>JANAVB010033620.1:19605732-19925310 GCA_029216955.1 Iris pallida
GGTCCAACGACGGACATCGTTTTTGCCCGAAATTACCGTTTTGCCCCTGTGTCCAGAATTGGACTTAAGGATAGGCAATCCTAGCTAATTTGACTATTCTGAGAACGTTGGTAATGTTTATTTCAGCATCTGGAGACTTCTACATGTGTTGACTGATTGTGGCTCATTGAGTGGTATGGTATTATTGGTTTCTCCAGCTAAGGACCTCAGGCAAGTGCACTTTCTGATTGCTTTTCGATTCATAGTAGTCTTTTCATTTCATGTCTATACATATATCTTGCTGCTTGTTGACACGCTCGTCACAAAGAGTAGTCGGGAGGGAAAATATCTTAGTAAACATGTAGACTACCCAGAACTATCCCAGTGTCTCTCGTGAATGCTAGCCGCTGCGCACGACACGTACAGTGTGCCTTATTTACCCCCTAGCCGTCCACATGTTGAAACAGATATTTCACACCACCTAGATAAATGTCTTTTATTAGTTTTTCCTTGTTTACTTCTCTACCGTGCCATGTCATCAGTTTCTTACTAGCTTTCATATTCCATATGCTATCATGTCTTGTTAATTCTATTGTGTTTTCGCATTATCGTCGGTTTGTGTACTTGTTCCATTCCTGACTGAAAACCAACATTTTTCAGGTTTAGCCGCGATCACTCTTAGCACTGGGAGAACATTGGGTATGCTGAAGATAACCTAGAAATAGAAAGCAATTGTATCAATTTCATTAAATGTAAAACTTGTATTTTCTTTAAATATAAATGTTGTAAATGTTGTAACAATTTAGAAATATGAATGAGCAACAAATATTGTATTTTTGAGCATTTACTTCTTGCGGGCTTGACAGCGTTCTACCGCCGACTCTGCGGCGTAGGCTGGCTTGGACACGTCTCGTATCCGAAAAAGCGGGTGCGGGTCGTGACAGTCACCATCAACTGCTGTTGCAAGGCGGCAGTCCCACCAAGGCAGTCAGTGTTCCAACGGCTGTAATCATCGACACCCCTCCGACGTCGCCTCGGGAAGAAGGCGTCAACAAAAGAAGAGCCAAGGGTTGCTTCATGCAACGTGATCTCTAACTCCTCGTCAGTCCGAAAGACGACTGCCAACTCCTCGTCCTCGTCCAAGAGCCAGTCGAGGAAAACCAAGGCAAGTGTCTCGTCCTCCAGAGTGTTTCAAGGCACTCGGGGGAGAAAGAAGATCTTGGAGGAAACTGGGGGTAGTCAGACCCTTGTCGAGCCTCCTTCCGAAGACGAAGCTGTCTTCCAAAGTACAGCTGAGGCCGATCTTATCGAAGTCAGCCTCTCGGACATGGATGAGGGTCATCTAGCCCCTGTCCTTCAAGACGAGGGTGTCCCCCAAAACACAGCCGGGGGAAGTCTAGCCCCCACGGATCTGAGTCTCGGAGACGAAGAAGTTCTTCAAGACAGAACCAAGGGTAATCAGGCCCTAGCAGATGCTCCCGTCGAGGATGTTCTCCAGAACATAGCCGGGGGTGGCCAGGACGAAGCTCCAGGAGAGGCAACTCCCCTACAAAAGAGTGAAGCCGAGAGCGAAGCCTCAACTGATCCATCCACTTCCAGCCGTGTCATGACAGTATACATGGCTGGGGGTGATTCCGAGTCTGATGCACCGCCACCAGACCTCGTCCAGCGCATGGACACATTAGAAGGACTCAAAACCCTTTCTGCCTCCATGCAAACACTGACTCAAGCAGTGTTTGAGATACGGTCAACTTTGGCCAAGACACCTTCTACCGGTCCTGACCCAGGGGCCAATGGAGAATCAAGTGTACCCATTCAACGGGTATCCTTGGATACGGATCGCCGAGAAGCACCTCGGACATCGGAGCCCTCAAATGCTCAACTTCAGGTGGTACCACCTTCTCCGACTCCCAGCTCCATGGAAGACGTGGTCGAGATGATCAGGGACTTGCGCAAGCGCTTTGAGTCCAAGACGAGACAAGAGGAGCGCCAAAAGATGGAGATTCCCCAACCTTATCCCCTCGAGTGGAACAAAGTGGTTTATCCTCCTAAGTATAAACCACAAACACTGACGCCATACGACGGAAAGGACTCTCCTCGTCTCTATCTGACGTACTTCCAGTCTCAGACGGGACATCTTCCGAAGGAGGACGCGCTACTCACCAGCATATTTGTCGGGGCACTGAAGGGAGTGGCGTACGACTGATACTGCAGCCTCCCCGATAATTCCATATCCTCCTTCGATGACCTGACGTGCCTTTTTCTCGATCGTTTCTACGACGGCGGAAAGGACATGACAATGGCGTCCCTTATAGAGATACGCCAGAAGGAGAAGGAAACGGTTCGAGTGTTCATCGAACGCTTCCGACAGGCCTACTTCAGACTGCCCCCGGGCATGCCAGAACATGCACTCCTCTCCTCCTGCAGCATGAACATGCTGTCTGCAGTCAAACTCTGGCTCAAATCTACTCCTCCTCTCGACTGGAGCTCCTTGATCATTGAAGCAGAAGCCGCGGAAAAGAAGGCGGCCAATGCTCGTCTTCTGGGAGTCAGTTTCCCTGCCTTTGAGGACAAGGGGAAACGGCCTGCATCCAACAACCCCGGACGAGAGACGAAGGGAAAACAGGCGTTGACTGCCAATGCCTCAAAAGGTGCATCAGCACCTACTCAGAAGCCTCCACTTGCACCAAGGCCAAAGGAGGTTTATTCGGTCAACGACGAAGACACCCTGTAACTCTTTGAGATACTGAAGCAGGGTGACAAGATCAAGTTGCCGGACCCGAAGCGTCCCGACGAGGTTGGGAAAGTGGACAACCCGAGGTACTGTCACTACCATCGGTTTGTCGGACACCCAACCAAGGACTGCTATGTCCTCAAGAATTACATCCAGCGCATGATCAATGCGGATGTAATCTCCGTTGACTACGAGAAGAAGACGGTGTCAGCCAATGTGGTTTCACTCCAGTTTGGCACCCTGCCGCTAACTACAACACAAGATGGCGTCGTCCCCATCCCTAAGGCGACAATGGAGGTGGTTAACTTACCACCTACTCGTGACAACGTGAGTGGACTCATCGCACTCACCACATCTCGGAGGGAGATCCTATGGGTTCACCTTGATCTTGTCTCCGAGGTGACTCAATCGGAGGTACGCCCTACCTCCAAATCCAAAGGCAGAAAGACCAAGTCTTGTCGCATGGTCTCTTCCTCAGCGGAAGAAGGACTTCCTGTACAGACGCATTCACAACAGAACGCCCAACCCGACGAAGCTGCCGTCGAGGTGGTGCCTTCATCCACCGTCCCTGCTGTCCAGGAGGAGGGCCCGTCTAAGCCTCCAGCAGCCAATAAGCAGAAGCAGATAGAAGCCCGCTTCGATAGGCCTCTGCGAAAGGAGAATGCTTCGGGGCTAGCCAAGCCCCACAACTTCGATATACTGGCACAACTGGCCAGTACTCCTGCCCGCCTTTCTCTGTTTGAGCTCCTTCGTCTTTCCAAAGACACTCGCAAAGCTCTCTGTGAAGCCCTGAAGGATGCTGAGTCCTTTGTCAGTCAGGTCAAGCAGCCTGAAGATCTCCCAACTGCATGCACGCACTGCCACTGTGCGGATGAGGTTATCCCCAATATAACCTTCACCCAACAGGACATGTTGCTCAAGCACAACCGACACAACAGGCCGCTGTATTATACAGGGTATATCGGTTCAGTCAAGGTGAAGCGGATTCAGATCAATCTGGGGTCTTCCCTCAGCATCATCCCGAAGATGCTGCTCTCAATACTGGGTATCCCAATGTACCGACTGGCGCCCTCCAACACAACAATCAATGGCTTTAATGCTAGCAAAAGCGAGCCACTGGGCAAGATACGACTAAAGTGCCATATCGGTAACCTCAGAACTGAGGTGACTTGTTATGTTGTGGACGCCGACGTCAACTACAACCTCCTGTTGGGTCGTCCATGGCTGCATGAGTACATGGTGGTGCCATCGACGCTCCACCAATGTATGAAGTACGTGTCCACCAACAACGTCATCCGGACGGAGTTCGCGGACATTGACCCTTTCAAAGGGATTGAAGCCTACTTCACCGATTCCGACCTATACAAGTCACCTGACGAGGAGGAAGCCAATGATGCTGACGATGAGGCAGAAACGGCAGCACAACCGGACATGGGGCCTGAGGTCACTTCCGACGCTCCTTTGAAGATCCGACTCAAAGGCAAACCGCCTCAAAAGTTTCCTCCCATGAGCATCAAGCTGCCCGGGAAAGCACCAGCTGCTCCTGAAGCTCCCCTGAAGATACGGCTCAAGGGAAAGCCGCCTCAAACATCGGCTCCCCTTGTCGAAAAACTACAGGGGAAGGCGCCAATCACCGGAGGCACAGTGGAGGCACCTCTGAAGGTGCGTCTTAAAGGCAAGCCGCCACCATCCAAGCTGCCAGAAAAGGCCCGCATAGTCCTCTCGGGCTCCAAGACCAACGCTGTGGTGGACTCTCCTAATCCTACTCCAGTACTCATAGACGAAGAGCTAGGGGAATATATCTCTGCTGATGTAGATGCACCCTCTCTGGATAATGTAATCCCGCGAGATAAAATCTCGTATTTCATCAACAATAGAGTGTCTTTTAATTATTCTAGTCTTCCACATTGGAATGCCATGTATACATTAGATAACGCTCTACGGTCGTTGCAAACACAAATAACGACCGTCCATCATTTAAATCGAGTAGTCCAGTACCAAGGGGTCTGTTTCATAGTCCCCCTACGGAGTCGAGACGAAGAATCCATCATCTTCGGCAAAGTTGAGCGTCATCAAGACCTTCAGCCACTCGAGCCAGAACCTGATACCGGCAGAATACAAGTCTATCGGTACACGGACAAGGTAAAGTACCTCATCCAAAAGATGGGTTACGACCTAAAAAGCAACAAAGGCCTGAACTACGGCAAGGGTCGACGTCTCCCTCTCCGGCTTCCAACACCTAAAGGAAAGCCGCAGGACTACTACAATAGAACTCGACGGGGGGTAGGCTATGTCACGCCACCGTCAACTCCAGAGAGTTCAGACGCGGAAGAGGTAGAACATTCTCACTCGTCCGAAGCATCAACCTGGGATTCCGATACCAGTATCGGCTCAGTCTTCAAGAGAGTACTGTCACCCAATATGACGTCTGCGCAATCTCAAAAAGATGAAGGCGAAGACCAAATGCCAGAATTCTTCGAAGAAGAACCTTGGGCTCAATGCCTGGGAGAACAGTGGGAGTCTTGTTTCGAATTACGTGAACCTCCCACCGAAGACGAAGTCGAGCAGATCGACCTTGGGGACGGATCTTCTTCCAAACCCATCTTCATCAGCAAAAGCCTAAAAGGAGAAGACCGGGAGTCTTTAATCCAACTGGCTAAAGAATATATTGATGTCTTCGCCTGGAGCTACGAAGACATGCCAGGACTTGATCCTCAGATCGTGATGCATAGGCTGAACATCTTACCTGATGCCAAGCCTATCAAACAACAACAACGACGCTTTCGTCCGGACATCATGAATGCCATCGATCAGGAGGTGGACAAACTCTTGACTAGCGCCTTCATCCGTGAAGAACAGCACCTGGATTGGGTAGCCAATGTCGTCCATGTCACCAAGAAGAATGGGAAAATATGAGTTTGTATCGACTTCAGGGATCTCAACTCTGCTTGCCCGAAGGACGAATTCCCACTTCCAATCACCGACGTGATGATCGACAACACATATGGCTTCGAACGCATGTCTTTCATGGACGGGTATTCGGGCTACAACCAGATCAAGATATTTCCCGATAACGTAAAACACACGTCATTCAGGACTCCAAAGGGCATTTTTTGCTACACAGTGTTGCCCTTCAGCTTGAAGAACGCTGGTGCAACATACCAACGAGCTATGAGCACCATTTTCTGGCAGCATCTTCGTAAGACCGTCGAATGCTATGTTGACGACATCGCAGTCAAGAGCCGTCTCAAACGAGATCACCTACAAGACCTGAAGACAGTCTTCGATCTCATGTGGGTGCATCAACTCAAGATGAACCCCATTTAATCCTTCCTGGAGGTTTCTAGCGGAAAGTTCCTAGGTTTCATTATCACGGCGAAAGGCATTTATGTCGATCCCGAGAAGACCAAAGCCATCCTTGATATGGACCCTCCGAAGAATCTTCAAGAACTTCGAGGCCTGTAGGGGCGTCTGGCATATATCCGGAGGTTCATAGCAGACCTTTCCGGAAAATGTCAACCCTTCACTCAGATCATGAAGAAAGGAGTCTCTTTTGTCTGGACAGAGGAATGCCAAAAGGCTTTCGACGACATCAAAGCTTATCTGACAAGCCCGCCAGTCCTGGTGGCACCAGTCGCCGGCAAACCATTTCTCCTCTACGTCCGTGCCATGGATCATTTTTTCGGTGCTATGCTAGCTCAGAACAGCGATACAGGCTATGAGCAAGCAATCTACTATCTCAGTCGAACTCTGATCGGGGCCGAACACCGGTACAACCCCGTTGAAAAGGAGTGCTTGGCTTTGGTATTTGCCATCCAAAAGACTCGTCATTATGTCTCGGGGCCTACAATTCATGTCATTTCTCGAGTCAATCCGCTCAGAGTCCTCATAACGAAGCCAGGATCATTAAACTCCCGGCTTGCCAAATGGGCGATCTTGCTAACGCCATATAACATGGTGTTTGTCCCACAAAAGGCTGTTAAGGGTCAAGCTCTGGCTGACTTTTTAGCTGCACACCCCATCCCAGAGTCCTCAAGACTTTACGAAGACATCCCGGATGAGGTCCAAGAATTAAACGTCACTGAAGAAAGCTCCGTCTGGCGGATATTTTTCGATGGCTCTTCAAGAACAGGCCCCAAAGGCCAAATTATCGCAGGAGTGGGGGTAGTCTTGGTCTCTCCCGATCAGCTGGTCATCCAGCGTGCTTACTCCCTTTCGAAGCCGTGCTCCAACAATGTTGCCGAGTACAATGCTCTCATCATGGGACTCCAGCTGGCGCAACAGCTGGGGGTGGACCATCTTGAAGCCTACGGTGACTCAAAACTCGTCGTTAACCAGGTTAGAGGGCAATACGAGGTTCGCCATGAAGATCTGATCCCCTACCATGAAGTTGCATTGAACATCATTTCAACCTTTACCGTGTTCTTCATCGAACACGTACCTCGTCTATAAAATCTAGAGGCTGATGCTCTGGCTGGCCTCGCAGCCTCCTTGGCAGCCCCCCTCGGGACTCAACACTACGTCATGGTAGTTGGTCGAGACTTGGTCTGTCCCAAAAACAACCTGTGCTTACGAGTAGTCCATGCTATGTCAACAAACGCTGGTGTTAATGTCCGAGACTGGAGATTCTCGTTCATCGACTTTGCTGTCTACGGAATTCTCCCAGAGGACCCGAAAGAAGCCGTCTCAGTCAGGAGACGCTCTCTTCGATTCTACTACGATACAGCTACTAAAATGCTGTACCGACGCTCCTACGATGGACTTCTCCTTCGATGTTTGTCCAATGAAGAAGTAGCCGAAGCCCTTCGAGAAGCTCACGATGGAACCTGCGGGGCCCATCAACCTGGCCCTAAGTTGTAGGACCGACTGCGACGTATGGGCTACTACTGGCCAACCATGGACGCTGACGCTGTCGACTATGCTAAGAAGTACCATGCGTGCTAACTTCACGCGGACTTCATCCATACACCGTCAGAACCACTACATCCTACAGTCGCCTCCTGGCCCTTCGAAGCTTGGGGCATGGACATTGTGGGACCAATCACCCCTCCTTCATCGAGAGGACACCGCTTCATCCTAGCAATCACCGACTACTTCTCCAAATGGGCAGAAGCAGTTCTACTGGCAGAAGTGAAAAGCTCCAGGGTGATCAGCTTCATCAAACACCACGTCATCTACCGTTTCGGAGTACCCCGGAGGATCATCCACGATAACGGTCCTCAGTTCATAAGCTATGCTTTCAGCAGATTCTGTGACAAGAATCGCATTCAAAACGTGGCATCAACCTCTTACAATCCGGCAGCAAACGGATTGGCCGAGGCGTTCAAAAAGACTATCGTCAGGCTACTCAAAACGGTCATGTCATCCAACAAACGCGACTGGGACGAAAAGCTCGGCGAATGCCTTTGGGCTTACCGTACAACTGTACGGACCCTGACAGGCAACACACCATTCTCCTTGGTCTACGGGAGCGAAGCGGTACTGCCTCTCGAGATCCAGATACCCTTACTCCGCGTAGCAATCACAAACCAACTCACAGAAGAGGACAATCAACGTCGTCATCTGCGGGAACTGGAGGCACTTGACGAAAAGTGTCTCCTAGCTCAACAACGCATTGAACTCTACCAAGCCCGTATATCACAGGCTTTCAACAAAAAGGTCAAGCAAAGGACTTTTCAAGTAGGCAACCAGGTTCTGGCAGTCAGGAGGCCGATGGTGTTGACTCACAAGACACCAGGAAAGTTCGAGCCCAAGTGAGAAGGACCTTTCATCATAGAGACGGTATACTCAAACAGTGCTTTCGCCTCGCCAAACCCAATGGAGACTTGTTCATGATGCCCATCAACGGTAAGTTCCTGAAGAAGTACTACTCTTGACATCTTTCAAACATGTACTTCCACAAGGGGATCTGTGGACTCAATCATCAAGGCTCACATACAATTCCCTTCCATAAAATCATACGCTTTCGGAACCCAGCTGTTTCGTGGCATCCTCCAGTAGAAGGACAACCACGTCCACATCACCTCTGAGTTGTCCCTCCCTACATCCTACAAAGCGGAATCTTACATTCCATAAGACTACGCTATCCATCATCTTTACCACGTCCACATTACCTCTGAGTAAACATCCCGTACAGACAACCCCTGTATTGCCGTACATTAATCGCAGAACTTCCACGTCCACATTACCTCTGAGTAGTTCTGCGTATCCTCCAGAGTCACTCCTACCACGTCTATAACACCTCTGAGTAGGAAGATTCTATCATTTTGAATCCCATATTTGCCATGTCCACATTACCTCTGAGGAAACATGTTGATTCTGTCAAACTTATTATCTGTACCTAAAAACCCAGGTGCGCAAAAGATAATAGGTCCACACAAACCATCAAGTTCATGACAGCAAAAATGAACACATCGCAGAAAATTGTATATTTCTTTATTTCTAAAAAAGGAGAGTAAAGGACTACACCATCCCCAGTAAGAGTTACAAATACATAAAAAGAAGAGACTACAATCCCTAAACATCCCCAGGATTGGCTGAAAGCTCTTCAATTTGACTCCTCAAGTCTGCCGCCCGAGTCTTCACAGTCGCCAAGACTCGACGTTCAGCTTCTTGACGCATTGCTTCAATGGCCTCAGGAGAAGTGTCATTCTCATGCTTCTCATCCAACTGCTGCCACTGCTGCGCCAAAATAAGAGCCCGGTGGGTGAAAGCTGCCTCCTCCTTCTTGAATGCTACGTGTTCAGCTTGGACACGTTCGGCGTCTAATAGAAGTCAGGCCCGTTGGTCCTCAAGGCGACGGATCTGGGCATCAATCTCTGCGATAGTAATGTCCAACACAGCTCGCGCCTCCACCGTCTCCCGCATAGACTGAGACAACCGCTCCACTGCAGCTTCGGTCTCAGCCACTTCACGTTCCCAGACACTCACGGTGGCCTGGTAAGAAGACTCAGTCTCGGTGATCAGCTTCTCCTTCTCCGCATCTATCAGGACGGAGAGGTCGTTGTTGGCCCATTGGTCATATGGCAACCTGATTTTAATAATTGATGAAACACTGTCTGGATATATGAAGCTAGTCAGGATGTATCAGACTCTTGGACATGAACAAGAACAGCTATCTACACAGTTCAAGACCGAAGCTATGTTTTCCTGTTCGAGTCTGTATTTCCTTTGAGCAATGTATTTTTCATTTTATTGAGTCTAGGAATACATTGTACACCGAGTCGTACTGGCAAATAGGCTATTCTAAAATGTTTTCAAAATACTTTTAAAATATTCTGTGTTTTAAAAAACATTCTTTTAAACAAAAGCTTCAAAAAGGTTTTCAAAAAGGTTTTTAAAAATCCCCAAAAATTGTTTTTAAAAACCTAACCTAACCCTGACAGAACTCGGCCAGAGTTCGGCCAGAGTTCGGTTGGTGGCCGTTTAATTTTTGAATACCCTGGAACTTGGTCCTCCTGCAGTTGCAGATTTGACCGAGATTTCCTCATCGAGTTCTGCCCGAATTCTGCCCGAATTCTGCCAGAATTCGGTCTTTGGAATTCCTATAAATAGAGAAGAATTTCGATCATTTCAACTCACTCATTCACTTTCAATCTTATCTATATCTAAAGCTTTCAATCTTCTAAAGAGTTTTCTTGAGCTTTAAATTTTAGATCCCAAGCCAATTACAATCCTCTAGTCGATTTGCCAGTACGGTGTGGTCTAGAAGTTTCTGAGAGATTGTAATCAGAAGGCTTGATTGAAGAATACCACTTCACATTTGAAGTTGGACGAGTTTTTCGTATCAAAGCTCGCGTTGTAGAAGTTGCAAGGACTTCGTAAGAAAACTTACGGTTTTTCCTATAGTAGATTCAACTGGTAGCAAGAGTTCTACCGACTGGATTAGTCCTCAACAGAGGAAAACCAGTATACATCGCTGTCTTTGCGTTTGCTTTCTTATCTCTGCCTTTACTTTACTTAGTTGTGATTATTATTCTGTGATCTTGCTGCTAACATTTTTTAATTAGCAATATTCTGCTGCCTACTCTATTCACCCCCCTCTAGAGTATTGTGCTTTACGATTTCGTTCTTACAATTGGTATCAGAGCGGGTGTTATAGGTAAAGCAAAGGTAACAGTACAATTATTTATTCATTTTAATTAACTGTTATATAGATCACAGCACAACACATGGCAACTGTGAAATTCACAAGTGAAGGCCAGGCCACAAACAGACCTCCACTGTTTGATGGTACGAACTATACCTATTGGAAAACACAGATGAGTTTCTTCTTGAAATCTCTTGACTTTGATTTATGGTCTATTGTTATTGATGGCTATCAAAAGCCACCTCGTATAAATGTTGATGGAGTTTTAGTTGAAAAACCCCATAGCAGATATACAGAGAAGAAAAAGAAAAAGGTCAGTCTTGACGCACGTGCTATTAACGCTCTATTTTGTGCCTTAGACAGAACTGAATTTAACAGGGTATCTATCTGCACAACGGCTAATGAAGTGTGGAAGCTATTTGAGGTCACACATGAAGGCACGACTCAAGTCAAAGAATCTAAAGTCAGCAGACTTACTCAAGAGTATGAGGTGTTCAAGATGAAGTTCAACGAAACAGTTACTCAGATGTTCGAAAGATTCTTGGATATTGTAAATCCTTTGTCCTCCCTAGGCAAAGAGTACAGTAACCATAAAAAGATTCGCAAACTCCTGCGAGCACTCACCAAGAACTGGATTCCAAAGGCTACTGCAATCATTGAAGGGAACGACCTCACAACTACGTCCCTCGAAGTACTCATGGGTAAGCTACTCACTCATGAACTGGAGCTACAAGATTTTGAAGAGCCTGCACCAAAGGAGAAGACGATCGCTTTCAAGGCTCAGCACAGAAAAGCTGCTGAAGGTGACTCAGATAGCAGTGAATCTGATACTGAAGATCAAGCACTCCTTGTAAGGAAATTCAAAAGATTCATGAGATATGAGAAGAGAGCCAAAGAAAACAACAGCAACAACAACTGGTATCAGGATGATGTTGTCTGCTACGACTGCAAGAAGAAGGGACACATGACACTACACCAAAACATGTAATTTGTAACACATGTTTTTTATAATTAGTAACGGCTATTATCGTTACACGCTTGTAACGATAATAAGCGTTACAATAATTAACAAAACGTTACTAAAATTTTAATTTTTAATTTTTGTTAGTTTTATAATTTATGTAACAGTAAAAACCGTTACAAATCAATTTGGCAGTGAAAGAAAATTGCCCACCCTCTCGCACTCATTTTCATTTTCCCTCTCCTTTTTTCACTTGACCTTCCTCCAGCCCTCTCTCCCCCTTCACATTTTCATTTTTCCTCTCCTTCTCCTTCTCCTTCTCCTCTCTCTCTCTCAAGCTTCCTCCAATGCTCTCTCGAGCTTACTCTAGTCTTGAAGTTCTGTTCATTTTCCTAATTCCTCTTATTTCTGGTAGCTTCTAAACACATTTTCTTCTTATGTGTGAGATTTAAGTTTCGAATTTCTCATAGTATTAGGTTTTCCTAATTTCTAAAGTGTTTCTTCTTTAATTTCTTTGTTGTGAGAGATCTAATTTCAAAGTGTTACTTAAGAATTTCACATGCCGTATTTATTTGTTAGGGTTTTGTAAAATTTTATATTTTGGACATGAGATCATTTAATATTTATAGAAGGAGGAGGAGACCGGGATGTCAAGGTCACAACACCGATCCCGTCGATGTGGAGGTAGAGGAACGGATCGAGCTGCAGGTCCCGCTGGACGAGTTCTATGAGGAGTTCGTCATTGTCAATGTTAAATCTGTTGATGCCATTGAGAAGAACTTGGTGCGTCCGGAAGGAATTGTTGCGGGCGAGGAGGAACATCTCCATCATCCCCACTTCGAGATCGAAAAAAGGTAATATGTTTGGTCGCTTAGTTAGCGTGGATTGGAATTCGATTGATTGATGAATTCTGACAATAGAGAATCATGTTATTGCAATTTTTTCCAGTGTCCAGGGTGCTGATTTATGGTGAATCTGCATATCGTATCTGAGTTCTGGAAGTTGTCTTGGCAGAGCCTACGTATTATGGTATACCCAATCCTCTATTTTACTTATAAACCAATTTTTACTAAAATTATGTACTTGCATCCTTTTTTTCCCTCTAAAGAAGACTTTTTGTATAGTGCTTTCTTGAAAATCAATGTTGTTGATCGCTCTTTTCGGTTCATTAGGAATAAGAGGTGAAGATAACCGCTAATTCAGTTTATCCAGGTGTTATTTTTTACTTATCTCTTCCGATATAATAGCATCATGAATAGTAAGTCCATATATAAGTAGAGTATGTCATAGATAATCCCTTTAATTATTTTTATAATGTCAACCCCTTGACCAATTTTATTCTCTCATATTGTTTTTTTTATTTATTTACTTGTCACATACATTTGTTATGGTTATTATTGGTTTTATTTAAAATTCTATTGGAGGGTTCAAGTGAGTAATAATGGAATTACAGGGGCCTTGGTGCAAATGTCACCAATTCAAAACTTCTTTTAAAACTGAACATACACTGTGTTCAAATTCAAATTGAATTCAAATTCGAAGTACTCTCAGGAAGGAGCAAATCCAGTTTAAATTCGATTTTATATCCCCTCTTCTTATCTCCTCCAGATTTGAATATATGGGTATAAATTCAGACCTCTCGATCTAATTCCCAGCCTCCGACCCTTCGAAACCCTAAGAATCTGTTCTTCCATTACAAGAATCACCAACGAGGAGTCGAGGGATCAGTTGTGGGTGACAAATCATTTCAAGAGGTAGGTGACTGCCCTTTATAATTTGCTGCTCTGTTATTTTCCTTAAAAGTGCTCGATCAAATATGTAAGAGAACATAGATGGAGAAGATGCTGTACCTTAAAGTTCAAATATATGCAGCCTTTGTCTACATATGCCATAAACATATGCGTATCAGTAAACATCTATAGCTATGGGTCAGGGATTAATGAGTTCAATGTGTGAGGGTAGGCTTGATACCTAGGTTCTTAACTACAGATTGATACTTATGTCCAGATAAGTGTCCTAAATACTAGAGTATCAGAACTCGAGTATCTTAGAGAACTGTTGAACATAAAACTCTGTTTAGTGAAGTTAGGCCAAGGATGCAACCATTGGTTGTATCGACACGTCCAGGAGGGCGTGGATAGCAAGTATAACTCTGATCAAGACTTGGACAGAGGGTTGTGCAGGCATATGAGATATCTGGTAGCATGTGCCAGCATAAGAGTGTTGGCGTTATCAATGTAGGGTCAGGTAGCAAGGAGATTTGACAAAATAGAGTAGTAAACATATGGACAGATGCAACTATATACCTGTCACAATAAGGATACTACCTATAGGTAGTACATGGAAATAGATGGATCACCAGACACCATGCCCAAGTCTAGTTTATGAGAAGTTAGGAAAGGACAGTATAGGAATTTAGGAAAGATGATTTGTTTATACAATGATCATGAAGTAGGATAGCATGTAGTATCAGTTTCGTACATGGACATAATAATCTCATACACTAAAAAGGCAACCTAGGATATTGATGTACTCACGGATACCAAGGTGTAGGTTGCCTAAGAAGATGAACCATAGCATTGGGTGTAGCGAGGGTATTGGAAACTAAAAGAGACCTTGGTTGGACTTTTATGTTGAGATACTGAAGTTTGTAAGAAGGGTGAAGATAGCATCTGAAAAAGAAGAATAACATTTACTTTTGCCACATTGTGTACCTAGCAAACATCAACAACATTCCATTACATTTTTGCAATATGGATTAGCTTATTTACCCATAGAAACCCACCTGAGAATTTAACCAAGTAACCAAGAAAAGGCAATTGACTTCCCCATAGCCAATTTGGACTGCTACGTATATTTTCTTGGCTTTAACCTGACATGGGGTATCATGTGCTCAATGCATTATTTTTACTTTTCAGATTTTGTCACATCATGGATCTCCATCTTCACCCGTTAGATAGGGAGTCCTCAGAGCTTCCATTATTCGTTCACAACAGAGCAAATTAACAAGATCTGGACAGTCTTTATATGCCTCCACTATCTTCTCCCCTTACTTGTGTATACCAGAAGGGTAGGGATACACGTATCCTATACTGATAGAGATGAGTGGAACCAGGTATGGAGATATGATATGGCTATGACAGGTACTAAACCTATATGTATGATAAGAATATAGGGGAACCATGTCCTTGATGACTTGTTATATAATTAGAATTTTATAAGCTTGTACACATAGGCACAAATATAAGGGGTAACAGAGTAAGGGGGGTTAGAGTGTTCAGTAGAAATTATAACACCTAGCCTTAGGAGCAGCAGGTAGCTGCTGGTTGCGGATAGCA
This sequence comes from Iris pallida, assembly GCA_029216955.1. Lineage (NCBI taxonomy): Eukaryota > Viridiplantae > Streptophyta > Magnoliopsida > Asparagales > Iridaceae > Iris > Iris pallida. The sequence goes on from JANAVB010033620.1 coordinate 19,620,834, forward strand.
GCGTAGCCATAGGGGAGATGCCCTGCTACATGGAGAATAGTTGGGAAGTAGCTATGTGGGGGTATCAATGGTTGGAAGAGTTAGGATGAACCTATGGTGACAGGTTCTCAAACAGCAGCAACCTACATTATTAATGGGATTTGCAAATGTGCTTAGGTACAGTTGGAACAGTTGGTAAGTTGGACCACACAGGGGTTAGTAGAAGTGAGTTAGATCCAGTGCACAGGAAATATTAGATGAGTTGTGTGTAGACAAGAATAAGGAAAGAATTTGTTACAAAAACCACTTATTAACTTTAAACTCTTTCTATCTACTGTTTTAAATGTTTTATCCTTCTAAGACTAATGGTTTTAACTTTTCACAAGAGACTTCACATTTGCTACCCTAAGAACTTAATCATTTGAAAGAAACCCTAGGAGAAAGAAGTAGGGTTGCGAGGCTTGGTTACACCAAAAGTTGCATATGTACTGAAGTAATTACCATTTGGGAGGAAAGGAGATTGACTATAGGGGCTTCATCATGCATTTATTAATTTAGGGCATATAAAGAGAGTATTAGCTCTTCTTACCTTGACCTGAGATCCTTTTTATTGTAATACTGATTTCACAACTTCGAAAAGGAAAATCAAGTATAGTATGATTTAGATCATACAAAGTGACACAATATAGGAGCTTCAATATACGTTTGTGAATTTAGGTCACACAAAGAGGCAGAGTATTGGCTCTCAACTTGATCTTAGAGTTACTTGTAAAACGAATATAAAGTATAATAGTGGTAATGCCAAAATTATGTTATAGTAAATTGTTTAATGTAACTCACTGACCAGAAGAAAATGATTACCTGGTCATAAAAATATGGTTCCTCCTTTGTGACCAACAAGGAACTTAATGTTTTTGCTCCTGGTGCCTCCTTTTCAGGACTTGAAGGAGGTGTGAAGAACTCCACAGAAGGCTTCAACTCTTCCAACTTTGTAAATGTTACGATAACTTTGATAGTCCTCATAATTGGAAATGACATCTGCAGTTAATATTATGTCAAATGAGATGCATGAAAAAAGTTAGCATAATTAAAATTATGATAAGAAAATAGCTCCAGTTACTTCTTAATATTGTGCAGTATAATATAAAACAGTATACAATAAATGTTTTTAGTAACTTTATTTCTGAGACTTAAGCTCATTTCTAGTTGTCATAGCACTCTCCATTATAAGAACTCATAGAGATCTAAATACCCAATGTCTACAGGATTTGGCAACAAAATGCAAAACATAAAAAACTGTTAGCTACCATATATGAATATAGTATGAAAATAGTTCTTTACATGTATTGCGAGATGCATCAATATTTGATATGATAAATACACTGGGATACTTAAAAATCCATTAGCATGTCCATGTTGCATATTAGGGTTTTGTTTAGTTTTTTTTGTGTGTGGCTAATTTGCATCTAAATATCCTGCACATTCACAGTTTTGAAATTTGCTATCATAAACTATCAAATGACAACGTGCTACCCTGAACTATTACAAATAGTAACAAAATACCTTGAACTTTCACATATTTATAACTTACTCCTCTATGCCAGTAAGGTAGGGGACTATTAAGAAAATATGAATGATACCATTGTTAACGGAATAGGGGTAGCAATGTGCTAAATGGGAAAAGAGCAATATATTTTCTTGATAATTACAATAGGTGAAGATAGCAAGTTGTAAATTTCATAGTTTAGGATAGAACTTGAAAAATCTGAATTCAAGGTATTTAGTTGAAAATTAAACTTTCTAGGTCAAAAATAAAGTGTTTGTTAGCTAAGAAGATCTTATATTTTTCTGGACTTTCAAAATTCAGTTTAAATTTTTTATTCTTACATTAATTATGGACATTTTCGTTTAAAATTTGTTCTAACGCAGAAATTATAGAAAGCAGATTTTAAATTGAATATCCTAAGTCTTAGCGTTGCGTTAGACGACACCTATGATAAAAGGACACGGACACGGACAAGGACGCGTAGTGCAGTCTTAAAAATGTTGTTTCGTACCTTGACTGGAAAAGTCCCATCTGGAATCCTGGTAATCATTTTTTTCTGGTCAGTGAGTTACATATTTTTATGACCAGGTAATCATTTGGGAGGATAAGTTGCTGAAGATTCAGAGGGATTTGGATGAAACTAAAATTATTCTTGTAAGTCTTAACTATAAACTAAATATCCATATGACTTTGGAGTTTCTGGTTCATGTTATTTTCATTTTGTATATATATGGATACGCTCACCTTATCAACTGTGTCGGCTACTGCTGAAGAAATTGGCAGTAACTGCTTATTAGTTAATACAAAAATGACATTTTGAGTAAAGTATATGCTAGAATCTACTCAATATCTTCCTTTTTAAAACAATGAAAGATGGATCAAAGAAACAAATGTAGCAAATACTTCATGGCAGAATGAGGCGTTTGCAGGATAGATACCTAGCAATGTCATCCTTTAGGCATACAAATGAGATCCTTGAACACATCAGAGTGATCGACTTTGATTTAAACAAAGAAGCAATCTTCTTGATATATATAATAAAGAACAAGATTTTGACCAGGCTTGATCTATAAGATGTTCTGTTCCCCTTCGTTGTGTCCTGGAAAATTCCATTGCTAGCTATACTTAGTGTGATACTTGGGTACTATGATAATTTCAATTACAGGCTTCAATTTTTGGTAAACATGCTATCAGAAATGTACCAAGTCGCTAAGATTTTCCTCAGTTGAGAAGTTTGCATGGTTTTTGTGTAAGAATATGCAGGTTGTTACTCATTGCGAGGGGGAGCTGATTGTTTTGTGATGACTGATGCAGCACAAGACCATCGAAAGCGTCCTGGAACGTGGGGAGAACTTGAATACCCTCGTCGAGAAGAGTAATGATCTTAGTGGTGCTTCTTAAGTAAGTTGGACATAATACAGATGTGATTTCTGATGTTGTTTTTGCCACTCTTTTTTCCCCTGTGTGTAAATGATAATGTTTCTGAGGAATTGAAGAAACTGAACAAATCTTATGGTTTTCTTCACTGGCAGATATTCTACAGGCAGGCCAGGAGAACAAACCAGTGTTGTACTATACTTTAAACTGCACTTTGGTTGCTTAGCTTCTGAGCTTGTAAGTAACTGTTGAGAACTAATAAGGGATTTAGTCCCACATTGGAAAAATGTAGTATGAAGAGGAGCTAGATCCTAAAAGGTTTCTTTCTTTGTTAGGCCCCCTTTAAAAGCTTTTTCCTTATGTAATCTCTTGCATTCAGTCGCGATGGAGAATAGTCAAGTTCAATTTTGTAACATTTATATTGGGTCCCTTTCTATTGACAGCTTACCGAAGTATGAAGCTTCACACGAGTTCCAGACTAAGAAGAAGTGCCAGCAACAAAGGCAACACGAGGTGATGGCGAAGCGACAAAAACTGCAGCATCCACAGCCACATGCTCGTCTCCCTCCCATTCAACACACAGGAGGCCAGCCCCATTCTCATTCCATTGTTGTTTTCATAAATTACAACACAAAGATATAAAGGGAAAGTGTACCAACCTTCATGTTGTCATTGAAACCAACAATGGAATGTTTCCTTATTAAAATATTAATGTATGGATGCTATTGAACATCATGTGGTTTAGTTGCTTATTAATCAAATATTATGTGGTTTAATTATTAATTTGAATGGTTGAATTGTTATTCGAAATTATGTGGTTTAGTTACTTGCTCGGAATTGTTATTGAAAATTTCGTGGTTTAGTTAATGGTTTGGAATGGTTGAATTATTATGAAAGTGAAATATTATGAAATTGGATGTGTTGTTTATTGTTTAGTTACCAGTTGAATGTAGTTTTTTTTGTTTAATTTAAATAGTCCAATTGTAATGGTTATAACTGTGACAATTAGTGGAGAATAATAACGAAAAAAAATAATGTAGTCACAGTAAAAACTATGACAAAACAAACTAACTGCAACATTAATAACTGTGACAAATAGAATATTGGTCACGGTTACAACCGTCACATAAATGGACTTCTATCACGGTTATAACCGTTACCAAAATAACTATTTGTCACGGTTATAACCGTGACAAAAATAAATATTTGTAACGGTTATTACCGTGACTAAATATTAACCACGCCCCACTAGTAACGGTTATTACCGTGACGAAAAATAATTGTCACGGTAATAACCGTGGGTAATCGCCTATTATGGTGTAGTGTGAAGAAGGATTGTCCTACAAACTCATCATCAAGCAAAAAGAGCAACATGTATGAAAAAGGGAACCTGAAGAGATCAAGATCTAGGAGATATGCCAATACCAGCATATGGCATGAATGTGAAGCCAGCGACTCAGAAGACGAACAATCAGAAGATGCTGCAAACGTATGCTTTATGGCATCCGATCAGGTACCTACTGAACCTGTAGTTGATACTTATGATGACTTCACCTTTGAACAATTAGGTGATGCCTTCAGTGAACTGATGACTGATTACAGGAAACTGCGTAGCAAGTATCAGACCTCTAAGAAGGTACTCAAAGAGTACAAAGGTGAAATAGGTAGACTTACCGACCTACTAGCTGAGGTTAGAAATAATGTTAGTGAGTCTGGTGAGCTTTCTTCAGTAAAGCTCTTATTACACGAGACTACCAAGTCATCTGAAGAGAAAGACAAAGTTATTGACCAACTCAAGGAAGAACTTTCTAAAGAGAAGAAAAGTCTTCAAAGTGCACAAATCAGAATGGAAACACTCACTTCTGATTATACTAAGTTGTATGACACTTCCAAAAGATTAGAAATTAGGTTAGGAAAACAGCCTGAGCTTGCTGCTTCCTATCCTAACACGTGTCACTTACCAAAAAATTGGAACATTCCCAAGCCAAACACTGTCAGACCTAACCCTATCAAACCTTTACCCCAAAAGGTTAAGCCCAAACAGGATTATAGGTATGCTTTCTTCTATTCTAGAAAACCTAAACCTACCAACCATGCACACCACTCAGCTTTCAACACTCGACATGCACAGTGTCATTATTGTGGCCTCATTGGTCATATTTCATCTGCATGTAGAATCAGAAAGCTTGTTGATTTAAATATTTATGCTTGGATACCAAAGGCTAACATTTCAGGACCCTACAAGAAATGGGTACCAAAAGTTTCATCTGTAAACTATTTTGTAGGTGGAACACCTTTCACATGCTAGAAGCAAATGGATCCTCGACAGCGGTTGCTCACGGCATATGATCGGTGACGCTACACTATTTGCAACACTGTCGAAGAAAAAGAAGGAAGGCTATGTCTCCTTCGGTAATAACTTGAAAGGGTATATTATTGGTATCGATGATGTTGGTAAGTCTTCCTATCCTGTTATTAAAGATGTCTGTCTGGTTACCGAGTTGAAACATAATCTACTCAGCTTTGGCATCAACTTTGGCAAAGACAAATGTATTATAGTTGATAGCTCAACTGGTAGTACTATCTTTGAAGGTATCAGGGAAGACAACATATATGTTTTCTATTTGTTGGAAGAAACTAACATTTCAGGTAGATGCTTAATGGCTAAAAGCGATGAGAGTCATCTGTGGCATATAAAACTCGATCACGCAAATATGGACACAATATCAAGATTATCCACAAAGAAGCTAGTACGCGGTTTACCGAACATTACATTCAAGAAGGATTCGGTATGCAGCCATTGTGAAACGAACAAAGCTACCAGATCCACATTCAAGTCAGTAAACGCAGTATGTACTACTAGACCTCTATAATTGCTTCATATGGACTTATTTGGTCCTAGCAGAGTTGCTAGCCTCGGAGGTAAACTTTATGCTTTTGTAATTGTAGATAATTTTTCTAGATACACGTGGGTATACTTATTGACACGCAAGAATGATGCATTATCCAAATTTGTCGCCTTTTGCAAGAAAGTTCAGAATAAAAAAGGTTACATGATCACTCGTATTAGAAGCGATCATGGAGGCGAATTCGAGAATGCAGAGTTTGAGCATTTTTGTGACACATACGATTTTGTACACGAGTTCTCCTGCCCTAGGACTCCACAACAAAATGGAGTTGTGGAACGTAAGAACAGAACTCTATCCGAAATGGCCAGAGTAATGTTAAACCAGTTTAGTCTACCCAAATATTTCTGGGCTGAAGCTGTCAATACAGCTTATTTTGTTCTCAATAGAGTTCTAATTCGACCCAAATCGAAGAAGACTCCATTTGAGTTATGGTTTGATAGAATTCCTTCTGTTTCATATTTTAGAATATTTGGTTGTAAATGCTTTATTCTTAATACTAAAGACAATTTGGGAAAGTTTGACAAAAAGGCTGATGAAGGTATATTTTTAGGTTATGCGGCCAAGAGCAAAGGATACAGAGTCTTCAACAAACGAACCATGATCATCGAAGAGTCAATCAACGTCACTTTTGATGAACTGAATCAAATGACTATCGATGACAATGACGAAGATCCAACTGTACCAAGCTCAACAACAGCTGATTCTCAACCAAGTTCGGCACTAGCTGATCCTCCTAGAGAAGATCCAGGAACCAGCTACCTTCAGAGTCTGCCGAAAAGATTAAAATTTACAGCTGATCATCCAAAGAATTTGGTAATTGGTGACATTACCAAAGGTGTAAGTACTCGTACATCCAGTAGAGATATTGTTTCTAGTGTTGCATTTATTTCACAGCTAGAACCCAAAACTATTGATGAAGCATGTAGTGATAGTTTTTGGATAGATGCTATGCAAGAGGAATTAAACCAGTTTGAACGAAATCAAGTTTGGGAACTTGTTCCCAAGCCTGTTGATCGTCCGGTCATTGGCACCCGTTGGGTATTCCGAAATAAACTAAATGAGAATGGTTTAGTGACTCGTAATAAGGCTCGACTCGTAGCTCAAGGATACAATCAAGAAGAAGGTATCGACTACGATGAGACTTATGCCCCAGTTGTGAGATTAGAATCCATTCGTATGTTATGTGCATTTGCATATTTTCATAATTTTAAACTATTTTAAATGGATGTCAAGAGTGCATTTTTAAATGGTTTTATAAAAGAAGAAGTTTTTGTAGCACAACCTCCAGGTTTCACAGATTTTAAAAACCCTGATCATGTTTTCAAGTTGAAGAAAGTTTTGTACGGTTTGAAATAAGCCCCTCGTGCTTGGTATGATCGTCTAAGCTCTTTTCTACTTGACAACGGTTTTTTAAAAGGCAAGGTTGACACTACACTTTTTATTAAGTCCTTTAATGGTAAGCTTCTTTTAATACAAGTCTATGTAGATGATATCATATTTGGATCTACTGATGAATCTCTGTGTCAAGATTTTTCTAAGTGTATACAGAATGAGTTTGAGATGAGCATGATGGGAGAGCTGAAATTCTTTCTCGGACTGCAAATCAAACAAACTGACAATGGGACGTTCATAAATCAAGCCAAATACATAAAAGATTTGCTAAAGAAGTTCGATCTGGACAATGTCAAACCTATTGGCACTCCGATGGCAACTTCAACAAAGCTTGATATTGATGAACAAGACAAGCCGGTCGACACACGTAAGTATCGAGGTATGATCGGTAGTTTACTTTATTTAACTGCTAGTCGTCCAGATATTATATTTAGTGTTTGCCTGTGTGCAAATTTTCAAGCTAATCCAAAGGAATCACATCTGTGCGCAGTTAAGCGTATCTTTCGATACCTTAAGGGCACTTCTTCTGTTGGCTTATGGTATCCCAAAACTAAGTCCTTTGACCTTATTGGTTATTCGGATACAGACTTTGCCAGATGCAAAGTTGATAGAAAAAGTACCAGTGGCAAATGTCATTTCTTAGGCAAAGCTTTAGTCTCATGGTTTAGTAAAAAGCAAAATTCTGTAGCCTTATCAACAACAGAGGCTGAGTATATCGCCGCAGGACGTTGTTGTGCTCAGATTTTGTGGATAAAATAAACCTTGGAAGACTATGATTTATTTTATACACACATTCCTATTTTCTGTGATAACACGAGCACTATTAATTTGACTAAAAATCCTGTATGTCATTCTCGTACTAAACATATCGAGATTAGACATCATTTTCTTAGAGATCATCATCAAAATGGAGATATTGACCTTGTATACATAGATACTGAGAATCAATTAGCTGACATTTTCATAAAACCTCTAGCAGAAGATCGTTTCAATTATTTACGTCGAGAATTAGGAATTTTGGACGTCAATAATATTAATTGATTTTATTTCAATATGCAAAAACTGTGTTAGAAATAAGCCAATAAAGAGTCTGTCTGTCACCACAACTACGGTTGAAGCGAAGCGGTACTTAAGAGTTCTCCGGTGAACCTCCGCCAGCTGGAACAGTACTCCTACAGCTAATCTAAAACAGTCGCTGTGTAATGATATTTAATCTATAAAATAATATTAATTATGTTAATTGAAGGTTGAAATTACTAATCTTTGAATTAAATATTTGAAATGAGCCAATGAAAAAGAAAGTATTTCAAACCAAACCCAGGCGAATTCGGCCAGACTTCGGACCGAATTCGGCCCGAGTTCGGTTGAGGGTATCAGGTTATATATACCAGAACCCGAGAGCCTTTCTTCCTCATTGCTTCTAAACTACATCATAACCAGCAACAGCAGCCGCGAAGGAGCCCCAAACCCTAGTTCTTCACCACCCCCTATCTTCTAATCCAAGTGGTGAAATCAATCCAAACTTTGGATTCGTGCGGAGTTCGTCGTTCTCTTCGACATACTTTGATTTCGGGAGGTATAACTCCATCTTACTCCACTTTTCAATTAGTGCATATTTACTTCTATTTGCACAAATAACACCTAAGGGATTCAACCCCTTTAAGAGGAAGAAGACAACCAACCCAAGTGAGGATGGTTCATCTTCAGATCCACCTACTAATTCCCTATTTTCGCCAGTCCAATCTAGCGATGGCGCGTTCGACGGGTTTTTCTTTCAAATCCTAGACCAAGCCTTACTGTGGTATGGAGACTTCTCCATGAGATCCATATGCACAGGCGCACCCATCAAGTGGACTGTATTTCCTGATCATCGCCATTTCTTTGAGGCATTAGGGTTACATCATTTTGTTAAACTCTGTTTTCCCGTAGCAACTAATGCCATTAGACTGTTTTACTGTAATATCATATTAAACACTTTTGATGTAAGCACACGTGTTGGAGGATTAGATATCAATTTCAATGATATTCTCTTAGCGGAGATCCTTGGTATTCCCAACGAAGGTGAACCGCTTGTTGACATCACTGAGTTTGATTTTCCCGAAGGCACGACACTTGCTAGTTTCAAAGCTGAACTTTATGCACCTGATAGAGTTCGCTCTGGAAAGTTCAAGACAAATAATCTGAACTTATTTAATTATGAATTGCACCGTATCATTTATTCCACTCTCATTCCAAATTCTACTTCGAAGGATGATGTCACGTCTCTTGAATTATCTTCTATGTATCACATTCTTAAGGGGATTCCATTTTCTGCCCCTAAGACCATTATTCAGATGATGGGACGTTGTCGTGCAAGAGATAGAAATCTCTCTTATGCGATGATTCTCCCACGCATCTTTCAGCGTTTCGACATTGACTTATCTACTTGTGCTCAAGACCTTGAGCCCAAGGTTCTCAAGTTATCTCGTCGTAGTATGACTGCATCTGCTCCTCCTCCTGCTCCTGTTACTGCTCCACATCCTCAGCAGTATGCTATGACTTTTGAGGGCATACACCAGCACCTTTCAGATTTGCACGCCTCCATGACGGACATGGCTCGCGAACGTGAGTTCCGCGACGTCACCCGTTATCAGGCGATTGCAAACTCATTAGCTGATCTTCGTTTCGCCCAGACTGGACATTCAGCCAGTTCCATCCCTAGAGATCCAGCTTTCTCTGGTTACCGCTGTGAGGATGAGGCTGTTCATGCCTACTTTCAGCCCGGTAACGCATATGATTGGTACCGTTCTGACCGTGCTCCTCCTCGTGACTATGTTGGTGAGTTTTATACTGGCGCTCCTTCTCACCCTTATGGCGCGGGTACCTCTGGAGTTGGTCCTTCTGGACATGCTGGTCATCATACTGATGATGATGATGATGATGATGATGAGGAGTTGTGATATATTAGTTGATATGAGACTTAGACATTATTTACTGTATACTTGGAAATGTTCCGACATTCCAAGTTTTTCTATTTTCAGACTTTATTATCAGTATTTATTTTTGAGGACTTGTACTGGATTTGTTTTATTTGATGTCATCTGAACATCTTTATCTTTATCTTTATGAGATTCGTAGTTTATGGTTCACATCAGTTTATTTACTCAGCATTTTTTTCTGCTTTAATAACTGCCTGTGATATAATTTTTTGTTTATTATAAACTGCCTGCGTACAAATACATGCCTGTGATGTCATTTAAATTTTCTTTACTATTTCTATCATTTATCATTTTTGTGTGTTTCTTCACTGTTTGTTATTTATGCATTGATTGCGGGGGAGTTTTTCTTTTTTGCAATTATTTTGCTAAGTGACAACGGGGAAGAAAAATAAAGATCTAACATTTCTTTTGAGAAAATACAGGACATGAACTATTTTTTTTGATTTTATTTCAAGCTTAAATGTTATATCATTCATAGTTTGTCAATTATCAAAATGGGGGAGATTGTTGGCCCATTGGTCATATGGTCAACCTGATTTTAATAATTGATCAAACTCTGTCTGGATATATGAAGCTAGTCAGGATGTATCGGACTCTTGGACATGAACAAGAACAGCTATCTACACAGTTCAAGACCGAAGCTATATTTGCCTGTTCGAGTCTGTATTTTCTTTGAGCAATGTATTTTTCATTTTATTGAGTCTAGGAATACGTTGTACACCGAGTCGTACTGGCAAATAGGCTATTCTAAAATGTTTCCAAAATACTTTTAAAATATCTTTTGTTTTGAAAAACATTCTTTTAAACAAAAGCTTCAAAAAGGTTTTCAAAAAGGTTTTCAAAAATCCCCAAAAATTGTTTTTAAAAACCTAACCTAACCCTGACAGAACTCGGCCAGAGTTCGGCCAGAGTTCGGTTGGTGGCCGTTTGATTTTTGAATACTCTGGAACTTGGTCCTCCTGCAGTTGCAGATTTGACCGAGATTTCCTCATCGAGTTCTGCCCGAATTCTGCCCGAATTCTGCCAGAATTCTGTCTTTGGAATTCTTATAAATAGAGAAGGATTTCGATCATTTCAACTCACTCATTCACTTTCAATCTTCTCTCTATCTAAAGCTTTCAATCTTCCAAAGAGTTTTTTTGAGCTTTAAATTTCAGATCCCAAGCCAATTACAATCCTCTAGTCGATTTGCCAGTGCGGTGCGGTCTAGAAGTTTCTGAGAGATTGTAATCAGAAGGCTTGATTGAAGAATACCTCTTCACATTTGAAGTTGGACGAGTTCTTCGTATCAAAGCTCGCGTTGTAGAAGTTGCAAGGACTTCGTAAGAAAACTTGCGGTTTTTCCTATAGTGGATTCAACTGGTAGCAAGAGTTCTACCGACTGGATTAGTCCTCAACAGAGGGAAACCAGTATACATCGCTATCTTTGCGTTTGCTTTCTTATCTCTGCCTTTACTTTACTTAGTTGTGATTATTATTCTGTGATCTTGCTGCTAACATTTTTTAATTAGCAATATTCTGCTGCCTACTCTATTCACCCCCCCTAGAGTATTGTGCTTTACGATTTCGTTCCTACAATTGGTATCAGAGTGGGTGTTACAGGTAAAGCAAAGGTAACAGTACAATTATTTATTCATTTTAATTAACTGTTATATAGATCACAGCACAACACATGGCAACTGTGAAATTCATAAGTGAAGGCCAGGCTACAAACAGACCTCCACTGTTTGATGGTACGAACTATACCTATTGGAAAACACGGATGAGTTTCTTCTTGAAATATCTTGACTTTGATTTATGGTCTATTGTTATTGATGGCTATCAAAAGCCACCTCGTATAAATGTTGATGGAGTTTTAGTTGAAAAACCCCATAGCAGATATACAGAGGAGGAAAAGAAAAAGGCCAGTCTTGACGCACGTGCTATTAACGCTCTATTTTGTGCTTTAGACCGAACTGAATTTAATAGGGTATCTATCTGCACAACGGCTAATGAAGTGTGGAAGCTACTTGAAGTCACATATGAAGGCACGACTCAAGTCAAAGAATCTAAAGTCACAAGAGTATGAGGTGTTCAAGATGAAGCCCAACGAAACAGTTACTCAGATGTTCGAAAGATTCTTGGATATTGTAAATCCTTCGTCCTCCCTAGGCAAAGAGTACAGTAACCATGAAAAGATTCGCAAACTCCTGTGAGCACTCACCAAGAACTGGATTCCAAAGGCTACTGCAATCATTAAAGAGAACGACCTCACAACTATGTCCCTCGAAGTACTCATGGGTAAGCTACTCACTCATGAACTGGAGCTACAAGATTTTGAAGAGCCTGCACCAAAGGAGAAGACGATCGCTTTCAAGGCTCAGTACAGAAAAGCTGCTGAAGGTGACTCAAATAGCAGTGAATCTGATGCTGAAGATCAAGCACTCCTAGTGGAAGGAGCAACGGAGGGTTCCATCAAACCCTTACCCCTCTCAAACTCGGAAGAACCACCAACGTCAGTGGCTACCTCATCAGCCCCCAACGTGCTATAAGTAGCCAGTACCTTCCCTGGCAGAACGAGAAGATTAACACTTGTCTTCTGACTCGCCCCTGAAGTCAGGACCGGCAGCCGAATCTCATTTTTCTCATCAAATCCCTCTACAGGGACAGGATCTGTCGCTATCTCCTGATCGATATCCACCTCAGCTTCCGCTGCTGAGTCTAGGGTAGGGCTCGGCAATGCTACAGCCGACCTTCCCTCATCATGACAAAGAGGGAAATCAACCCTCTTCTTTGTTCCAACCACATCTGTTGCCCCCGCAACAGACTCTTGTAACTCTGGAGCGACGTCATCTGAAGACGACGAACTCTACTCCACTTCATCATCGCGAAGCCTCGTGTCCGCTGGACCCTCAACGTCCAAGGCCCCCACGGCAGCTTGCACCATCCCAGAAGTTGCTGCAACCTCCGCGTCTCTTCCGACAAAGTCTGGAGATATTAGAACCTCCGCAGGAACATCTTCAGGATTCTCCTCCATTGGGGACATTACCATCGGAGGAATACGCTCGTCAGAAGAGCTTGCCACCTTCTTCGGTTTATTGACACCCGGTTTCGAAACATGAGTCTTCTTCTTCAACGATCCCTACAAGAAGAAAAGTACAAGTCACCAAAATGACAAGATGAGCCAAAATTACGGAGGACTCTTTTACCTCAGCAGGAATTGATTCCACTGGCGTTACAGACGGCACTCCCGTAGCTTTTGGAGTCATCATTTTTCTTGGCCTTTTTGGTACAGACGAACTGGCTTCTGCGTCGGCCCGTCTCTTCCCAACATAGGGATCTCTCACTGATGCTGCAGCAGCAGCCCGATATCCCACCAATTCTGGTGGACGATATGACCGAGCCGCTATCAACATATTCGCCGTGGCCTCCAGCTGAGTTCCAATGATGAAACTAGTCTCCCTATCATAACTAGGAGACACAGTATTCATGGCGCAATACAGCTTAGCTTCCGAATACAGGATCTGTGGCCGAGGGTTGCGAACTAGCGTAGTAAACTGAACACCAGTGCACCCGGTATTGTAATATTGCCAGCCCCGGGCTCCAACCAGCAAACTCCCGATAAACCCCAGACTGTTACTGGGATTCCGTAACATTAGCTGGGTATAGCCAAACTGGCGAGCGAATTGGCTGGGCAGATATGGCTCCAAATAACTCCTATTTTGGTTCCGGTAGACCAAGTGAGAAGGCCGAATACTTTGCAACCAACGAAAACCCCATTTCGGCAGAGTAATCGCATCTTCACCCGAGTCGTCTAAATCTTGGTCAGCCTCAAAATCTTTAAAGATGGGACCGACCTTGACAATCTTCCACCCCTGAAGGTAGGACAAAACTCTCCTGCAAACGGGGACGCCAGTGTGTAACCACTTCCTCTTGTAGAAGTGGCAGACAAAGGCATCACCTTCAACATGATCCTCCTCCTGACCTGGATTCATCACGTTCGGATGATGCAGAATCAACCACCCCATAAGATAATGGATTGGTAGTTCGGCCCGGGGAAAATTATCGTTTCTACCTCTCCCATGGATCACATAATCAGCAAAGGTCCTCAAACCCCGCAACAGGTTATACACTATCGCGGGGAGGAGAGCCAGAGGACGACCAAAGACCAATTTTACGGTGGGCAAAATGAGGTTCCGGTGTACCCTCTCCACAGCACCAGATCCGCCCGCAAACACACAATCCCGGAGCCATATCATCAAGTATGCCGTTAACACCGCCTTAGATGACATCCGGTGTGCACAGTGCCAGAAGCAGCTATACGCATTCTCGCCACTCTCATTTGAACGGGGGGCCCTCTCATCTAGCCGGCTCATTTTGGAAGTTACTTCCACGGGTTTCAGCCCTTGCGGAGTCATAAATCGGATCTTCGAGGAATCTGCCAGATCCTGCTTGAAGACGTAATCCCTCCAAGCAGTCACATGAGGCTGAGTCCTGCCTTTGTCCTTCCGTTGCATCAGATAATGATGGCTTGCCACCTCTTTGAAGACAGCCATCATCTCCGGGTCCTTATTTTCTAGAACAAGGATCTCTTCATTCGACGGAAAATATTCCTCGTACGGTTCCGAGCCCCAAGGAAGCTTGGACACTTCGTACATCTCATGGAGAGCTAACCCCAACTCCCCTATCGGAGTAAAGAAGGTGCCAGTCTGGGCATTGAACAATTCCAAGAGTGCAAGGAACATAGGCTTATTGAGGTCCACGCCAGCCTGCATGGCACAGATAGCGGCCGTCAGCCCAATCTCCTTAAGCTCAGCCTTGAACTTCGAAAGCACCCAAATGGTCAACTCGTCCCACTTCGGCATGTGGTGAAACCAACCTTCAACCCTAAAGCCACCTTTCGGATACATGACCCTCGATGTTAGCATCCGATTTGTAAAGGTCGAAGCACTGAAGGCAAAGGTGTCATTAGGGACCTCACTATAGAGGCTCCTATGACGCAAAGTTTGGTAACTAAACGAGGGACCGGCTCGCGAAGCGGCCAAGGTATCCCTCTGATTTAAGGTGGCATCAATTGAAAGAGTACCTCCCAACGCCCCTCCTTGAGAAGGAGTAAGTTTCCAGGGCATCCTTCTCTTGGAAGCTAAACGGTAGAAGGCCGTCAACGGCAACTGGCAGTCAAGTTGTCGCATGTACAGAACTATGCCTTTTGCAGAGAAAAACCAGTCTTCTTTGATCTTCAGTACCTTCACCTCAGAAGAGATCAGTCGGTCACCTAACAAAAAGGCAGGTTTTAAGAAAGTCACATCCTCGGATTCAGCAGATTTCAGTTTTTCGCTCTCCATCATACTCTGGAGGAAAATCGGCAACTGATTCTGGATCTGCAGCATTCTCTCAGGAGGTTGATTCTGTAAGATAGCATCCTTCGCAGGGTTGATAAACGCCTCGTCAAATTCAACTCCCATTTGACAAAGAGAAGCATCCAGAAGGACTTTATTCAGCAAAGGGATTGTCATCAACACTGACACAACAAAAACAAAAGTCAGGCAAAAAGCTGTAAGAAGACAAAGTGTGTCAAGCAACCTGGCGCATCATCAGGGTGAAAACCCATGCGCCTTAGCTTCGACGCATCATCAGGGTAAAAAAAACCCATGCGCGTCAGCAAGCTTCAGCGCATCATCAGGGTGTAAACCCATGCGCATCAGCAGTGAGGCTTCGGCATATCTTCAGGGCTTAAACCCATGCGCGTCAGCAGTTAAACCTCGGTGCATAATAAAGGCCTAAACCCATACACGTCGGTGGGATAAAACCTCGGCGCATCATCATGACAGAAGTCCATGCACGTCGGCAGCAGAAGAGTTAGGGCACGCCGTATGACCTAAAGCTCGTCTGAACAAAAAAGCAGTAGAAAAGACGACACCCACCCATCACCGCAGGCCGAACGTCAGCCGGAGTCACAATGGTGACAGGAGCATCTTCTTCGGCAAACTTTGCCGGCTCCTTTCCCTTGCCACCGCCGCGAGGAGTTTTGGGAGCCATTTTTTAAAAAATTAGGGTTTTTGTGAAGAAGAAACTTTAAAAGCAAAGGCAAGGAGAGGAAGAACTCTCTCTCTCTCCATCTCACGCCTATTTATAGGCATGGTCGCACGCGTGAATCGATAAAGTGTGACCTCAGCCGTCGCCTCTGGTTCTGTGAGGAGATAACCGCAAATAAATCAAAAAAGATCATCATTAATCTTTTTGGTTATCGAGGCGGTATCATTTGCATTAACTGAGAGGAGTATGTGCCGTATCACTGATGCACGGATGCACCCGAACAGACATGCTCCCCAACAGTCATGCGCCTCGACCGCCATGCTTCTTATTCAAAGTATTCCAAAACTTGTCTAAATATTTTGAAAACTTTGAAGGGGGTCTTGTAGAAGCATGGAATTTCAGGACCAGAAATCCTATGCGCCAAACACTATATGCGTCAGAGAGCTCGGACAAAGTACTTCACGCAGCAAAAACAACAAATATGGACATTGAAAGAGGACTTTTTATTACAAATAAAAGTCTATTACATGTCTAGAAAAGGTTGTACAAAGGAGAACTTCTACAAAAAGAAAAGACCCTAAGTCTACAGCCAGGCACGGCGATCACCATGCACCCTCAGCAGGGCGCATCCCACCATGCGCCCTCAGCGGGGCGCATCCTTTCAGCAGCTCAGTTATGTGCATCCTCAGTTATGTGCATCCCTTCAGCAGCCCAGTTATGTGCCGCTCTTCCAGCCAGGCTCATCGCCGTCTAAATGCTTCGACTAATAAAGCATTTATTGAGCAGAACGAGGGTGGCAATCAACCCTCTAGTTGGAGGAAGAGCTCCCCAAACCGAAGAAGAGAAGAGCACCGCAAGCCGACCTGTGGCCAGGGGAGGCTTCGAAAGAGTCTCCAAAGGCGAAGGAAGACCGCAATCGAAACTGCGGCTAAAGGAGCAGCTTTCAACACAACCAGAGTGGGCGATACCCACTTTGAAGGAAGAAAGAGCCCCCAAAGCCGCAGCACCGCCATTCCGATCTGTGGCTCTTCCCACATGACGGAGACGAGGCTCGTGTATCCCTTTCTTTGGATGCAACAGGCACCTTCTGCCTACCTCAGAAGCCATCGACTCCAACTTTTGGATGTAACAGTCACCTTCAAGTGCATCAATGAAGACATTGCGTCGCATCTTCACCCTCGGGAGCATCTCATCAACAGAATGCATCCGAGTAAACAAGTTCATGTCGGAAGAACGTGAAAGAACGAAAAGCAAACTCTCTCCATGCCACTATTTATAGGCCGGGCAAATCAAACCTATGCGCCAAGTGGATGGCTCTTCGAATTCCGTGTAATGAATTTGCATTTAATGGATGAATCAGACGCTTCGAATTCAGCCAAGTCAAAACGGCTATTTAAAGCACTCGAAGAACGTAACAGTCGCACCATTAAAGACGTGTCACGAAGCGGATGCGCCGGCCAGACAGCGTATCACACAGATGTGCCCTTCAAACATCAAGGCGCATCACACAGACGCCCCCTTCAGCACCAAGCGCCTCACAGGGATGCGCCCCCATGCGTTCCCATACGCCTAGTAGAACGTCGATCGATGAGCCCACTCAGTTGTCCATCAAATATCAAAAAAATATTAAATGCTGAAGTTTGACAGAGTTGGCAGCACACTTCCCGAAGACTGAACAGTTGACAGCTTTTTCAGAAAATAAAGCGTCGCCAACGTCTGCATCATTATTACTTTCCTCCGACGGTTACTGCCACATGGCCGCCCAATTATCTCACATGCGCCTCCGTAGCCATGCGCCTAAATCTGCATGCGCCTCAAAAGCCATGCATCCCAGACTTTTCTCTGATCCCAAAAGACAGAAGTGAAGTCACTACTGAAGCTTCGCATGCGCCTCAAAAGCCATACGCTCTGAATGGTTCGTGACTCCCAAAAGTTACGAGCCAAAGTCTCATCATGCGCACAATCCCAGGCGTATCCTACCAGATCATTCCCCATCAAATCCGAGATCTCCGAGCCATGGGCCGATGACACGTGTCCTTTGACTTGATTCACCCAAGATCTCAGCAACAGAAAGATCTTCTTCCCTGCTACGTGCCAGCTCACAACAGCAGCATGAAGAATTCAACCCCTCAATCAGGGCACAGCGTCCATATGCCTCCATCGGCAATCACCACGTGGCGTCCCCGTGTCCAGGCGCATCCTACATATGCGTGCATGAGTAGCCAGCCTGCAAAGCTATAAATAGAGGGATCATTTCCTTCTCACCCACGAAGGGACGAACACACACAGAGGCAAACATACATCGACAGACAGAGACTTCGCACCACCAGAGAGGCAGATACAGATACACAACGTCTTCCTCCTCTCCGCAAGCTCCTGCACCCAGAGCAATCTAAACCTTCAGAGAACCGAGAACCGTCATCAGATCGTCAACGGAGTCAACACATTACCACTCGCTCCATCGGCACAAGGAACCCAGATTAAACAAAAGTGTACTCCTAGAACTACGTCTAAGTCCTACATTATAACACTGTTCTATTTGTATCGAAATTTGCAATCAAAAGATTATAATGGCAAACAGTGGTGCGTATAGGAAGAGTATCAGATACATATCTAAGGTGTTCAATGAAATGCCCTATAGGATGTTTTGTTCACCAATTTCTGATATAATTATATTTTTTGATAGGTAATGATCTATGGATTGCATTTGTGAATGACTGAGTTGAATTCATGATGTTTTGATGTGTGTTTTTGGACATGGGGACACTGCACCCTGAGTTTGGCCTAAACTGTGCATGCCCTGCTGCACGAGGCCTAGAACTGAGCCTATAGCTGGTTAATTTACAATCTAACTGATGTTCTAGGTTGGGTCAATGACTGACCCTCAACCATGGGAGTTGGGCTTCGAACCATGGCTCATTTGAGTTGTGGCACAACCCACAAAATCTCACTGTCTGTGCAGTCGAACACATATGCCTGCACACTTCGATTCACGTTGCTGTTGATATTGACACTTCTTGGACACGTGTTTGTCACTTGATACATGACTCACTTGTCGACACACTGCTCACTCATGTTCACATGACACCACATTCACTTGTCACTCTTGATACATCCACTTTTGACACTGCTGCACGCGATTTGATCCTTTGATACACTCTGCTTTGTATGATACACTTACTGCGGCACACACACATATTCATACATTGTTGCATTTCATATTGCCACACACTTGACACTCTATCACATTTACTTTTAACACTCATTGCAGTCTGTGACACAATTGACACTTCACACTCACTACACCTCATTTAGCATACTGCACACACTTTGAATGTACATTGTATTATACTTTCCAGTTGCTTAGGTTGAAGTCGAGCAATACTTCACATTGCATGGACCTATTAACATTGCATTAGCTCACTGCCATTGCAAGGAAGTCTTCATGTACTGCAATACCCTTTCCTTATAGCCTGTAGGGACATGTCCTGCATCTCATTTTAACCATTACAATGCATTCATCCAATATAGCATATACTTTACCTTACTGCATTGAGTGTACATGTCCTGCATTATCCTTGTATGTATATATTGCATTCACTGCCACATAGGTATACTGCATTCATTTCATTCCTCGCACATTAGCCAACTAAACATATGATTCCTGCAATTGAGAAGTAGTTCTTGAAGGCTTAATGTATCAGTCCACACTACTTTGATCTATATATAGCTCATACCCTAAATGACTAATCCATCATTGCATATCATGATCCATCCTGGAGTTCCCTTGACCCATAGTTTGTTCATTTAATACAGATCTTAAGAGTATCAATTACCGACACTATAGAGTATCAGATCCTTTACCCTTTTTATTGATCTACACTTATTCACTACACCCTTTGACATACATGTCCTGCACATACACATGTCCACTTTATACACTGCATACTGCACGTCATTAATCCTTCATTGCATTTCTGTATTGGTCTGCCACCCCTTGTTCAGATATTGATCCAAATATCCTATTTCCATAATCTTACTGTCATGTGACTACTGACTACTTCATAACTATTCAGTCACATGTGGATGTACAATACTTGGTTGATGCATCAAAATAAGACCTTAAGCCCAGTTTTACATCATATTCTGCCCTGTTTAGCCTAAGTGAGAGTTCAATCTTTACAGCAGACCAAGTTGCCTTGTTGGTCTTGAATGAGTAAATCCTTTTGCCTAAATTCAATTTCACCTCTTAATCTGTCTTATCCCATTGACCTGTTCATCCTTGTTAAGTGAGGTCCCTTACTAATTCCTTGGATGTCACGACCCGCATCCACTGTGAGGGTACGAGTACGTAACAGTGCCCAGCCTACACCGTAGTGTCGACGGTAGAACGCTGTTCTAAGTCTCTAACTAATCATCAACTCATGCAGTATATAATGTACTCATTATGATCAACTCCGAATGGAGGACAAGTATAAGATATGGTGTAACTCAATCACAGTCTAAGCACGATAAGATAACACCGAAATATAACTAAGAATTTGAAGACAACAAAACTACTAATAAAATAACAACAAACTCAAACAATCTCAAATACATCTCAAGTCTCAAATTTCTATATACAACTTCAGTTCTAAATAGGAAAACTAAAACAAGACAGACTAGCTAAACTCCCGATCACTCCTGAGTGTCGGGGCCATAGGTAGCTAAGCCATCTCCTGCTCTAGGACAAGTAGGGCAAATGTCCTCAGGGCAGTCATCTGTAATATTTTCAACAGGTCCAGTCAGGAAAGGAATGAGCACATCTCATCTAGAAAACCCAAGTAAATGACCGAGAACTATACAGCAGTTATAGACAGTTATATTGATGAAAATGACAGTTTATATTCAGGTGATGGTAAGAAAGGGAGATAAAGTGCAAGGAAAGTAAATACTAAACAAGAGAAGAATCATAGCAATGAAGACTGTAAAAATAGAACTAGCTGAACCAGGGTAATATGATATAAAGTCCAGACAGAAATGTAAACCAATGTAAAACCTATATAAATCCAGTACGGGATGAATCTAATACAAGATGAATCCAGTAAGGGACGATTCCAGTTATAGTGATCAACGATTCCAGGGTGAGTCCAGCCTATACTCTAGCAGTATATTTTAAAATACCGAGTTCGACATGTAAACGGCTGTAGGTAATACGGCACATCACACACCTGGCCGGGTGTGAGATGGCTATCATTCCAGTAGATTCCAGTTGGGAGATTCCAGATTGGGGTATGTCTACATGTCTTACTCTAGTATTTTCCCTCCCAGCAAGTGAATCCAGAATTCCGACACAATGATTCAAGATGAGTCCAGCCAAAATATAATGATACCAGTAAATAATTCCAGTTAAATGATTCCAGTAGGTGATTCCAGTAATAGAGATGATACCAGTAATAGAGGCCAAAAAATAAAAGTATGTCGTATACATGAATCCAGAATATCCACACGTGTTGTAATAGAGAATCGCATACAACTAACTAGAACTGAAGTACAGTAATTGACAAGTAAATGAGAGAACTATCAGAGAATGTACTCGTCTGCTACTCTGAAAAGAGTAGTATAATATCAGATGTCTGCACCAGAGTCACAATGTCCTAAATAAAGAAATATAGGTTATAATGTGCTTAAAATAAGACCAATGAAGTCTATGATGCAATCTACATGTTTCTAAGTCAAATCGAGGTCAAAGTCAACTCTAAGTCAAACCTGGTCAACTGTCTAGGTCATACTAGGTCCAAGTCAAACTTGGTCAACTCAGGGTCAATCCAGTCAACTACACTAGTTAAACTAGGTCAATCCTAGTCTAGTCAAATCTCACTAGGCCTATCCCAAGTCTATACTAGCAATCCAGCACAATTACAAGCCAAACCAGGCTATACCAGCCAACCACACACCTTAACTGGGTATCCATGCCATAAACATAGGCTAAAGCCATAGGCTAATTACACATTCACATATCATGTATATTTACTGATTTAATATAAATTATCATACATATATATATATGTCTATACCACATTACTATTTATCAAGTATATAGAATATATATATATATATAGAGAGTGATATCGAGAGAGAGGGGTAATGGCATGTGTGTCTATGTATATATATGACTATAGTTAATAGGTGTCAAATGAGGGTGTATGTGTGTGTAGAGGGTGTTCAGGGCTATGTTCTCTGGATTTCAGAAAAACAGTGAATGTGTAAATGTAGGGAACCTCATAGGTTCTCAGTGAATTTAATGTTCAATGTGTGTGTGTATGTGTATACGAAAAACAGTGTGATACATGTGTCTTGACAGTTTGGTAATAGGAATGGCAGTTATATGATAGGATTCAGTGTGGTACACTATGACAGTGAACTAATACGCATACATGACTGATCATGGCAATGAACTGAAAACTGAACTCAACTCAAAATAGCAAGGGGCTGAACAAGGGTCTGCACAGGCAAGGGTTTTCTCATTTAAACAGTGTACATGGGTGTCTCGGGCTTCTAGATGTAACTCAGTTTTACCATTCTCAATTCTCAGTCAAAAGAAACATGTTCTCAGTTTTATACATATGAATCATTCAGGATTTCATTTCATTAATCTCAGGAATATGATTGGTCACCTGTGTGTGAAACTGAAAAGAAAACCATGTGTTTAACAGGACAGTGAACAATTAGATTTCAGGTAAATGAAGATCAAATGATAATTTAAAAAAACAACTAATTGTTAATACAATACTTATGAATCTAACAAGCTAAATTTAATTCCAAAATTTACTTTTAAATAGAATGAAAAGTTCAGGATTTTTACATTCAACCCTATGTCATGAATCAACATGTTTCTACTAAATCTCATAGTTAACCATTCCATTTTTTTCCACATTCAAACCAACCCCTAACCCAAATCAGTTTTCAGTTTTATACAAGTGTAATGGTTCAGTTAACAGTGAAAAGAACAGTGAGTGTAGAGGGTGTATAGTGGATTAATAGTTTAAAAAATCCTACTAAATCTCAGGTTTAAGTCTCAGTGTGAGAAATCTGAAATAACAGTTCAATATCAA
Organism: Iris pallida; assembly: GCA_029216955.1. Taxonomy (NCBI): domain Eukaryota; kingdom Viridiplantae; phylum Streptophyta; class Magnoliopsida; order Asparagales; family Iridaceae; genus Iris; species Iris pallida. Next base: position 19,644,124 of record JANAVB010033620.1, read on the forward strand.
TTCGAATCCCAAATACCCCATGCCAATGTGAAACTACCATGAGACTAGTACTCAACACATATAGGTAAATTATCATTGCAATAATCATTAGAAAAAATAGTTTAAAAATCACATTAAATCTCAGGAAAATTTCTGAGAACAAGGACAGCCTTGCCTTGGGTTTCAAGCCCAAATTGAAACCCCATTTCTCTGTTCAAATTCTATTTCCTCAAATGAAAACATAATCTAACTTATAAAACCCAACTAGCAGCAGTTAGTACACATGTAGGAATCAATTCAGTGATTTAAAACAACATTTAATCAGATTAAAAAGGAAATCAAATTCAGGATTTTCGAAATATATACATGGTATCAGTGATATAGGGAAACTGAGATTTGAAAACCAAAACATCACAATAATCCCAAAATATTGGTTGGTAAACCAATCCCCACTTGTACCCGTGTCCCACGAGTCATTCGTGTCCCACCAAGTGGACACGAGTGTGTCCAAACACACACAGACACGCACATGTGCACAGACAGTGTGCTGCGTCGTGCATGCATGCACGCGTGTCCTGCGCGTGATACGGGGTACGACACGACTCATGCTCGTGCCCACGTGTTCGCCACCTATAGGTCTACACGTGTATGCCCCTGAACCGTGTCCTAGGTACGTGTCGTGTCGGCTTTAGAGCCGTGTCAGTGGCTAGAAACCACGCATGCACAGCGCGCGCGCGCGGCCAGTGCGGCCAGTACGAGGAGGATTTCTCCTCGCACACTGAACCATAGGGCCCCATCTTTTGGGAGGATGATGTCAGTCTATGCCCCATCATCCTCGCCAAAAATGGCGTGTCCACGTGTCCTACACAGTGAGTTATTGTGCCCGAGTAGCAGGACACAGTGTACGTGTGTGCACAGCGTGTCCAACACGAAAAACAGACACGAAACGACACAGAAATACCTAACACCCTTCACAAAATTTAATGTACATACTAAGATCTACCAATCCATGTAATTATATTTTAAAAAATTAAAAATAAATTCCTAAGGGGCGTTCTATCGAACACCTAGCCTATCAAATGGATACGTGTCCGATACGGACACGAAACTGACACGAATTGTGCCCAAATTCCAGGGACAGCTAGGGCACTCCTAGATCTAGCCCTAAATGCAAAGAAAACAGAAATTTAAATCAATTTGTGGAGTTTTACCTATAGGTGCAAATTGCATAGAAAAGCTCCAAATGGGGGGTGTTCCTCTTGATGGCCAAATGCTCCAAATGAGCCCAAAGCTGAGATTAACCTCCAGAATTATAAAATATACATAAATTAGAACCTATTGCAAAAGACTAGGATTAAAAAGGAATTAAAATGGATTTATGGAGATTTTTGGAAGGGGGACAATACCTTTTCTTTTCTCCAAGTATTGGAATGATAAAAAGGAGGCAACCCTAATGAATAAGTGTTTATATAGGGTGGGGATCCCTATGTGGCTGGTCATTTAGAATTTGGTTAGGGTTAGGGCTTCTAGTTATGGGCCATGGGCCAAGTCATAAGTCATTGAGTCATGAAATCATAAGTTATTTCATTAACCATAAATCATGAAATGATTTCACTCAAACTAATCCTCCTATTCCAAAATTAGTCTCTAATGACTAAAAGTAGGCTAACCTAAGTTAGTCTATGGTTAAAATAGCTAGGGTTAGGTTCTAGACTAGTCTACAAGTCTCTATAAGTCAAAGCCCAAACTAGGAATCACCAATTCAATAAATCATTAAATAATTCCAATAAGTTAAAATGACCAAATTATCCCTAGGCTAAAAATGATAATTAAATATCTTAATGACATGGTCAGGCTCTAGGTCATGCAGTCTCTAGGGTTTCACTGACAGCACATCAAAATCACAAGTCATGACTCAAAGCAGTTTTTAAATAGATTAAAAAATTATTAAAAATGACCAAAAATTATAATGTGAAATAAATATCAATAATTAATAATTATAATTACAAATTTCAAAATTACCCTTATCTGGAAAACTGGGTGTTACATTGGATTAGTCTTCATACCCTTGTCCTGAACCCTGTTATGGATGGTTAGATATTGAACTTGGTACTGACATTCCCATTTGATTTTCAATCTCTTGCATCATTTGAGTTCAGTCCTGCTGAACTTGAGCTAAGACCATATCCTTTCTTGGGTTGACCATAAGTTCTGTCCCATGCAATCCTTAGTAACAGTTAGGAAGGCTTACCCCCTCCAACAATTCGAATGCCATATTAACCTATTGAGCTTTAAGTTTACTGCTTACCTGGGATGTAACATTCCAGATTTTATAGAGGGAGTTATGAGTTTCAGGAGTTGGAGTAATAGCTTGTGACGTCTTCCACTATCCAGATATGGGCATGCCTTGCTTATTCTTCACTGGACACATATCATTTTACTACATACACTTGCATATCCTTGCATTAATGACCCTGTCTGCATTTGGGTTGATGCATAAGGAATGCATCAATCCACATTATTCATTGTTCAGATCTCCTAGTGATGGGGTATCTATCCATTTTGATGCCAAGAACATATGTCCATTGCATTTCCTATCTTCATATTCATTTTATCCTAATCTCTAAACACCTATGTGTTATGATCTTTGGACAGCTATTTATGCAGTCCACCTTGAGTTGGGATATGTCTTGTACACTGCATTGGTACAGTTCAGTTTAGTAATGAACTAATAACTCTGTCCTGCATGTCTTTTAACCAGTTAAAAAATATTGTCATGCATTCATACTCATTATCGTGCCTATACATTCTTCTACCACTGCCCTTCCAATGATGCATTGCATCCTCAACCAATTGTTCATTGCATATCCTTCTTAGCCCTTGTGTTGTTATGTTCAGCACATGTTAAACCCCCTTACCTGTCCATACATTCCTCCTTAGCCTCTTGTTTTATCCAGTTTGTGTATATATATATATATATACTAGTATGACTAGTACTGTTAGCAGTACATGGTGTATATATGTGATACATTAGAGTTTGGAATGTGATAATTGATATATGTATATGATATATATTTGTGAGGTTTCATATGTGATATAGGTTATGAGATATCATAGGTTATGGGCTATAGGTGATATGGGCATGGTCATGTTAAGTTATGAGTTTATATATATATATATATATATATATATATATATATATATATATATATATAAAATATATATATATATATATATATATATATATATATATATATATATATATATATATATATATATATATATATATATATATATATATATATTATATGTTAGATGTTTATAAGGTATCCTAGTGTATATTAGCCTATGAATAGGATTATGAGTTAGTTTATCATAGAGTTGACCCAATAGTCTAGAGTTTGACCAAAACCCTAGATACTGACTTAGTTGACTATAGAGTTGACGAGAGTTTGACGAAACCCTAGATAGTTGACCAGAGTTGACTTCAGTATTAACTTTGACCTAGAATGACTTAGTATCATGTAGATTACATTGTATAATTCAATTATTCAATATTGAACACTGTATAACCTGTATTGCTCTAAATATGACTCTGTTACTCCAGTTCGGACATCTATACACATCAGTTACTCAAGATATCAGGCAAGTATATTCTCTGTTAGTTTTCATTCATGATAGTATCTATATTGCCTGCTTTAGACTACTTTACTTGATGCTGGCACATTGTTCACACGGACCAGTACTATATGGATCTTGTCATGCTATGTTATTCCCTTAGCGGATACATCGAGTATTTCATGTTTATGTACTTTACCATGTGCATCGTGTACTTCTTGTATTCGTATTATTCGTGTATAAATCATGTGCTCTCATGTACTCTCGTGTGCTCACATGTGCTTATTGTGCAAAACTCACCATCGTATACGTAACATAACCTGGTCGGATCCTTGTGTATTGATCGGGGTGGGAGAGTAGAAGTGGTCATGTGATTAAACCCCTTAGTGTAACTCATGTACATGTCCATTATACCCTCACGTATAATGGATACTCTGTAGAATACATCGCGTACAAACCTAAACTAATCACCTGATCATCTTGTTCTCTGAAACACTTATATTTATTATAGTTCATAGATTCTTTGCTATATTTCATGTAATCAGTTTACTTATCCATATCTCCTGTATTCCTGTACTTCTCTTACAGCACATCATATATTTTATTCTACTGTTAGCTCTATATTTCCTACCATATTTTGGAACTGCTTTCAGATATATGTGCTCATTTCCGTCCTGACAGGATAACGTTAAAATTTTTACAGATAACTTGGAGGATTCCAGCTAGCCTAGATGAGACATCAGTAGAGCTTGGAGTAGATTGTTAGGTTCTTGTCTAGTTGTATTTTTCAGTCATTTCATGAGACATACTTATTTCATACTCTGTATGTGTAGTGATGATAACACTTAAACTTCTTCAAATCTGGTTTTGTAATGAACTTTGTGATCCTTCTATCTATCTCATTTCATGCTGATATCCATCTTACTTATTTTATGATTGAGTTGTGTTCTTCTGAGATTGTCCTCCGTTGGGATAGTATATTTATATTAGACTGGTTCATTGACTTGTGTTAGATATTGTTGAGACCTAGGACAGTGTTCTACCTCCGACACTACAGCATAGGCTAGACGTACCCACGGTCTCGTACCCTTTCACTGGGTGCGGGTCGTGACATCTATGGCCTTCAATGTTCATGCTAAAAGAGTCTCAAGTGAAGACATGGTTGATAAAGTTTTAAATGGTGAGGAACAAGCTCTTCTTGTAAAGAACATCAAGAAATCCTTGATGTTTAAGAAATCAAATCAAAAGAAAAAATATTATCAAGAAAGAAATGAAGAAGAGACTATCTGGTATGGTTGTAAGAAGACTGGACACATCAAAAAAGACTGTCCCATGGCAAAGGTGAGTCGATACGAACGATCAAACAGAAAATCTTTATCACGAAAGTATGCTAATACCAGCATCTGGCATGAAAGCAAAGCCAGTGAATCAGAAGAAGAAAACAGAACCAACAGCTCTACAAATGTTTGCTTAATGGCATTTGATTAGGTAATAACCAATCATCTATATGATGACTTTACTGTTGATAAACTTTCTGATACTTTTTGCAACTTGTTAGATGAACACAAGAAAGTCTTGGACAAATATAAGTGGTCTCAAAAAGAGATCAAAGCTTACACTACTGAAGTTGAAAGGTTGTCATCTCTATTGAAGGATATACGGAAAACACCTTTCACCAGTAACACGAATGGAAAAATATCAACCCTGATGCTTAGCTTGCATGATGCTCACAAAATTATTGAGAAAAGAGATCATGACTATGCCAAGCTGAACGAGTTATATGAGTTAGAGAAGAAGAAGAAGTATAGCATTGATGCACAGAAGATTGATGCTATATCTATTAAGTATGATGAGGCATGTCTTTCTCTAAAAAGTTAGAGGTAAAGTTAAGAAAATAGGTTATACCTGCTACTCAGCCAAAGATCTATCATATGACACAACATACACATAACATGACATGATCAAAAAAAGCACGTAAGAATAATGTTTCACAAGATCATGCCTTTGTTTACAAGTATCCAAGGGAGACACACACGCATCATGTTTTATAATATGAGACCAAGCACTAGGACTCAAATTTTTTGTACATATTGTGGTTCACATGGACACATCTCTAAGTTTTGTAGAGTTAAAAAGCTAGTTATAAGAATATATATGCCTGGATGCTCAAGGCTAACATTTTCGGACCCTTAAAGAAATGGGTACCAAAGGTCACATATACTCATTTTGTAGGTATGCCAATCCTATCATGCTAGAAGTACTCGATAGCGGATGTTCATGGCACATGACTGGAGATAAATCTTTGTTCGCTACATTGTCGATGAAGAAAGAATGATATGTCTCCTTCGAAAATAATCTAAGACGTTATGTAATAAGTAACGATATTGTTGGTATGTCTCCTTACCTAACCATTAAAGATGTTTGGCATGTCATAAAGTTAAAACATAACCTACTAAGCATAAGTCATCTTAATGAGAATGATTATGGCATTAACTTCGTGAAAGACAAATGCTCTATATATGACATGACTACTACCAATTTAGTTTATGAAAGAATAAGGGAGGATAATATATATGTTTTCTATCTATTAGATAATACAAAAAATGCAGGCAAGTGCCTTATAGCTAACAAAGATAAAAGTTGGCTGTGGTACATGAGACTAGGATAAGCAAATATGGATACCATATCAAGGGTATCAACAAAGAAACTAGTAAAAAGATTACCTAAAATTTCGTTCAAGAAAGACACGAAATGTTCTAATTGTGATAAAGACAAAGCAACTAGGTCATCATTTAAATCCATAAATATTGTAAGTACTTTAAGACCCTTGCAATTATTATATATGTATTTGTTTTGACCAAGTAGAGTCGCCAGTCTTGGTGGAAAACTCTACGCTTTTGTTATCGTTGATGATTATCCTCGTTACACTTGGGTTTTTCTTTTTATCAAATAATGATGCACTTTTTAAATTTAAAATTTTATGTAAAATGGTTAAAAATGAAAACGGCTTCAAGATTACTCGCATCTGAAGTAATCATAGAGGCAAATTCAAAAATTCTGAATTCAAAAAGTTATGTGATTTGGATGGTTATTTTCATGGGTTTTTCTATCCTAGAACTCCCCAATAAAATGGTATTATGGAGCGGAAGAATAGAACTCTCAACAAAATGAATAGAGTTTTGCTTAACTAGTACAATCATTTGAAATATTTTTGGGCTGAAGCTATAAGTACAGCTTGTCATATTTTAAGTAGGGTTCTAATTCGATCGATATAAAAAAGACTCCCTATAAATTATGGTTTAACCGGATTCCCAATATTTTATATTTGAAAGTTTTTGGATGTCATTATTTTATTTTGAACACCAAGGATAACTTGGAAAAGATCAACTCTAAGTTAGATGAAGGAATATTCCTTGGATATGATGTCAAAATTAAAGGCTGTAGGAGTTTCAATAAAAGGTCATTGGTTCAGGAAAAATGTCCAGCAAAACACCTGAAGATATTGACACGGGAATAATCTAGAGAGTCTGCCAAAAAAGATAAGGTTTATGTCAGACCATCCAGAAACTTTGATCATAGGTGATGTATCAAATTGTATAAGTACTCATTCATCTGCTAAGGATGTAGCTGCAAGTGTTACATTTATTTCACAAATAGAACCTAAGTAAGTAGCAGCTGTATTTGATGATGAATTTTAGATTTATGCCATACAAGAGGAATTAAACTAATTTGAGAGAAATCAAGTTTGGAAACTTGTTCCTAAGCCTATTGGTCACTCTGTAATTTGTACCAAATGGGTATTATGAAAAAACCTAAGTGAGGATGGACAAGTCGTTCGCAACAAAACATGTCTAGTTGTTCAGGGTTATAATCAAGAAGAAAAAATTGATTATGATGAGACCTATGCTCATTTTGCTAGACTAAAATCCATTCATATACTTTGTGCATATGAATGTTTTCATGATTTGAACTGTTTCAAATGGATGTTAAAAGTTCTCTTTTGAAAGGCTTTATAAAAGAAAAAGTTTTTGTAAAACAGTCCCCTGGTTTTGAATATTTTAAAATTTTAATCACATTTTCAAGTTAAGAAATGCACCATATGGACTCAAACAAGCACCTAGAGCTTGGTATGATCGTCTAAGTACCTTTCTATTGGAAAATGGTTTTTCTGAAGGGAAAAGTAGACACTACTTTATTTATCAAATTCGTTAATGATGATTTTTTATTAGTGCTAATATACGTAGATGACATTATTTTGGTTCAACTAATAAGGTACTCAGTCAAGAGTTTGCTAAGTGTATGCAAAATAAGTTTAAGATGAGCATAATAGAAGAGCTTAACTACTTTTTTGGCCTACAAATCAAAAAAATTTCATAAAGGACCTTCATCAATCAAACAAAATATACGAAGGAATTGCTAAAGAAGTCCGACTTCGATAATGCAAAGCCTATCGGGACTCCAATGGCCACCTTAACCAATGAAAGTGGCAAACCTGTCGAAAAATGTAAGTATCGAGGTATGATTGGTAATTTATTGTACTTAACTTCTAGTCATCTTGATATAATGTTCAGTGTTTGCATATATGCTAGATATCAAGTCAATCCTAAGGAATCACACTTATGCGCAGTTAAGCGTATCTTTAGATACCTTAAAGGAACTTCTGTCTTCAGCTTGTGGTATCCAAAACTAAATCATTTGACCTAATCGGTTATTCTGATGCAGATTTTGTTGAATTCAAAGGAGACCATAAAAGTACAAAAGGTATGTGTTATTTCTTAGGAAAAGCTTTAGTCTCTTGGTTTAGCAAAAGACAAAATTATGTCACAATTTCAACAACTGAAGCTGAGTATATCGTTGCCAGTCATTGTTGTTCTCAAATTTTGTGCATGAAGTAAACCCCAAAAGACTAGAATTTGTATTTTCGTAATATTTCCATTTTCTATGACAACACTAGCACGATTAATTTGACTAAGAATCCAGTATGTCATTCATGCACTAAGCATATAGAAATATGTTATCATTTTTTTATGATCATCAACAAAACGGAGATATTTGTCTAGTTTTTATTGACACAGATCATCAAAGAGAATATATTTTTACAAAGTCATTAGCCGAAGACCGCTTCAATTTTATTTGTCATGAGTTAGGTATTCTTTATATTGTCTCGAAAGCATAATGATTCGATAAATGACTTAGTATTAATTCAACAAATTTTTTTAAATCAAAATTATTTTTGGGTACAAGCCAAAAGGACCCTTCTGTCACACAGGCATAAATAGCCTGAAGCAACACGATGTCAAGGGTCTTTGGACTACCGCTAGCTGGGATCCGGCCCCTACAACTAATCCAAGATAGTTGAGATTTATTAAAAGTTTATGAATTTTATCTAATTCATTTTAAGTATAAATCAACATATGTTGATCTAGATACAAAGAAGCCAAACTTGGACCGAACCGTCGAGTTTGACCCGAACTCCATCCATGTGTATCAGGTCAACCCAAAAGAAGGCCCTATCTTTTAAATTCCCCCTTATATCTTTCTATACCTATTCACAACTGACCAAAATTGAGCCCCACTCATATCCTATCTCCATATTCCCATAAAAAACCCTAGATTCTTAAACCCTAACCCTTGGAATCATCTATCTTAGGGTTTTCAACCTCAAAATTAGTTTTCTGTTTCTTTTGGGGTTCTCTTCCATTTGTGAGGTGTATCTCTCTCTTTTTTCTCTAATTTTGTCAATGGCTCCAAAGTTTGGGAAAAAGAAAAAGAAAGTTGATGAAGCTTCATCTTGAAATCTATCTCAAGCTCCTTTTGAGTCTCCCTTTAGTCCTCCTCCTCCTGATGAGGATGATTTCAATAGATCTCTATTTAGAAGCCTAGAAGTTGCTAATGTTTGGTTTGATGATTTCTGGAAGTGAAATATTTGTTCGAACAATATCATTAGTTTTACTATTTTTCTGGAATATTTAGCTACTCTTACTGCTCTAGGACTTCATAATCTTGTTCAAATTTTTAACATAATTTATTCTAATGCTATGCGCATATTTTATTGCAATTTGCCACACTCCTATGGATCGATTTACTCATATATCTGCGGTATCGATATTTAGTTTGATGATGACAACCTAAGTGAGATGCTCCAGATTTTCAATGCTGAAAATGTTCTTGTTGACATCACCAAAGTCAATTTTGGTAACGACATGACTCTAGAATCCTTTAAAGATGCCATGTGTGATCCGTTTCCTAGACCTACAGGACGCTTGATGTCCATGTATCTAAACCAACAATTTTATGAGTTGTATTGCATTATCTTTTCATCTATTCTACCTAAGACGGGATTTACTGACGAGATCACGTACTTAGAGACGTCAGTTCTCTACCATATTTATTTTGGTATTCCATTCAGTCTTCCAAAGATAATAATTTTAGCTATGGTAGATTGTCGCAAGAAAGGGCGTAACCTACTATATGCTAGTATCTACTGATTATCTTTCGTAGGTTTGACATTCCTTTAAACTCATATCCCTTTGACAACATACCATCTTGTCTCTTTCAAGCCCATAGGATCCGACCTCCTTCTCATGTTGCTCCAAATCCTGATGAGGCAGGTGATGAGAATGTCCAACCAGATGCTTATGCACCTCCTCCTGCTGCTGCTGTTCCTTTTCCTGCAGTTGAGCCCCAGCCACACTTTGATTCTGTATCAGACTTCTATGGTGTGTTTATGTTTAAAACACTTTATCGTTAGTAGCATTCTCTTTTTTATGTTATGTATTCTGCTACTCACTGTATGTTCTAGCTGTTATCTCCTTATTTGTGGTTCATTTCACTATTTTTGTTGTTGTTTGTGTTCTTTGTTTGCGGAGGAGCTTATATTTTGCTCAATGACAAAGGGGAAAAAGTACCATTATTAAGGAAGGTTTTTTTTTATTTGGTGTATCAACTTAAGTTTGTCAATTCTCAAAATGGGAGAGATTTTTGGCCTATCAGTATGGTCACACCTAATTTTGATAACCGAAAAACCAAGCCCATTCTTCATGAACACTTTTTAGAAATAGGACAACTGAACTCGGATCGAACTCGGTCCCCCCTGACTCAGTTCTCGAGGGATCAGGTTATCCTGAAAAATAGGCTCCAAATGTTCAGATTTTTGAACGTTGGACTACCAAACTCTGCCTGAGTTTTGTCAAAGAAAACACTATAAATAGAAGAGAATTTTTCATTCTATTCACTCAATCATCTCTTATCTTCTCTATCCATTCAAGTATTTTAAAAGAGCTTTTTACTTTCAAATCAGAGCTTTACAACTCCTAGCCAAACTAGTACCAGTTTTAATTCAATCTAGAAGTTTGGTCGAGTTGTACAAAAGGCTTAAAAATATATTATTTTCATCTTGTTCCAAAAGTCGGCAAGTCCTTTGGATAGATGGCTTGCAAGTTGATGTAGTGCTCTTCGGATAAAAATATTTTTAGAGGTGATTGTTATTCCACTGCATACATGCACTTTATTCACCTTCCATTCTGATGTGCTCAATGATCCTACTTCATATTAGATTATTACTGCCGTAAATATTTTTAGAGGTGATCTTTATTCTACTGCACACACGCACTCTATTCAGCCCCCTCTAATACTACTATTTGATATACACAAATAATATACAGGTACAGTACTACTGTTGAATGACTACTACCATGCTGATCCATTCAATCAGAGTCTTTGCAATGATAACCGCATCACTAATCAAGACATTTTAAAATGTTATTATGTATTTTCCAATTTACTAAGTCTAAGAAAAATATATGGTCGAACGAGATTGGCACCTGACTCAGCTACAAGTCCACTTACAAAATAGCCAACCCAATCTACCCTTTGATCAATGCACAAAATCCAGTCCATAATTCAAAAGGCCCAAAACCCAAGTCTATTCTTCATGAACACTTTTGGAAATCGGACAACCAAACTCGGACCGAGTTCTGTCCCCCTAACCCAGTTCCCGAGGGATCAGTTCATCCTGAAGAATATGCACCAAATGTTCGAATTTTTTAACATTGGTCTACCGAAATCTGCCCGAGTTCTGTCCAAGAAAATACTATAAATAGAGGAGAATTCTTTATTCACTCAATCATCTCTTCTCAATCCATTCCAGTGTTTTCTAAGAGCTTTTTACTTTCAAATCAGAGCTTTATAACTCCTAGCCAAGCCAGCGCCAGTTTTGGTTCAATTTAGAAGTTTGGTCGAGTTGTACAAAAGGCTTAAAAATATTTTAATTTTTATCATATTCCAAAAGTCGGCAAGTCCTTCGGATAAAAAGCTTGCATCTTGAAGTAGTACTCTTCGGATAAAAAGTAATTTTTGTAAGGAGCTGCTAGCGCTTGGATTCGAAGCATGTAAAACCCCTGAATTTTTAGAAATTTTTATTTATTTTATTAATTGCCTTAAATATGATTTTATGGAAATTTTTATATTTGTTGTTTTTAAATTATTAATCGATTTCATGTTTAACATTTATTTATTTATTCATTTAATTAGCTAGCTTTTTAAAGGAACTAAAGTAAATATTGTTGTAAATAATAATAGTAGTATTAATGCTCTATTATTTTGTTACTACCAATATAACTATAATTATTATTTTATTATTTATTTTTATATTTATCATTATTATCATTTTTATAATCTTTATTTTATTATTATTATTTATTTATTCATTTATTCCTTAGAAATAAAAATTTTTGTGTAAAATTATAAAGGTACAGTATTTACAAAGTTTAGAAATTTTGGAAATATTTGTAATATATTTTCATAGAATTTTGGTTACAATTTTTTTACCTTTAAATGATATACATATATATATTACTTATATCCTTATAAGGTTTATAAAAAAAAAAATAAGTGAACTACTGTTCACTTCCTTCTCAGCCCGAGCCGCGAGCATTGCTCGATAGATAGGAATCCGATTTTTTTGAAACTTCTTCAAATCAATACGAAATCTTTTCAAATTTTTTTTGTGCAATCCTAGTATGTTTCTCTACAGGATTACACTAAATCTTGGATTATTTAAATTCAAATGATTGAAATAAAATTTGCGTAAATATATGGCTATATAATCACCCGAGAGACTCCACCCCAACCCTCTCTCATCGACTTCAACTTCTGGAAGGCTCGCTACAACCCCCTGCCTTCCGCACACACCTCGGACCATCTGCAGTCGCGCGCCACCGGCCGGAGCAGTCGCAGCTACCACGCGCGCAGGAAGAAGCCGCTGTCGCAAAACTGCAAGCACAGTAAGGTATGCATGTTCGTCTTCGTTTTTCTTCCTCTAGGCTAAATTATTTTCGACTCTATAAGTTCCGACGCATAGACGATATAACCATCTAACAACCCTGTCAAGTAGTTTGTATTTAAGTGCTTCGAATTCATTAAGAAATAGAAACCAAATCAGGCTAAGAACTCAATTTCTCGAAAAACAGGGAACGAGTAAACCAATCCAAAGTGCTGTTTTGGAAGACCCTTTCTGGCCAAGCCATCAACCAAATTAAAAATCTAATTGAACAACCTAGAAGTCAACCCATTGGGCTACACAACCCACTTTGTAGATTCTGATTTCTTCGACTGAGCACCAAGAAAACTGATTTCGAAAATTTAGAAAAAAATGCTTTTCAAAACAGAAAATTTGTGAAAATCCCCCGATACGACGTGCGCCCCTTCAAACCGGGTGACGTGGTCGCGCACTGTATGCATCGAAAGGCGCGTATGGATATTTCCAACGTGTGGGAATTGACGGGGCTCGATTTTGTTGCGTGTGCGCGACGAAATCAGTGCGTATCCGTCAAGATACCCCCGTATCGACGCTTTGCAAACTTGACCATAACTTTGTGCACGTTCTTCAAATCGAGACAAAACTTGCACCAACAGGTCTGAATCATAATTCTGGTCCTGCATGCCAAGTTTGGTCCGATTCTGAGAAGGTTCATCGGAACGCCAAAATTGGCGGGCCCACGACCCGATCCAACGGGCAATTTTGTGCACGACTCATCAAAATCCAAAACTGGACATACCGTTCAGTTCCTCTCCTCAAACTGAACCCGTAGACATGTAGTTTGAAGACTTTAGAGACCATAGACTTTGGCACGTATTTCGGTGCAAAGCGGGATCCAACGGCAGACAACGTTTTGACCCAAAATTACGATTTTGCCCCTATTCCAAAATTGGACTTTTGGACAGGCATTTCCTAGGTATATCTTCTTCATCGAGATCATTTTTGATGTTTGTTTCAGCGTCTGGAGTCATCTGTAATTTGTGAGTTTTGGTGCTGACACTTGCTACTCTTGGATTGCCCTTCTCGCACCACAGGCAAGTATACCTTGCTATGATTTCTGATTATGCATATTTATTTAGTATGTTTACTTATTTATTTTCTATTTATTTGTTTAAACTGTGCATCCAAGTCACACTTGGGTGCAAGCGACTATATTAGTCGTTCTTTTCGTTTCTTTTCTTTATTTATGCATATCTACCTAGAGTTAAGAGACGACCTCATGTGTATGAAGTATTCTATGCTTCATTGGCCCTGACACTTGTGTATCACGAGTCACGAGTCTTATATAGATTTTGGACGTACGTATCGACTGGCCATCGGTGCGCACATGCCGTGCGATAGGCAATAACTGCTAATAGTTATGGTTGTCTAGAAGACTTAGCAGTTATTAGGAATGTCGTGATGTGGATACAGCACGTGTAGTGCATGGGTTGGGAGGAGACAGCTATTAGGCGTAGGGGCTTTCACTTGTTTACTTTTCTTTAGACGCCCTTAGTGACTCAGTCGAGTGCTAATGGGCCGTGTATTTATTTTTCTCTAGCTACCGTTAGTGACTCACCCAAGAGCTAGTGGCCGTGCATTTATTTTTCTCTAGATGCCCCTTAGCTCTCGCTCGAGTGCTAATGGGCCGTGTATTTACTTTTCTCTAGACGCCACTAGTGCCTTAGTTGAAACGCTAATGCGCCATGTTTCTAGCTTCAGAAGGCCCTTATGTGGAACGTTGGCTTCTAAGTGCATTCTCACAAAGATGGTTAGGGAGCCCAGTTGTTGTTTATATTTTAGTTATTGTGGCATGCTTTTCTGTATCTTGTTACGTCCCTCTGAGGACCTGGTGATCTCTCCAGGATTAGATGAGCAAGACTATCCCGAGGAGTACGGTGCAGCATTGGATCCATCATACATCGGTGATGAGGCATCTCCTGCTCATACTTAGTTTTTATTCTTTATTATCTGAGACCATGTATTGGACATCTTTTATCATCTTTCTTGCTGTTTGAGGAGGTTGGACTCCATTTAGTTGAGACTATCTTTCCATAGCTATTTGGAGTGGGAATGTCCACCCGGCTATATTTTGACATCATCATTTATCTTATTTAGTGGACTTTATTATATTCTCTGTGTTGTGCTGTGGATGAGATTTAGTTATTTTATTGTGGCTTATCATATTCATTATTATATCTTATGTGCGAATGCGAGGATACCATATATTGGTGTATTCCTCGTATGAGTACAGCTGGCATGTACATATTCTTAGTCCTACGTATTTTGGGACTGGAGCGTTACATATTTTTGTGGTGGCCTATGCAGGTCAAGTAATATTGTTGGGTTATATGACTGTGCCCAACAAGCCTACAAACTAGGAATTGGATATAAAATCTTATCCACTACTACTACTATCTTCTTTGATCTCTACTCCTTCTTCTTTTCCTATAAACTTATTGAATTCCCTTCAGCTTGAAATTGTTCTAACCAACTCTAAATTTTGTGCCAATATAGGATGAATCTTCGTAGCGGTCTCACTACTCCCCTTGCCATTACTAACGGGAACCCTACTGCTCAAGAAGGACCAGTGGGTCAGCCACCCCTGTCCCCTACCACTCCAGCACCACCTGGACTGCAGTCTGTGATGACACCACCCACTACTTAGCAGCAAGCCCCGGCGCCCTAAGTGGGACAGACAGGTCATAAAAACCCTACATCTCAAGAAGAGTACCTACCACCCCCGCCACCCTTTCCACCTCAGTTTCCACCACAGGTTCCACCCCCATATCCACCTCAATACCCACCATCATATCCACAACAGCAGCCTCCACAGCATCCACCACCATATCCACCCCAGTATCCTCTGCAGTATCCGCCCCAATACCCTCCACACTACCCCCATCCATATCCTTCATATCCCCCACAGTATGGACCACAGTTTGTGCCCCAGATGCCATACATGTTTCCGCAGCAGCCCATGGCTCATGTTGGTGGGACTACTACGGATCAGATCCTCCAGAGCTTAGTACAGGCTCAGATGCAGCAGAGTGAGACTATTAGGAAGAGTTTAGAGATAGCACTGACCCGAGCACCTCAAGCCTCTGTGGGTACTATCGAAGGGTTTTGCAACATGAATCCTCCGCACTTCAAGGGTACTGAAGACGTCATTGGGATTACCAATTGGCTGGTGAAGACAGAAAATCTTCTGAAGGCTTCAGAGTTATCCGCAGATTTATGGATGACGGCAGTGAAGTTACAGTTGGAAGGGAATGCTTATGATTGGTGGACCGCAGAGGAAAGACGACTAGGACTTGATCAAACATGGGAGGAGTTCAAAGAGCTATTCAATAAGAAGTATTTCTCTGACACTGCCAAGGACGCACTTTATGACCAGTTCCTACACTTAGAGCAAGGAAGCATGACAGTTGATGAATACGATGCCGAGTTCAGTCGGTTGAGTCATTTTGCTCCCGAATTAGTGTCGACGGAGTTGGAGAAGGCCAAGAGGTTTCATAGAGGCTTGAGCATAGTGCTGCAGAGATACACTAGTTCGGAGTCACGAGTTTCACAGGCAGCCGTCTTGGCAGAGGCTAGGACTCAGGAGGCAATAAACAAAAAGACACCAAGTCGACGATCAACAACCATAGTTGGACTAGCTAAAGATGCTCAAGCAGGACCAGTAAGACGACCCATAGCACACCAACAACATCAATCACAGAGGGCAGGACCATATCAGGTGCAGGAGAAGGTTATATGCCACTATTATGGAAAGATGGGTCATGTTCAGAGAGATTGCCGACGACGCCTAGGGCATTGCTTATCTTGTGGGTCTAGTCAGCATCATGCCAAAGATTGTCCATGGCTGAGAACCACTATAACGCAACAGACACCAAGGCCAGCAGCAATCGAATACCCAAGGGGCAACCAAAACATGGGTCAGGCATTCAACATGATAGCGACAGGACCACCAAACCAAGGAGCCATAGAGACAGGTATGACGTCTTAGTTAAATTTACAATTGCATAACCATGATCATAGAATGACTTAGAAATTTTATGTTATAAACCTTGCTAGATATAGAAACATGAGGGTATCCTATATAGTAGTAATCACACCAGTAACCCTTGTCAGCACCATAGATATTTCCACTTCCTCGGTTCGCATGTCATCGTAGTGCCATGCTAAAATGGAGCAGTACCAGGACGACATACACAACCATATATCTCTTTTACACGAAAATCGTAACACGATCTTTGCGTTCTGTTCATTCTCCATCTTGCTCTTCGTTTCCCTCAATTGTGCGTTATTTCTAATTTCGAGGACGAAATTCTTATAAGTTGGGTAGGATGTAAACCCCTGAATTTTTGGAAATTTTTATTTATTTTATTAATTGCCTTAAATATGATTTTATGGAAATTTTTATATTTGTTGTTTTTAAATTATTAATCGATTTCATGTTTAACATTTATTTATTTATTTATTTAATTAGCTAGCTTTTTAAAGGAACTAAAGTAAATATTGTTGTAAATAATAATAGTAGTATTAATTCTCTATTATTTTGTTACTACCAATATAACTATAATTATTATTTTTATTATTTATTTTTATATTTATCATTATTATCATTTTTATAATCTTTATTTTATTATTATTATTTATTTATTCATTTATCCCTTAGAAATAAAATTTTTTGTGTACAATTATAAAGGTACAGTATTTACAAAGTTTAGAAATTTTGGAAATATTTGTAATATATTTTCATAGAATTTTGGTTACTACCTTTAAATGATATACATATATATATATATATATATTACTTATATCCTTATAAGGTTTATAAAAAAAAAATTAAGTGAACTACTGTTCACTTCCTTCTCAGCCCGAGCCGCGAGCATTGCTCGATAGATAGGAATTCGATTTTTTTAAAACTTCTTCAAATCAATACAAAATCTTTTCAAATTTTTTTTGTGCAATCCTAGTATGATTCTCTATAGGATTACACTAAATCTTGGGTTATTTAAATCCAAATGATTGAAATAAAATTTGCGTAAATATATGGCTATATAATCACCCGAGAGACTCCACCCCAACCCTCTCTCCTCGACTTCAACTTCTGGAAGGCTCGCTACAACCCCCTGCCTCCCGTGCACACCTCGGACCATCTGCAGTCGCGCGCCACCGGACGGAGTAGTCGCAGCCACCACGCGCGCAGGAAGAAGCCGCTGTCGCAATACAGCAAGCACAGTCAGGTATGCCTGTTCGTCTTCGTTTTTCTCCCTCTAGGCTAAATCATTTTCGACTCTGTAAGTTCCTACGCATAGATGATATAACCATCTAACAACCCTGTCAAGTAGTTCGTATTTAACTGCTTCAAATTCATTGAGAAATAGAAACCAAATCAGGCGAGAACTCAATTTCTCGAAAAACAGGGAACGAGTAAACCAATCCAAAGTGCTGTTTTGTAAGACCCTTTCTGGCCAAGCCATCGACCAAATTAAAAATCTAATTGAACAACCTAGAAGTCAACCCATAGGGCTAGACAACCCACTTTGTAGATTCTGATTTCTTCGACTGAGCACCAAGAAAACTGATTTCGAAAATTTAGAAAAAAATGCTTTTCAAAATAGAAAATTTATAAAAATCCCCCGATACGACGTGCGCCCGTCAAACCGGGCGACGTGGTCGCGAACTGTATGCATCGAGAGGCGCGTATGGTTATTACCGACGTGTGGGAATTGACGGGGCTCGATTTCGTTGCGTGTGCGCGACAAAATCAGTGCGTATCCGTCAAGATACCCCCGTATCGACGCTTTGCAAACTGGACCATAACTTTGTGCACGTTCGTCAAATCGAGACGAAACTTGCGCCAACAGGTCGGAATCAAAATTCTGGTCCTGCATGCCAAGTTGGTCCGATTCTGAGAAGGTTGATCGGAACGCCAAAATTGGCGAGCCCACGACCCGATCCAATGGGCGATTTTGTGCACGACTCATCAAAATCCAAAACTGGACATACCGTTGAGTTCCTCTCCTCAAACTGAACTCGTAGACATGTAGTTTGACGACTTTAGAGACCATAGACTTTGGCACGCATTTCGGTGCAAAGCGGGTCCAACGGCGGACATCGTTTTGACCCGAAATTACAATTTTGCCCCTGTTCCAGAATTGGACTTTTGGACCAGCGTTTCCTAAGTATATATTCTTTACCGAGATCATTTTTGATGTTTGTTTCAGTGTCTGGAGTCATCTGTAATTTGTGAGTTTTGGTGCTGACACTTGCTACTCTTGGATTGCCCTTCTCACACCACAAGCAAGTATACCTTGCTATGATTTCTGATTATGCATATTTATTTAGTATATTTACTTATTTATTTTCTATTTATTTGTTTAAACTGCGCATCGAAGTCACACTTGGGTGCAAGCGACTATATTAGTCGTTCTTTTCGTTTCTTTTCTTTATTTATGCATATCTACCTAGAGTTAAGAGACAACCTCATGTGTATGAAGTATTCTATGCTTCATTGGCCCTGACACTTGTATACCACGAGTCATGAGTCTCATATAGATTTCGGACGTACGTATCGACTGGCCATCGGTGCGCACATGCCGTGCGATAGGCAATAACTGCTAATAGTTATGGTTGTCTAGAAGACTTAGCAGTTATTAGGAATGTCATGATGTGGATACAGCACGTGTAGTGCATGGGATGGGAGGAGATAGCTATTAGGCGTAGGGTATTTCACTCGTTTACTTTTCTCTAGACGCCCTTAGTGACTCAGTCGAGTGCTAATGGGCCGTGCATTTATTTTTCTCTAGCTGCCGTTAGTGACTCACCCAAGAGCTAGTGGTCGTGCATTTATTTTTCTCTATATGCCCCTTAGCTCTCGCTCGAGTGCTAATGGGCCGTGCATTTACTTTTCTCTAGACGCCACTAGTGCCTTGGTTGAAACGCTAATGCACCGTGTTTCTAGCTTCAGAAGGCCCTTATGTGGAACGTTGGCTTCTAAGTGCATTCTCACATAGATGGTTAGGGAGCCCAGTTGTTGTTTATATTTTAGTTATTGTAGCATGCTTTTCTGTATCTTGTTACGTCCCTCTGAGGACCTGGTGATCTCTCCAGGATTAGACGAGCAGGACTATCCCGAGGAGTACGGTGCAGCATTGGATCCATCATACATCGGTGACGAGGTATCTCCTGCTCATACTTTGTTTTTATTCTTTATTATCTGAGACCATGTATTGGACATCTTTTATCATCTTTCTTGCTGTTTGAGGAGGTTGGACTCCATTTAGTTGAGACTATCTTTCCATAGCTATTTGGAGTGGGAATGTCCACCCGACTATATTTTGACATCATCATTTATCTTATTTAGTGGACTTTATTATATTCTCTGTGTTGTGCTGTGGATGAGATTTAGTTATTATATTGTGGCTTATCATATTCATTATTACAGCTTATGTGCGAATGCGAGGATACCATATATTGGTGTATTCCTCGTATGAGTACAGCTTGCATGTACGTATTCTTAGTCCTACGTATTTTGGGACTGGAGCATTACAAAGTAGTACTCTTCGGATAAAAAGTAATTTTTGTAAGGAGCTGCTAGCGCTTGGATTCGAAGCATGTGTTTCACGAGATACTGGATTCAACATCGAGCTAGGGTACTCGAGACTGGACTAGTCCTATCAGAAGAAAACCAGTATGGACCTTGGTGTTTGCGTTTGCTTCTCTGAATTTATTTATATTATGCATTTATTTAAATACAGCCTACTTTATATTAGATTGTTACTGCTTTAAATATTTTTGGAGGTGATTTCTATTCCGCAGCACACACAATATATTCTCCCCCCTCTAGAGGTGATCAATGATCCTACTTTATATTAGATTGTTACTGCCTTAAATATTTTTAGAGATGATTTTTATTCTGCGACACACACGCACTCTATTCACCCCCCAATACTACCATTCGATATACACTAATAATATACAGGTACGGTACTACTGCTGAACGACCACTACCAGGCTGCTTATATAATCAACCAGAGTCTTTGTAATGATAACTGTGTCACTGATCAAGACACTTTTTCTATATTATTACGTATTTTCTAATTTGAGTCTAGGAAAAATAAACCGTCGAACGAGATTGGCACCTGGCTCAGCTACAAGTCCACAAACAAAATAGCCTACCTAATCTACCCTTTGATCAATCCATAAAATCCCATCCACAATTCAAAAGGCCCAAAAACCCAAGCCCATTCTTCACGAACACTTTCTAAAAATAGGACAACCGAACTCGGATCGAGTTCTATCCCCCAATCCAGTTCCTAAGGGATCAGGTCATCCTTAAGAACAGGCTCCAAACGTTCGAAATTTTGAACGTTGGACTACCAAACTCTACTATAGTTTTGTCCAAGAAAATACTATAAATAGAGGAGAGTTCTTCATTCTATTCACTCAATCATTTTTTCTCTTCTCATCCATTCAAGTAGTTTCAAAGAGCATTTTACTTCAAATCAGAGATTTACAACTCCTAGCTATGCTAGTGCCAGTTGCAGTTCAATTTAGAAGTTTGGTCAAGTTGTACAAAAGGCTTGAAAATATCCCAGTTTTTATCCTATTCTAGAAGTCAGCAAGTCCTTCGGTTAAAAGGCTTACAAGTTGAAGTAGTGCTCTTCGGATAAAAAGCACGTGTTGTAAGGAGCTGCAAGTGCTTCGAATTTAAAGCTTGTATTTCACGAAATAATGGATTCAACATCGAGCTAGAGTACTCGAGACTGGACAAGTCCTCTCAGAGAAAAACCAGTATAAACCTTGGTGGTTGCGTTTGCTTATCTGAACTTATTTACATACCAATTTATGTAAATACTGCCTATTTCATATTAGATTGTTACTAGCTTAAATATTTTTAGAGGTAATTTTTATTCCGCTGCACACACGCACCCTATTCACCTCCCCTCTAGAAGGTGCTCAACGATCCTACATAGATTATCTTGAAAGTGATGTGATTTTAGATATTTGCTCGTTTTATTATAGTTTATTTCTATACTTATTGGCATATTTGTCCCCGGAGACTTCCTTTAGTTTTTTAATAATTTTGTGACCAAACTATTGGATTCACATGCTTATGCTACTTTGTATATTTGTTTATAAATTTGGTTATTCCATTATGATACTTCTCTTTATAGTTCTGTGATCGAGTAGTTATGCTTAGCTTGTTTAAACAACGCGCTACCGTCGATACTGCGACATAGGCTGGGTGTGCATCACCTACTCGTATATGGAATATCTCTAAGCGGGTTGTGACAAGCCTGTGTAACTTCTATCTGCTTGCTTTATATTAATCCTACTAATAGAAACTTTATGTGTATGGAATGAGATAATATTGAAGTAAACTACCTTTTCCAATTGACTTTCTTTTGTTTAATGTTCAACAACTAGACTGGAAACATTTTTTCCTATTGTAATAATGTTTACGTAAAAATTATGTTGGAGTTTTCTTACTGAATCTGTACCATATGTACTTTAAATCATATATTTAATAACTGATTATTGTTTATACGAGTATTGTATTTTCTTTTGTCTATAGATACATGTCAATATAAAATGGGGCATATTATTAATTTATTTATCAAGTCAACACCATAAATCTAGTATGAAGAGATTGTTGTTATAACGAAAGATCCTAATATATTACTCTTTGTAATTACATTTTTGAAATTCTTCATTGTTTATTCTTTGTATGTGTATATGCTAGTTGTTCAAAGGCAGTTGAAATTTTGAAGGCTTATGAAGGGACATTGGAAGATGATTATCCTTCGAATATCGAACATTATTAATACTACAAAATGCTTTTAAACAAGGTAAGACATATGCTATATTATTACTTCGTTTATTTTTACGTCTTCTGTATGTTTGGTAATGGATTACTTTGATTGTCAACAATTTCAGTTTCTCATTCTTGAGCTGAATTTGAGAGCATAAGTTGCTGGGTAGCTAACATTATGGAGAACATTGGAGAATGTTTTCAACATGAATGTGTGTGAAGGTTATAACTGAATTTATTTTTGGTTTTGGCTTTATTATATGAGATGCTCATTCTTATTCCTAATAGGTGATCCAATGTGTCCCCAGAAAATATCTCGACTATTTCATCTCCTGCACTAAAAATTATTATGACCATAATTATTTATATATTGCAAAATTATGCTTGTCTAATTTCCTTATTTAATTGTTGGTGTTATGCCTTTGTTTCTAGGAGAATAGTCACATATTGCTCACACCAAAAAGTGAGTATCTCAATATATAGCTTTGTTTGTGTTGATATGTGCACATGGGGTGTAGTAGGGCACATGGATGCTATGCGGGAGAGTTTTTCTAGTGAGAAAAAGGATTAACTCATCAATGAAGCATTTATGCTTTTTGTCATTCTTATGGAATTATTCTCTTAGGATCTAAGCCCCAACGGGGCTTAGCGACTCGGACTCGGGCTCGGGCTCAAGGGCATAATGTGGTACTTTGTTTGCGCACTTTGTACTTAGTACGTCAGCATCGACGCTTTGTGCACTATTGATGCGCTCGTGTGCTCGTCTTATGCTCGAGTCGCATGGGCTAGGTACAAGGGTAGGGGCATACGTGGGGGCTTGTGCGTCTATGCGCTTATGCAATTTTACGCATATACGTCGCTGCGGGGCTACACGCCTGTACTGCAGAGCGGCTGCACATACTGGCACATGGACTAATGTGCTGTTGGGCGCATCGGTGCTTTTGGCACATTATCAGGCTGATTGGAAGATTTGAGCGTTTATGAAATAATTAGTCAATTATTCAGATCCATCTTTTGTAGGATTTGATTTTAATTTAGTCAAATCTTTCCGTTATTCGCTCATATTTTTAGCAAATAGTTGGCAGGCAGGCCTAGGGTTAGGGCTTCCACTCAACTCTATAAATACTCTCTTAGTGTCTTCTTTGAGGACTTACTTCGAAATTGAAAGATGAAGAGAGTTGTATGACCACTACCTTCAGAGTCTAGAGGAGTTCGGCGAGTTCGTACAAAAGGTGATGGCGAGCGTTCCAAAAATTCCCTCAGAACTTATTGGTTCCTGGAAGCAGATCGGTAGAGCGAATCTTGGTTTGAACAATGATGATTCTCATCACCCTAGCAGAGTTATTTTCTCCCTCCTTTCTCCTCCTCCTCCTCCTTCTTCTTCTTCATCGAGTGGCCTTGGGAAATTAGGAGAGCGAACTTGTTTATAGGAAGTCTTCAAAATCCTATATACTCAGAACAGAGAGAAAATTTATTTGTGTGAAGTCTCTGCTTTTGTTTGTTGCTAAATCAGAATAGAGAAAAAATTTATTTACAGGAAGTCTTTATTTTCTGATCATTCCTCTATCTAGATCTGTTTCGAAAATAACAATCTCAAAGCAAGATATAGATCCCTGTTTCGGAAATAACAATCTCAAAGCAAGATATAGATCCGATGGAGAACAGCCTTGCAAACTTTTTTGGCATAAATTTTAACAAACTTGAGAAGTTTGACGGAAGCATTAAAATGTTTGGAAGAGAAAGGTCAGCCTTAATCTTCAACTCGTTATCGTGGACTACGAGTTGACATATCCTGAGTCTTTAATTCTAGAAGGTAAAAATGCTTGAAGGGTCGTTGAGACCACTGCTTTGCAATCTAAGTAGAGGATAGATAACAACCTTTGCACCTTGCTTATCTTGAACTCAACGGAGGACTCTCTTGCAGAGTTATATAGCAAGACAGTCAATACCAAAGACGTCTAGGAGTCTGTGGAGAATCTTTACAAGGCATATGAGAATATGAACAAGATCCACGTAACCGAAAAGGTATAGAGGATGCAATTTGAGGAGGACAAGACGATGTTGCCTCAAGTCATGGAATGTCTCAAGTTACGTAAGCAACATGAGGATGACGACATGCCCTTGGTCGATGCTTTCATCGTCGGGGGTATTGTCACCAAGCTCCCACTTGGGTGGAGCAATTTCATTACAGACATGCACCGCAAGAAGATGGAGGTGAACCTTGAGTGCGTCTTGCACTAGATAAATATTGAAGACGAGTTAAGGGCTCAACTCAAAGTGGACACCTTGTCCAAACAGATGGCAAAGGCTAATTTAGTACAAGGATGAAACTCTAAGGGTAAGCAGAAGCCTCCCTACAATAAGAAAAAGGACATTCACCATCTGAAGGTAAAGTCTGCTCAGTTCAAGCCAAAATCTAAGGACCATAGGGCATGTTTCAACTGTGGCAAGCAAGGCTACTTAAAGAAGGACTACAAGGAAAAGCCTAGACAGAAAGAGCAAGGTGAGGCTAACTTTGTTGCTATGAATGTACAGGTTGACTCGACTAGTGTTGTTATGACCCGCACCCGCTTTTCGGATACGAGACGTGTCCAAGCCAGCTTACGCCGCATAGTCGACGGTAGAACGTTGTCAAGGCCATGATGCTCAAAATGACATAAATATAATATTTATTGCTCATTCACATTTCTAAATTGATTACAACATTTACAACATTTATATTTGAAAGAAAATACAAAATTCTTACATATATTTGAAATGAATACAACATCTATCTAAATTCTATGTTTTTGGCCTGCAAGTACACCCGTATCTTCCAATGCTAAGAGAAGCCACAGTTAACCTGAAAAATGTTGGTTTCCAGTCAGAAATTGAACAAGCACGCAAACCGACGGCAATACAAAAATACAAAAGAATTTACATGACATGAAAATAACATATGTGAGATGAAACCCAGAAAGTAACTGATGTCATGGCAAGTGGTGAAGAAAACAAGAAAACAAATAAAAGACAACTAGCTATGTGTTTTGAAAAATTAGTTTCGATATATGAATGGCTAGGGGTAAATCAGGCACCCTGCACATGTCGTATGCAGCTGCTATTCTCTACGAAAGACACGGGAGATAGTTCTGGGTAGTCCACATGTCTACTAAGATATTTCCCCTCCCGACTAGTACTCATGGACTCGAACAAGTCACGAAACACGAGAACACGACAAATTACGAAATAAAGTATGTAGAGATGTATGACACTAATCCGGGTAATAATGTGTCAACAAGCAAGAGAGCATATGCATAAACATAAAATGGAAAGAATACTATGAATCGAAAAATAATCAGAAAGTACACTTGCCTGAGGTCCTTAGCTGGTGAAACCAATAGTATCATACGTCCAGAATAATCCATTCGGCTAGGTCGATGTGAAAGAGTTCGAGTTTTGCAAGAAGATAGGAAATAATCGATTAGTCATGATGGTAATCTAATCTAAGAGAATTTGTTTTTAGGATAAGGTCATTCTTAACTAGGAAATATATACAATCTTTTAATGAGACCCAAATAATATATTTATATATCATTATAGAAATAATACAAAAAAACATTTTAGTAGTATAAACATTTTAAAAGCATTTTAATGAACCACATTATTTCATAATAATTATATAAACTTGATGAAAACTCATTCATATTATTCATAGCTTTTAGCAAATATTTGTTCAAATGAAGCCCATAAAATAACTGGAACCTAGCATAAAAATTAATCAGTTAGGGCTGGACTTTAATTGACATTTTGTTATTAAAACTCTGGCCCCGTAGTTAATACCAAAAATATATTGAATAACTAAAAATCTCAGCAGCACAAATCCTTTTTTAAATTTCTTCTTAGAAGCAGCTTGGCCCATGGTACCCGGCCCGTTCTTCTTATAGATCCAATAAGCGATGATATTCTATTGTAATGAAACATGGAAAGAGAGAGAGGGAGAGGGGTGATTAGAAACTCACAGAGTGGGAAAGAGGGAGTGGTCGTGAGGGTTTTCACCGAAAACTCGTCGCACGCTGGCGAAGGGACAATCGACAAAGAGGGCATCCGTACGGAAAGTCGTCGGGAGCAGCGGAGGCGAGGAAGAGTTTACATGGGGAAGGCTCCGGCCGTTCGGCAGCATGACAGTGGTGACGACGTCCGTACGGCGAAGGGGCACGGCACATCGGCGTCCAAGGTGGTCGCCGAGAGCAGCCCACCGCGAGTGACGTCATACGACGGAGGCCCGCGGGGATGTGGCAGCGCTGACCGGTCGAAAGTCGTCGAGTTCCGCTCGCGACAGTATGGACGCACGGGCAGGTGGAGGCAGTGGAATCACGGTGGCCGTGGCTCACCGTCATCGGTGCGGGCGGTGCTAAAGAGGAGGAGGCGTGCGGCGTGCGAAGAACTGGAGGCGCATGGGTTCACCACCACCGACGAGCAGTGGACCCGTACGGACAGTTTTGAGGCACGGAAGCGCCGTCCACGAGAGGTGCTCAGTGGCTAGCTGGTCTCGGTAGCGGTGAGGCTTCTTGTAATGCATGTGGTTCGTATTACGTATTTCTGGAATACGTGTACGTATTTATTTTTGTATTGCATGATTCCTTGTTTAGTTTTATTCATGGCTTGGCTTGGTTTATTCTTGGCCCGAGTTGGCTTGGTTCGGTTAGAATTATTTTGGTTCATCATGAACCATGGATAAACCCCCTACCTACCACCACCTTTGATATTTATTGCCATTTCTTCTTTCTCTCTCTTTATTATTCATCTTCTTCTTCCTTATTTACTCCCTTCACCTACCAAAGAGAAGGAGAGAGAGGTCTAGGCAAGTGCACCTTGCCACCACTTGAGAACCACTTTTTATTTGTCTATTAGCTAGATTAGGCCATGGTGATCAACATTAGAACTTAATATTTTGTGATTTGGAGTCTCCATTATTCTATATCTAAGTTTCTTCTATTTTTGGTTTTGTATGGTTTTGATCTATTTAAGTTATATTTTTATGGGTTTTGATGTTCTTATGTTGGAGAGAATTGGATTTCACCCAAGATAGAACTTTGCAAAGTTGGATTTGGAATTATTTTGACCATGTTATGGACTTTTGAAGCTTTGGGTTCAACCCATGGAGTTCTTGCTGTTTGGAGAAGACAGTGAGCAGTGGACGAGATTTTTAGCTTGTGCCACTGAGTTGCGCACGCTCTTTAGCGCAGCGCAGTCCCCATACGCTGCCTTTTGGAAGCGTATGTCTCGCATACGCTCGCTTGCTTGACAAGGAGTCGTATGGAGCCCATATGCTGCCTTTTGGGAGCGTATGTCTCGCATACGCTCGCTTGCTTGACAAGGAGTCGTATGGAGCCCATACGCTGCCTTTTGGGAGCATATGTCTCGCATACGCTCGCTTGCTTGACAAGGAGTCGTATGGAGCCCATACGCTGCCTTTTGGGAGCGTATGTCTCGCATACGCTCGCTTGCTTGACAAGGAGTCGTATGGCATTCATACGCTGCCTTGATGAGGAGACGTATGGAGTTCATACGCTGCCTTTTGGGAGTGTATGTCTTGCATACGCTCGCTTGGGTGACAAGGAGTCGTATGGACCTCATACGCTGCCTTTTGGAGGCGTATGGAGTACTTGCACTGAGTGTATGACTTTTGCACTGAGTGTATGGCCTTTTGCTGACTTGGTCTTATGTCAGCGTGTCAGATTTGGTTTTATTTTCCTTAAGCTTGGATCTTCTATAGCACTGTAATATGTTAGGAAGGATAACTGAGCCTGACACGATAGTGACCCGTAGTGGTACACACATGACAAGAGTAACCTGACATGACCTGATAGTGGCCCGTCGTGGCACACTCCTGGCAAGTACACTTGACCTGATAACCTGACATGTTATATCTTGATAAGCTGTTGCGACGGCTACTTGACATGACATGACCTGTATAATAACCTGGACACCGTGGGCGATTGTGCTTGTATAAATAAACCAGTCCTGTCTTGCATCATGTCTAGGACATGGACTCCTGAGTACCACGGTCAGGAGTACCTACTAAAATGGACTAAGGCTAATAACTAGATTAAAACATTAGTCATGACGAGATTTCCCAGCTACAGGCAATCCCGTTACCTGGGCACGCCTTGGGATCTGTAGCCTGCCGTCGAGTAGGGCACATTTTCAGCACACTGTCTTGTGTTGCACCCTTCAAGCTACCAAAGGGTACATTCATTTCCTGGACGATGTACCCACCTGAATTCAACTCTAATCTTTTAACCCGGGTAACCTGGATGGTCTGCAGGGCTTGTGGCTGTGGAACAATCTCACTGCATCTTGTTAGTAATTAGGCTTATGACAACCCTAGTTAGTTAAAGTATCAAGCCGTAATTCTTGCTTGGCCGTGAAGTGATTGGATGGAGTCTAACCAGTCTAGTCTTGCCCTGATCCTGTTCCAGATTATTGAATGACCAGAATGCTTGTATTTATTTTACCGATAAATGGTGAGAATTCCAAGTTTTGTTCAGACGAAGGGTTACAGCCCCGGTCCTTGTTTGGTTTACGGGTTGTAACCTGGTTATCTGAATAGTTCCATGGTTATCTCGTCGTATATCATCATGGTGTATTTTCTTTATTTCCAGTTCTTACTTTTATTTATATCTTGTGCTGATTGCTGGTTTTAGTTCTTAAGGGAAGCTTCCTTTGTGGCACTTGCTCTTTCTGGGGTTTGACCCAGCTGGTTTTGTGTGGCCAGATTTCGGAGCAGCTCCAGAGGATCTACAGACCTTCCTGCCAGATGGTGAACACTAGAAGGAATCCCGGCAACGAGTGGGTTTTATTTTGCTCTCCCACTCTATTGTAAAAATATTCTTTTGAGGCGTTTAGCCGACGAGCACCTGTTTAGCTCGATTGCACTTACTTACTGTCTGCCTACGGGCTGTAGCATGATTGACATATCCTAGGGTTGATCATGTATGACTAAACTCTTGCTAGTCCTAACATTTTGTAACGACTAGCTTCATGATCAGCTGAATATGTAATGTTTGGGATGCCTTACTATTGTATATTTAATGATCATACATCTTGTAACTTTTACTTACTTGCTTGTGATTGAGACAATAGGCTTGTTTATGACCTTAAGAGACTGCTGGCTTGTAGTTAAACCCTCATGTATCTAGACAGCCGTGACCGTATAGCGAGATGGATTCCATGTCATATACGTAGCTGGCTATGTCTGCCCCCGCTCTCCAGTATTCTGGTTCTGGGGCGTGACATGGTTTAAGTGGTGGCCCATGCAGGTCTTATAAATCAAGATATGTGAGGGTTTACCGAATAGATGTCTCAATCAGTATTCGTCCTTGATCTCTGCTCATATCTTCTGAATCCCTGGATTCTTGTCCTGATCATATGCTTGTATCGTTGATCTGTCCTGGTCCTTCCTTATTGTTCCCTATGTCGTCTTCTTCAGCGATATTATTCGTGGTCCTACAGACCAGCAAGGCGGAGCACCTCTCGCAGACCAGTAGCAACCCGGGGATCAAGCCCAGCACTCCGGAGTAGCCTCCAGAGTCGAGCCTATTGGAGAAGAGCCACCAGTCCAGCCAGTTCAACCTGTAGAACCTGATGATGGCACTTTGGCGGGATTCGTCAGGACCTTGATAGCTTCCTAAGATCGTCGTGGAGACGCCTTGCAACAGGCAGTGACGGATGCTTTGACCAGAGGAGGTCATCAGGGTAACAACGCGGCCAACAGCTTCAAGCGCTTGAACCCTCCATTCTTCGACGGTAGTGAAGATGCTATCACAGCAGATGCATGGCTTCAGGACACAGAGGTGATTCTAGAAGCAGCCAGGACCCCACAGAACGAAAAGGTGGCCGTTGTACGTCTACAGTTGTTAGATATTGCCCGCAGCTGGTGGGCAGCGCAGGCCGTTGGATTAGCAGTACCCATTGCTTGGGCAGTATTCAGAGAAAGATTCCAGACCAAGTATTTCGATGTCGTGGCTCGGTATGATCTGCAGACGAGGTTTACCAATCTGAAGCAAGGAGGCAGAACGGTCGACGGATATGCGGCCGAGTTTTCGAGACTCAGTCGGTTTGCTCCCACCTTGGTGGCAGCCGAGTATGATAGAGCCCAGCGGTTCCAGCAGGGACTTCACCTGGAGATCTTGTTGGCAGTTAAGCAGTTTGAGC
The DNA here is from genome assembly GCA_029216955.1 of Iris pallida. Lineage (NCBI taxonomy): Eukaryota > Viridiplantae > Streptophyta > Magnoliopsida > Asparagales > Iridaceae > Iris > Iris pallida. Next base: position 19,675,041 of record JANAVB010033620.1, read on the forward strand.
ATCAGACTTTTGATGCAGTCTTGAGAGCATCCCGGAGGCATGAGTATACCTCCGAGAGGATTATGGATAGGGTCGGAAGAGATCTCACGGCCAGATGAATCAGTCTTCAGCACCGGCCCCGGCAGCCAGGGCTTTGACTATTGGAGCTCCGAGGCGAGCGGCCTCAGTAACGTCGGTTCAGCATTCAACTCCGACGCACCCTCAGCAGCAGAAGCAGAAGCAATCTTTCGCAGTGGATTGTTCTCATTGTGGAAAGCCAGTTCATGTGGTGGCAGAATGTCGCAGGGCACAGGGATTGTGTCTGGCTTGTGGAGCACCAGACCATAGGGTTGGATCCTGCCCGAATAGGGGTGGTTCACCATCGTCCAACCTTTCTAGCTCTTCGGTGAGAGGACCAGCTCCGGTCCAGTAGCAGAAGTATCCATTGCCGAGGCCCTTGCCGCCTCAGACCCAAGTGTTCCAGCAGCAGAACCCCCAGCAGTATGTACAAGTCCAAGCCCAGAGTCAAAGCAGGCAGCGAGGATTTTAGCAGAGGGGACCAGCACCCCGAGGGCACGGTCAGGCTATGGTGATGACCATGGAGGAAGGATTGGCACCAGGAAGGTAGTGGCAGGTACTATTCTCGTCAACTCCTTTCCAGCTTCAGCTTTATTTGATTCTGGTGCATCGCATTCATTTATGTCTGCACGATTCGCGACACGGGTAGGATTGGAGCTCGAGTCATTATCAGTAGGCTTAATATACTTACTGGTAACGGACTTGTGGGAGTAGATAGAGTGTTTTCCTCGTGTCGGATCGTAGTTAGCGGTAGAGAATTCCCCGCTAGATTGATAGAGTTCTCGATGGCCGATTATGATGTGGTCCTAGGAATGGATTGGTTGAGGAACCAGTATGCTAGGATAGACTGCCATATTGGCAGAGTTGTTTTTAGCATTCCAGGCGAGCCGGAGTTTTCTTTCTCCCGAGGTGAAGTTGAGTCATCTCCTCCGATATTGCGAATGGCAGTAGCAGCAGTTCAGTTGCCCAGGATAGTCGAGGATTTTCCAGATGTTTTCCCAGAAGAACTTCCAGGTATGCCTCCGGAGCGGGAGATCGAGTTCACTATAGACTTGATTCCTGGGACAGCCCCAGTGTCAGAGAGAGTCTACAGGATGGCGCCATCAGAGTTGGAGATCTTGTACAAGATGATTGAAGAACTCAGAACCAAGGGATTCATTCGTGCTAGTGGATCGCCTTGGGGAGCCCCGATGCTTCTTATGAAAAAGAAGGATGGTACGTCCAGGTTATGTGTTGATTATCGTACCTTGAACTCAGTAACAATTAAGAACAGATACCCTCTTCCGAGGATAGATGACTTGTTTGATCAACTCAAGGGGGCTTCAGTATTCTCGAAGATTGATTTGCGCTCAGGATATCACCAGATCAGAGTCAGAGAGCAGGATATCCCGAAGACAGCTTTTAGATCGAGGTATGGGCATTGGGAGTTCCTAGTGATGCCTTTTGGAGCAACCAATGCGCCGGCAGTATTCATGGACCTCATGAATCGCATCTTTATGCCTTACTTGGATCAGTTTGTGATTGTGTTCTTGGATGACATCCTGGTCTACAGCAAGAGTGAGGCGGAGCATGAGCAGCATCTCCGTGTGGTTCTTCAGATCCTTAGAGAGCACCAGTTATATGCCAAGTTTAGTAAATGCGAGTTCTGGCTCGATCGCATTTCGTACTTGGGTCATATCATCACTCGAGGAGGAGTAGAAGTGGATCTCCAGAAGATTGTGGCTATTGAGTCATGGCCAGTGCCCAGTACAGTTGCAGCGGTTCGCAATTTTCTTGGATTGGCCGGCTATTACCGGCGATTTGTTTCAGACTTTGCTCGGATATCAGCACCATTGACGCAGTTGACCCACAAGGATGCGCAGTTTGCTTGGACAGCAGAGTGTCAGAGTTCTTTTGAGCAGTTGAAGCGAGGCCTGATAACAGCTCCTATTCTCACGCTTCCAGATAGGACCGGAGGATTCTCAGTGTACTGTGATGCTTCAGGCAGAGGTTTAGGATGTGTTCTGATGCAGCATGGGAAGGTAATAGCTTATGCGTCACGACAACTTCGTGATCATGAGAGGAATTACCCACCCATGACTTGGAGTTGGCAGCAGTGGTGTTTGTACTTAAGTTGTGGAGGCACTACTTGTATGGAGACAGGGTAGAGATTTTTACCGACCACAAGAGCCTGAAGTATGTTTTCACCCAGAAGGATCTTAACATGCGTCAGAGGAGGTGGCTGGAGCTTCTTGTGGATTATGATATCAACCTGCAGTATCACCCTGGGATGGCCAATGTCGTAGCGGATGCATTGAGCAGAAGAGCGGGAGTTTATTTTCTAATAGCTCAACCAGAGCTATTAGTAGATCTTCAGAAGATGGGTATTGAAGTTGTTTTTCCTTCCAGTGTGGCCTTGATGGCCAGTATGCAAGTTCAGTCCACTATAGTCGAGAGGATCCGGATGGCGCAACCGGCAGATTCCAAGCTTCAGCGACTCAGAGCAGAATACGAGGTAGGACGAAGACCAGAGTTATGCATTCATGAGGATGGTACACTTCGACATGGTAAGCGTCTTTGTGTACCCAACGGAGATATCCGGCAGGAGATCATGTTAGAAGCGCACAGTTCTCAGTATTCCATCCATCCTGGCAGTACGAAGATATACCGTAATATCCGGCAGCATTTCTGGTGGAATGGCATGAAGCGGGAGATAGCTCGGTTTGTCTCTCGGTGTTTGGTTTGCCAACAAGTTAAAGCCGAACATCAGAGACCGGCTGGACTTCTTCAGCCCTTACCGATTCCAGAATGGAAGTGGAAGCATGTGACCATGGATTTTGTGACTGGACTACCTAGATCCCCAGCTGGTGCTATCTGGGTTATAGTTGACAGGCTCATGAAAGTGGCTCACTTTCTTCCATTCAGAGTTGGTCAGTCGATGGCTCAGTTAGCAGAGATGTACCTCAGGCAGATTGTCAGATTGCACGGTACGCCAGTCAGTATCACCTCAGACCGAGATTCAAGATTTACGTCGCACTTTTGGCGTAGTTTACAAGAGAGTTTGGGAACTCATCTCCAGTTCAGTTCAGCATATCACCCGCAGACAGATGGCCAGTCGGAGCGCACGATCCAGACTCTTGAAGACATGTTGCGATCTTGCACACTTGACTTCGGTGGTTCATGGGAAGATCACTTACACCTGGTGGAATTCTTGTACAACAACAGTTTCCAGGCCAGTATCCAGATGGCACCGTTCGAGGCACTGTATGGTAGGAAGTGCAGATCCCCGCTAGCTTGGGATGATATTGGAGAGAGACGGATGCTCTGTCCAGAAATAATTGCTCAGACAGTTGAAGTAGTCAGGCGAGTCAGAGATCACCTTCGAGTTGCCCAAGATCACCAGCGTCATTGGGTCGATTCTCATCGGCGCCCTCTCGAGTTTTCGGTCGGCGATCATGTATTCCTAAGGATTTTGTCTAACCGTGGCATCATTCGTTTCGGCGTACGGGGCAAGCTTAGTCCTAGGTATATAGGACCGTTTGACATTCTGGAGCGAGTAGGAGAGGTATCCTATCGTCTCGCTCTTCCACCGTCGCTAAGCGAGGTGCATGACGTGTTCCATGTATCCCAACGGTATATCCCGGACCCGAGCCACATCCTGGATCATTCGGAATTGGTTGTTGGTACCAACCTTTCGTATGAGGAGAGGCCCGTGTCTATATAGGACCGAAGAGAGAAGATCCTCAAGAACAAGACTATCAAGTTAGTCCGAGTTGCTTGGGGTCATCACTCTTTGGGGGAGTCAACGTGGGAGCGTGAGGATGATATCCGATCGCGATATCCCGACTTATTTGACTCGTGAGGTGTAAAGTCTTTCTTATGCCTCATGCCTACGATTCCTTGCTTGAATGAGTGATTGTATGCCTAGTTATAGCTTGCATGTGATTAATGTAGCTTGTCATTGCTCCTCTAGCCTCTTGATTAAATTTCGAGGACGGAATTCTTTTAAGGTGGATAGAGTTGTAATGCCTGTGGTTCGTATTACGTATTTCTGGAATACGTGTACGTATTTATTTTTGTATTGCATGATTTCTTGTTTAGTTTTATTCATGGCTTGGCTTGGTTTATTCTTGGCCCGAGTTGGCTTGGTTCGGTTGGGATTATTTTGGTTCATCATGAACCATGGATAAACCCCCTACCTACCACCACCTTTGATATTTATTGCCATTTCTTCTTTCTCTCTCTTCATTATTCATCTTCTTCTTCCTCATTTACTCCCTTCACCTACCAAAGAGAGAAAGAGAGAGGTCTAAGCAAGTGCACCTTGCCACCACTTGAGAATCACTTTTTATTTGTCTATTAGCTAGATTAGGCCATGGTGAACAACATTAGAACTTGACATTTTGTGATTTGGAGTCTCCATTGTTCTAGATCTAAGTTTCTTCTATTTTCGGTTTTACATGGTTTTGATCTATTTAAGTTGTATTTTTATGGGTTTTGATGTTCTTATGTTGGAGAGAATTGAATTTCACCCAAGATAGAACTTTGTAAAGTTGGATTTGGACTTATTTTGACCAAGTTATGGACTTTTGAAGCTTTGGGTTCAACTCATGGAGTTCTTGCTGTTTGGAGAAGACAGTGAGCAGTGGACGAGCTTTTTAGCTTGTGCCACTGAGTTGCACGCGCACTTTAGCGCAGCGCAGTCCCCATACGCTGCCTTTTGGAAGCGTATGTCTCGCATACGCTCGCTTGCTTGACAAGGAGTCGTATGGAGCCCATATGCTGCCTTTTGGGAGCGTATGTCTCGCTTGCTTGACAAGGAGTCGTATGGAGCCCATACGCTGCCTTTTGGGAGCGTATGTCTCGCATACGCTCGCTTGCTTGACAAGGAGTCGTATGGAGACCATACGCTGCCTTTTGGGAGCGTATGTCTCGCATACGCTCGCTTGCTTGACAAGGAGTCGTATGGAGCCCGTACGCTGCCTTTTGGGAGCGTATGTCTCGCATACGCTCGCTTGCTTGACAAGGAGTCGTATGGAGTTCATACGCTGCCTTGATGAGGAGTCGTATGGAGTTTATACGCTGCCTTTTGAGAGTGTATGTCTTGCATACGCTCGCTTGGGTGACAAGGAGTCGTATGGACCTCATACGCTGCCTTTTGGAGGCGTATGGAGTACTTGCACTAAGCGTATGACTTTTGCACTGAGCGTATGGCCTTTGGCTGACTTGGTCTTATGTCAGCGTGTCAGATTTGGTTTTATTTTCCTTAAGCTTGGCTCTTCTATAGCCCTGTATAATGATATTTTATTAGATATTTTACGCCCATTTTATATCCTTACGCCTTTTGTCATGAACTTGATAATCACAATTTATGTAATATGTTAGGAAGGATAACTGAGCCTGACACGATAGTGACCCATAGTGGTACACTCCTGACATGAGTAACCTGACATGACCTGATAGTGGCCCGTCGTGGCACACTCCTGGCAAGTACACTTGACCTGATAACCTGACATGTTATATCTTGATAAGCTGTTGCGACGGCTACTTGACATGACATGACCTGTATAATAACCTGGACACCGTGGGCGATTGTGCTTGTATAAATAAACCAGTCCTGTCTTGTATCATGTCTAGGACATGGACTCCTGAGTACCACGGTCAGGAGTACCTACTAAAATGGACTAAGGCTAATAACTAGATTAAAACATTAGTCATGACGAGATTTCCCAGCTACAGATAATCCCGTTACCTGGGCACGCCTTGGGATCTGTAGCCTGCCGTCGAGTAGGACATATTTCCAGCACACTGTCATGTGTTGCACCCTTCAAGCTACCTAAGGGTACATTCATTTTCTGGATGATGTACCCACCTGAATTCAACTCTAATCTTTTAACCCGGGTAACCTGGATGGTCTGCAGGGCTTGTGGCTGTGGAACAATCTCACTGCATCTTGTTAGTAATTAGGCTTGTGACAACCCTAGTTAGTTAAAGTATCAAGCCGTAATTCTTGCTTGGCCGTGAAGTGATTGGATGGAGTCTAACCAGTCTAGTCTTGCCCTGATCCTGTTCCAGATTATTGAATGACCAGAATGCTTGTATTTATTTTACCGATAAATGGTGAGAATTCCAAGTTTTGTTCAGACGAAGGGTTACAACCCCGATCCTTGTTTGGTTTACGGGTTGTAACCTGGTTATCTGAATAGTTCCATGGTTATCTCGTCGTATATCATCCTGGTGTATTTTCTTTATTTCCAGTTCTTACTTTTATTTATATCTTGTGCTGATTGCTGGTTTTAGTTCTTAAGTGAAGCTTCCTTTGTGGCACTTGCTCTTTCTTGGGTCTGACCCAGCTGGTTTTGTGTGGCCAGATTTCGGAGCAGCTCCAGAGGATCTACCGACCTTCCTGCCAGATGGTGAACACTAGAAGGAATCCCGGCAACGAGTGGGTTTTATTTTGCTCTCCCACTCTATTGTAAAAATATTCTTTTGAGGCGTTTAGCCGACGAGCACCTGTTTAGCTCGATTGCACTTACTTACTGTCTGCCTACGGGCTGTAGCATGATTGACATATCATAGGGTTGATCATGTATGACTAAACTCTTGCTAGTCCTAACATTTTGTAACGACTAGCTTCATGATCAGCTGAATATGTAATGTTTGGGATGCCTTACTATTGTATATTTAATGATCATACATCTTGTAACTTTTACTTACTTGCTTGTGATTGAGACAATAGGCTTGTTCATGACCTTAAGAGACTGCTGGCTTGTAGTTAAACCCTCATGTATCTAGACAGCCATAACCGTATAGCGAGATGGATTCCATTTCATATATGTAGCTGGCTATGTCTGCCCCCGCTCTCCAGTATTCTGGTTCTGGGGCGTGACACTTCTTACCAGCGGCGCTGGAGCTGACGACCATGTGGTCGCCGAGGCGGGTGGCTCTAGAGGTCAGGAGCGGGTTTCATAGGAACACGCGTACGGGGGCAGCACAACTATGGCGGCTTGGGATGGTCGAGGCAAAGTTGACGTGGAGAGCGGCTGCATCGATCGCAGTGTGGGTTAGAATTGTATGTATTTCTTGTTTCTTAATCGTGTCCAAAAGTTGGACACGAAATTCTTTGTGTGCTCTGATGTAAAGGACTCGATGAAGCAGATTTTTGTTTGTTTGGGGAGATGATGGCGACGAGGCTGGACATATTGGTTGTGGTATGAGAGATGATGGCGATGATGGCGGAGGCAGTTTGTAGTTTGGCTGTTGACAAGGTATCGGGAGGTATCGGTGTGGCAGTCAGGAGTCGGCTCATCGGAGAATCTGGTGGTGGATGCCCTGGTGCGGCGGTGTTGGCAATGGTGTGGAGGTCGAAAAAAAGGAAGCAGCAAGGAAGGTTGATGGAGGGAGGAAATCTAAGGAGGGTGTTAATATATGAGGCAGATGATGCTCATATAATATATGTATATGGATTATGTATGTTTGGGGAGGTTCCTTCAATATATTGATGTGATAAAATTACGAAGTCAGGGGTTTACGAAAAGCTCGAACAAGATCTTTATAAGTCGGTGGATAAGGTGTTTCTGGATAGATTTCTATCGAATTAGAAAATTGAATCAAGATCAGTCTAAATAACTATTCAAATATAAATTAGGATTTACTTAAAAGTTTCAATCTAGAAGAACCTTCTCTTTGTAATCTAATCCCATAATGGATTTTAAAACCTATACTTCCAAATAAATCTTTTATTAGTCGAGATAATCAATCAAATAATTTCAAACAACATTAATCAAATAATAAATCATCATAATGTTTAAAATATTATTCAATACCATCGGTTTAGTATAAAGTATATTTTCATAAATCGAAAATATCATTCAAAAATAAATTGGTAATTCTTTCTATGGATAAAATACTCTTGATTTTCTTTTTACATAAATTTAAAGAGGACTTTTTTCTCTCTAAATGATCAAAATCACTTTTGAAATCGAACTATTGAAAGATTCAAAGTAATAACATATTTTATAATCCAAACAACAAAATTTCAAGAATGTAAAAACTAATTAAAATTTTGAACCATAACTTTTAACTAGTTTTTGAAATACAAAATATTCACAAAATAACATTTACATTTATTTTTAAAGCAAAATTATTTCTAAAATAAGATAAGTAGAAAATAAAATTATGAAATTTCGGGAACGGTAGTTACAAATCTACCCACCTTAGAAATAAATTCGTCCTCGAATTTAAGGACTACTAGGGTTGTCGGTACTTGCTTGACCGGTAAAAAAGATAGTATAAATTTATAATAAGAAAAATAACGATCAGATAGATGAAATAAAAGAAAAATAAAATAAAAACATTAACCAACTATAATGAGAGTGGAAGAAGATAAGATATAAGGCTTGGTATTGGAATATTAGGCTATGGTCTTGAATCCTAAATTGTTTAAAAAAAGTTCTCAAAATTTGCCACAAAAGCTAACAATAACCTCAAGAACAATGAAGACTCTACGCACCTTAGAAAATTCCTTCCTCAAAATTTCAAAGGACACGTTTAGTCATGATTAAGAATATAATCTAGAAAAATGATTCGATTAGCAATCAAACTAGATACGTGTAATCACGGATAGAATCGAGACCTTAGGGAAGGATGCAATTTGGGAATATTTCAAGTTGTTTGATTCGTGTTTAAATTTTGTTTAAGGATGATCAAGGTGACCGGTTTAGTACACTCAATTGGTTTGGCACGATTAAAATATGACCAAATTGTATGGTCACGAATCTAGTCAAGATCAAGATCTAAGCATGCTTAGGAATAAAATCGGGATAATATTAGCTAAACGAGAAGGTCATTAGGCAGGATTAACTATTGATTGATGTTACGTAAGCATGATCAAAAATCACTTGGATACCAGTTGGATGTAGTTACGACCAAGGTTAATCGTGAAAGTCTTCCAAGCATGATAAAAATTAAAATTTTGGCACGAACATGAATATGATCAAATTAGTTATGATCACAATGGGACAAATTTAAATATTTGCAATAATTGATTTTAAATATAAGCATGATTATGGCTACAGTCAAATAGTTTAGTCACGATAAAAAATGCTTAAGACCGATTGAAATTATTTTGGCTAAATCGACTAGTTAAGCAAAATATTTAGGTATGATTAAGATTCTAATGGAAAGAAACCAAATAGGTTTTAAAGATTACTAGGAAGCCAAATGACGTTTCAAAAATAGAAGGATAAGAAAGGTTCAAGAATTAAAAAAAAAAGAGTGTGATCTAAATCAATAGTCATATGCCAAAAGAACGTAGCTTCTATAATATTCGAAACCCATACGTATATGTGGTGTCACTTTACCGAAAATTTATGCCCCGCCAGTGTACATCTGACTACAGTAAATCTTTGGTATCACGACTCAAATAGTGGTATGGTATTGAATACTCTATAACTTAATACATTATTGACATATTAACATAGAACCATTAAGGCACAGTTTTAATAATATTCGATGACTTATGCTTACCCGAGATAATTTCGACTTAGGAGTCATGCCTCGCCTAGTGTGCTGCTGGCTGCAGTGAACCCGTAGTCTCGATAATTTCGAATAAGTGTCGACAGCGCATAGCTGTTTTACCATTATAGGTCATCGAGTATTTTTCCAACTATGTCCATACAACATTCAAAGAAGCTTCTAAAATCCCTTAAACAAATTGATCATGGTAGAGGAAGTTCAAACAAATTGATCATGATAGGTAAAGTGTATGTATTTTTCCTTGAAGTGAAAGTACCAATTCTAAAAATCAAACGATTGATTAGGAAGAGAGTGATCGAAGACATGAGTAATATGAACTTTAATTTCTGTTTCTCTAATATTCAAGATTGAGGGCAAAATATGTATAAAGCACTATGTATACCTGTTATGAATATACATTATACACAAGTATATATGTATATCCTAAATAAATTCGTAAAATCCCAAAAATCAATCTAAGAGAAGATTATACTATTTCCAAGTAAAATATAAATTTAAATAGCAATAATACATATATTATATTCGAAATAAAATTTACAGAAATTATTCACGAGACTAAAATGGACTAGCAATATATTTACACATCTATATATCTACATGGACGTCATTGGTCTCATTACATGACTACCAGGGCTTGGGTTCGGTTCGGGCTAGTTTAGAATAACCGGGTCTTCTAAAAGTCGAATTATAACAAATTAAATTATCTATAGGGATCAAGTCACAACTTCGCCTGGTTTTCCTAGTTCGAACACTCTTATACCTCGGTCTTCCCTACCATAGCTAATACACTAGTCAAAGCACGCCATTGCACTATCCGCGCCATTATTTCTTGTCACTTGGCACTCCAAAATTTAACCATGACTAAGACATTCTATAATAATAATTATTAAATTGAATATTTATAAATTTCTAAAAATCATATTTTAATTAAAATAAATAAAAATAAAAGATATTTTCAAAATTTCGGAAAGAGGGAAACAAATCCACTCATCTTGGAAATACTATCGAATCAAATTACAATAGTGCATCCTTTTATGAAAGTCATCTAATAGGAATTAAAATTCAATGAGACCTATGCAACAACCTTAACTACCCAACTGTCAAATTAAACTAGGGACTCCTAGTCCTAACCATTCTCCTAAAATTGACTTACTCCTAGTTGTGAATGAGCATTTCCAAGTTGCAGGCTTGCAGTAGTACGACTAATATTGGTACTACCACAAGTTCGCATGGTTTGCGAAAACTGACCTGCATGGGCCACCATAAAAGCTTGTCACGACCCGCACCCGCTTTTCAGATACGAGTCATGTCCAAGCCAGCCTACGTCGCAGAGTCAGGGGTAGAACGCTGTCAAGGCCATGATGCTCAAAATGACATACATATAACATTTATTTCTCATTCACATTTCTAAATTGATTACAATATTTACAACATTTCTATTTGAAAAAAATACAAAATTCTTACACATATTTGAAATGACGACAACATCTATCTAAATTCTAGGTTTTTGGCCTTCAAGTACACCTGTATCTTCCAATGCTAAGAGAAGCCACAGTTAACCTGAAAAATGTTGGTTTTCATTCAGGAATGAAATAAGCACACAAATCGATGGCAATGCAAAAATACAATAGAATTCACAAGACATAAAAATAACATATGTGAGATAAAAACTAGAAAGTAACTGATGTCATGGCAAGCAGTGAAGAAAACAAGGAAACAAATAAAAGACAACTATCTATGTGTTTTGAAATATCAGTTTCGATATATGAACGACTAGGGGTAAATCAGGCACCCTGCACGTATCGTGTGCAGCTACTATTCTCCATGAAAGACATGGGGGATAGTTCTGGGTAGTCCACATATGTCTACTAAGATATTTTCCCTTTCGACTAGTACTCATAGAATCGAAAAAGTAATGAAACACGAAAACACGACAAATCACGAAATAAAGTATCTAGAGATCCATGACACTAATTCGTATAACAATGTGTCAACAAGCAAGAGAGTATATGCATAAACATGAAATGGAAAGACTACTATGAATCGAAAAGCAATCAGAAAGTGCACTTGCCTGAGGTCCTTAGCTGATGAAACCAATAGTACCATACGTCCAGAATAGTCCATTCGGCTAGGTCGATGTGAAAGAGTTTGGGTTTTGCAAGAAGATAGGAAATGATCGATTAGTCATGATGGCAATCTAATCTAAGAGAATTTGTTTTTAGGATAAGGTCATTCTTAACTAGGAAATATATACAATCTTTTAATGAGACCCAAATAATATATTTATATATCATTACAGAAATAATTCAGGAAAACATTTTAGTAGTATAAATATTTTAAAAACATTTTAAGGAACCACTTTATTTCTTAATACTTATATAAACTTTATGAAAACTCATTAATATTATTCATAGCTTTTAGCAAATATTTGTTCAAATGAAGCCTATAAAATAACTGGAACCTAGCATAGAAATTAATCAGTTCGGGCTGGACTCTAATTGACATTTTGTTATTAAAACTCCGGCCCAGTAGTTAATACCAAAAATATATTGAATAACTAAAAATCTCAACACCATAAATCCTTTCTTAAATTTCTTCATAGAAGCAGCTTGGCCCAAGGTACCCGGACTGTTCTTCTTATAGATCCGGCCAATAAGCGATGATATTCTATTGTAATGAAACATAAAAAGAGAGAGAGAGGGGTGATTAGAAACTCACAGAGTAGGAAAAAGTGAGCGGTCGTGAGGGTTTTCGTCGAAAACTCGTCGCGCACTGGCGAAGGGACAGTCAGCAAAGAGGGCATCCGGACGGAAAGTCGCCGGAAGCAGCAGAGGCGAGGAAGAGCTTACATGGGGAAGGCTCCGGCCGTTCGGCAGCACGGCAGTGGCGACGGCGTCCGTGCGACGAAGGGACACGGTACATCGACATCCAAGGGGGTCGCCGGGAGCAGCCCCTGCGAGCGACGTCACTCGATGGAGACCGGCAGCGATGTGGCGGCGCTGACCGGTCGGAAGTCGTCGGGTTCTGCTCGCGGCAGCGCGGACACACGAGCGGGTGGAGGCAGTGGAATCACGACGGGGGCGGTGCTAGAGAGGAGGAGGCATACGGCGTGCAAAGAACTGGAGGCGCACGGGTTTACCACCTGCTGTAGATCAGGTCGGGAGCCACCGACGAGCGGTTGTCCCGTACGGACAGTTTTGAGGCACGAAAGCGCCCACCGCAGGAGGCGCTCCGTGGATGGCTGGTCTCGGTGGCGGCGAGGCTTCTTACTAGCGGTGCTGGGGCTGACGACCACGTGGTCGCCAAGGCGGGTGGCTCTAGAGGTCAGGAGCGGAATTCATCAGAACACGCGTGCGGGGGCAGCGCGACTATGGTGGCTTGGGATGGTCGGGGCGAAGTCGACGTGGGGACCGGCTGCAACGGTCGTGGCATGGGTTAGGATTGTATGTATTTCTTGTGTCTGAATCGTGTCCAGAAGTGGGACACAGAATTCTTTGTGTGCTCTGATGAAAAGGACTCGATGAAGCGGATTTATGTGGATATACGGACACGAATGCCGGGGTCGGACCCGAGGTTGGATACGTTAGTTGTGGTGTGGGAGATGATGGCGAGGATGGCGGAGGCGGTTTATAGTTTGGCTGTTGACAGGGTGTCATGGAGGTATCGGTGTGGTAGCCGGGAGTCGGCTCATCAGGGAATCTGGTGGTGGATGCCCTGGTGCGGCGGTGTTGGCAATGGTGTGGAGGTCAAAAAATAGGGAGCGACGAGGAAGGTTCATGGGAGGAAGGAAATCTAAGGAGGGTGTTAATATATGAGGCAGATGATGCCCATATAATATATGTATATGGATTATGTATGTTTGGGAAGGTTCCTTCAATATATAGATGTGATAAATTTACGAAGTCAGGGGTTTACGATAAGCTCGAACAAGATCTTTATAAGTCAGTGGATAAGGTTTTTCTGGATAGATTTCTATCGAATTAGAAAATTAAATCAAGATCAGTCTAAATAACTATTCAAATATAAATTAGGATTTACTTAAAAGTTTCAATCTACAAGAATCTTCTCTTTTGTATTCTAATCCCATAATGGATTTTAAAACCTATACTTCCAAATAAATCTTTTAATAGTCGAGATAATCAATCAAATATTTTCAAACAACATTAATCAAATAATAAATCATCATAATGGTTAAAATATTATTTAATACCATCGGTTTAGTATAAAGTATATTTTCATAAATCAAAAATATCATTCAAAAATAAATTGGTAATTCTTTCTATGGATAAAATACTCTTGATTTTCTTTTTACATAAATTTAAAGAGGACTTGTTTCTCTCAAAATAATCAAAATCACTTTTGAAATCGAACTATTGAAAGATCCAAAGTAATAACATATTTTATAATCCAAACAACAAAAATTCAAGAAAGTAGTTTTTATTAAAACTAATTAAAAATTTGAACCATAACTTTTAACTAGTTTTTGAAATACAAAATATTCACAAAACAACATTTATATTTATTTTTAAAGCAAAATTATTTCTAAAATAAGATAAGTAGAAAATAAAATTATGAAATTTCGGGAACGGTAGTTACAAGTGTTGACACGGACTGGTGGATAGGCACTGGGTATCATGCCATGTTTGCTCTAAGAAGGATTGGTTCACCACATACAATCCTATTTCTAAGAATGTTATGGGGTGAACCAAACACAAGTTGAAGTTCTGGGCATCGAAATGGTGGTACTGAAACTGGCTTCAGAAAAGTCATTGACCCTTCAGGATGTGAAGTATGTACCGTTAATAGCCAAGAACATGGTCTCAGGAAGTCTGCTCTGCAACGCGGTCTTGAGGATGTATATTAACGCTAGTCAGGTGGTTACATCATATAAAAAACATACTTCGAAAAAGCATTTTATACGAAAGGGATGTTTAAACTTCAACTTGTAACTCTAATGGAGAAAATAAATGTAGTCACTTCTTCTGGTAGTTCTCTTGAGCTATGGCATAATAGATTAGGATACGTTCATTGTAAAAGAATAAATAAGATGTCTAGTCTAGGGCTTATCTTCAAATATGGGGGTAAGGAGGTGGAGAAATGTGATGTCTGTGCGCAGACAAAGATCACAAAAAACCACTCAAACGGGTAAACCGAAGTACAAATCTTCTGGAGTTGGTGCACTAAGATATCTATGACTTCAAACTATTCTCCACAGAGGTCGGGATGAAGTATTTCATTACCTAAATCGACGATATCTCAAATTACACGTTCGTTTATTTGCTTAAGTCTAAAGATGAAGCATTCAAATTTTTTAAAGACTTCAAGGCTGAAGCCGAGCGTCAAACCAGACAACAACTCAAGAGACTCAAAAGTGATCAAGGTGGAGAATATAGGTCTCATGAATTTGTATCATTCTGTAGAGAATATAGAGTTGTCAACGAGATGATTGCTCCGTACTCTCCTCAATCAAATGGTGTTGCAGAAAGGAAGAATAGAACGTTAACGTAGATGATGAATTCAATGATGTTAACTACGGGTCTTCCAAATTACTTCTAGGGTGAAGCTGTACTTATGGCTACTTTTATTCTCAATAGAGTGCCACATGAAACTTTCGATGTCATTCCTCATGAACTCTGCTTTAAGGTTAGACCTAACTTGAATGTCATTCGAGTGTAGGGATATTTGGCGTATATGAAGCTTCTGGATTTGATGATTCAGAAGTTAGGTACGAAGACTACGAACACAATCTTCCTGGGTAATGCTAAGAAGAGTTATGCTCGAAGGTTCACTGATATTGAATCAGATCATATCATTGAATCTCGCGATGCAAAATTATTTGAAGATAAATTTGTAAGGCACAAAAACATTATTTTTGTGGATATTTTGAAAAATAGTGTGGGTGCACAAGAGACTGAAGCTCCAAACAAATATGTAATCCAAGAAGAAATTATTGCTGTAGAAACAACGGTCGAACCAGAACTTGCAGAACTATTATCTAAGTGAGTAAGGAGACAGAAGGACTTAGGAGAGGATTTCGTCACCTATCATGTAGAAACAGATCCGCTAACCTATGATGAGGTGATGAAGACCAGAAATGCTATCTTTTGGAAGGAGGCTATTAATGAGAGTATGACTCGATAACCTTTAACAACATGTGGGTGTTAGTTGACTACCTGAAGGAGCAAAATTAATCGGATGTAAATGGATCTTTAAGAAAAAAATAAAGGCCGATGTAACTGTTGACAAGTTCAAGGAATGGCTGGTAGATAAGGGGTTTTCTCAAAACCAGGGGATCGATTATTTTGACAAATATGCTCCAATAATGCAGATGACGACCATCAGGATGTTGATTGCTCTCAGAGCAATTCACAAGCTATTTATTCATCAGATGGATTTTAAAATAGTATTCCTAAATAGAGAGTTGACCAAACAGATTTATATAAACAACTAGAAGGATTTATCATCAAGGGCCTTGAAGACAAAGTCTACAAGTTGGTAAAATTGTTATATGGTCTGAAGCAAGCTTCCAAGATGTGGCACAAGAAGTTTGATAAAGGCATAAGATCAAACGGCTACAAAAGCAGCGAGACGGACAAGTATATGTACAAAAAGTTCACTGACGGGAGAGGAGTTGTCCTTTGTTTGTGTGTGGATGACATGCTGATCTAGGGTACAAATTTAGCATGAGTTACAGAAATAAAGAAGTTCCTCTCGTCTAAGTTCAGTATGAAGGAATTAGTGGAAGCTAATGTTATCCTAGGGATAAAGATCATCCAGACAAAAACTGGAGTGGCATTGTCATAGTTTATTACATTAAGAAGATGCTCATACGCTATAGGTAATAGGATCTTTCAAGGATCGATATGTCGTATAGGTGCGACAAGAAGATGAAGCCAAATCCGAAAGAAAGCATCAGACAGTTGGAGTATTCAAGCATCATTGGGAGTTTGATGTGTGCAACTATTGCCACAAGCTTTGATATAGCTTTTGCCATAAGGATGTTGAGTCGATTTACGAGCAATCCAGGTATAGAGCACTAGAAAGTTGTAAAAAGAGTTATAAGATATCACAAGAGAACTTAGAAGTATGTAATGTACTACTTCAAAGATCCAATAATTGTAAAAGGCTTCAGTGATGCAAGCTAGTGCTCAGAAGTAGGGAGTGAAAGCACAGAAGGATATATCTTCTCCATGGGTGGAGCTGCTATATCGTGTAAGCCGAAGAAGCAGACTATGATCTCACACTCTTCTATGGAATCTAATTTTCATGCACTGGAACTACAGTGGATGAAGCAGAGTGGCTTCGGAAGCTCATATATGATCTTATATTGGTTGGTGTGCAGATTCTGGCGGTACCGGTATACTACGACAACCAGGCAACTGTAGCGGTATATCAAATGACCTTTTCAATGGCAAGAAGAGGACTGTGCGATTGAGACACATGATAGTGAATGATCTTATAAAAAAAGGAGTCATTGGCGTAGTTGACGTTCGGAGCTAGAAGAATCTGACGGATCTATTCACAAAGGTCTCAAGTGCCAGCTGGTCGAAGACACGGCAAAAAAAATAGGCTTGCCGATATTTTAATATTTTGTCTTTGTAATTCTACCATAAAGTTTTATGCTATTAGTTCGAAGAGAAATCTACTAGGCATCTAGCTTTTGGTTCAAGGAAGGACCATTGATTATGAAAGTATCAAGAACAGTGGATAGTCCTTTGAGACATTAGGGGGTTTATGGACCCAGAACCACTATTGTCTATAGTTTGTTCTTTGTATAGAACGAAGTACTATAGGGGATGCTTGGAAGCCTTAATGAGTTCTCAGCCATTTGGAATGTCTGGCGTGCTTTACAGGAATTATGGATAGAGCATCACTACAAAGGAGCGTAGTACTCTATGATACAGTGGGGTGACACCACCAAGAGATACCTCATGAGAGTAAAGCCTCAGCTTTGGGCCATTTCCTAGTAGCGTAGCACCGGACATAGGCAAGTGGCCTAATATTATAGATTGAATAGTGGTAAGTAGCACTACAAAGAGGCTGGACCCCATGTTATAATGGTATGACACTACAGAGGGTAGCTTCGTGAGACATGTCATATCTGCGTAGCACCGCAAGGAAGAAAAATGCTTCATGCTGGATAGGTTGGTACTACAAAGAGGTTGGGCCTTATGCTATAGTGGTATGATACCACGATGAGGTATAGCCTCAGTTTTTGACTATGTTATAGTAGCGTAGCACCGCAATGAAGCAAAAGGCTACATGTTAAGACTCTTTAACAGAACTTACCTAGAGTGTATGGAAAGAGATATAGGTCATCTCTTGAGGGAAAGCTTGTAGATGCCCAATATACATATACTGAAACCAGGCGGACACATCGCCTTTAATGTGCAGCCAGAAGCACAGTAGATGTTATTATGCGAATGGAAATTTTTTTAGTTATCGTGCAGAATTCAAGGCTTAGTCTATTCTTGTATCATGTTGTTATTTAACCCAACAGAAAGATTCAAGTTGAAGCAACAAATATCCGAATACATGATGGACAGTCACTGTAGGGAACGCTCAACCCATATATTAAAATATATAGAAGATTGTTAGTTTTATGCCTTTGTGTCTAGAAAGATGGTCCTACATTACTCGCACCAAAAAGTGGATATCTCAATATATAGCTTTGCTTGTGTTGATATATGCACATGGAATGTGGTGGGGCACATGGGTGACATGTAGGGGTGTCGGCCTAGGACTCGGACTCGGGCTTGTGCTCGAATTCGGGATCAAGGGCGCAAAGTGGCACTTTGTTGGCACACTTTGTACTTAGCATGTCAGCATCGATGCACGCTGCTTTGCATCCTATTGATGCACGCGCTTGTGCGCTCGTCTTATGCGCTAGGCACATGAGAGCATAGACAAGAGCATGCGCGGGGGCTTGGGCAGGAGCATGTACGGGGGCCTGCGCGGCTGTATGCCCGTTTGTGCATTTACACATATGCACGTGTAAGCCCCCTAATTTTTGGATATTATTTTTAATTATTTTGTTTATTTAATATGGATATTTAATATTAAACTATATTTTATAATCAATATTGACTATAGAGGTATTTTACCCTAGCTTTAATTTTTGAAGCACAATAATTATCAATTTTTTAAATCTAGTTCTATATTCGTAATCTAGACGAGTCTACCTTTATTTTTATATATCATGTCCCACTCAAATATGTTCTCATGTACTACATATTTTTTTTACAACTTTGTGGTCAAAATGGTCATTTTAGCCCTTACCGTAAAGTTAGATGTATTTTCCAATTTCGATTTGAGGCCCAAAACCAATTCAAACACATCGACCTAATATATGGTTTTGACCTATTTTGAGCTTACTACATACATACCAAGGGTGACCCACTCAATTTAGTTCTCATGTGCTATTTATTTTCAAATGGCACACGAGACCCATTAAATAGCTTTTCGGAGCCAATTTCAATTCCATAAACCCTATAGGCCTAGAACTAGTTCAATTAGCCTTGGTTGAGCCTATACTAGGTTACCGTAACTAATTAGTATGAATTTACATTGATTTTAGAGGATTTTTTACAGCTATAATAGATTTGAAATAACGCACCATTGACTTTCAAATATGCACATCTTTCAAATGATGCAACAAAATTTCAACAAACTTTCCTAAAATCTTGCTTAGACAAACCATAACATATTTAAGCATTAAAATTTATATTTTAACCTAATATTTCAGTTGCCACTTCCCCCAAAAGTTTCAGTCCCGAAATTTCTGCTAGTCTTGGCCGCCGACAGCACTTTGTGGCGTACCGGCAGTTTCGATCCATTTCCAACCTTCCGTGACACTCCATGAATATTTATTATACAGTTAAGGTGATTCTCTAACGTTCTATCAAGCCTCTGAGAAGGCACAACAACTTTTTGAGGAGTTGCAAATTTTATAAGTCACCCAAAGTTGGATTCCAAGTCTAAATTCGTTCCATTTGGTACACTATTTTGTATCTAGGTTTTCTTCTACTACTTAACTTTATATTTTCATAAAATGAAAAATAATAGAAAGATCTCTGTGTTATTTTCATGTCCAATTAGCCACCCACACAGTTGCAAATGGTTTGTCCATTGTGTCCGTTTTGCTACAAGGTGTCCAGCCAGGACTAATTCTTTCATGTGCGAGTTTTTGACAACTTACGAACCACTTCGACTCTTCCTATATTTTTGGTAAGACTCTAGAAATCCTAATTTTTCCATTAAATATATTTTTTTAGTAAGTTATTGAGGTTTACTATTTTAATAAAATCGGGACTTGTCGTCGTAATGTCTGAACACCGAAAACCCATAGGTTCTATGTGTCCATATGCTTCAGAACTTCATAAGACTTGTCCAAAATAATTGTTGTGCATGTATTGATAACAAAAATATATTTTTGCATATTTTATACTAATTTTTTAGAATTAATATTGTAGAAAATTTGTCGTTTCAGGAGCCAAACTATAAAACAAGTCTAAGTATATTGAGGTAGAATCAATACAAGAATTTATACATATTTTTCTATAAATAAAATATATTAATTATTATTAAAGAATATTTATAATTATTTTTTAGAATTAAATAAGACATTTTTATGTTATTAAGATATTGCTTTGTTGAATAGATTTAATGTTATATATATGTTAGATTGAGTTGAATAGCTAATATGATAGTTTTGTATATATATATTATTGGTTCTATATATAGTAAGTCCATGTAGGGTATGACATGAGCATGTCACTAATTGTAGAATTGTTAAGATAGGTGTTCGTGACGGAGTGAGCGAGGATCTTGGAGTAGGACAAAGATTTAGTATTTTTGTCATTTTCTTTTCTTTGTTGTTGTTTTTTTATTTTTATCTCTAGATGTTATAGACGTAGTATCAGTTGGTACTTATCTTATGAATGGTATTCGGGTGTCGATGTCTGTATATAGATATCGGGTATCAACACTAGGTATGGTGATGCATTTTATTTGTGTTTTATTGACATGATAGACCATAAGACATTGACACGATCATGATACGGAGTTACATGAGATATTCGTGGCTATAAACTTTGTGATACACTACATGATTTATTGCTTGTAATTGAGATCTATTTGACTTGACATGACTTGACTTTATAATACTAGAACATGGGGTAGGGATAATATTACCATCATATTAGGCTACCTTGATACGTTTGGCCTTGTCTCCATATACGGGACTTGGTTGTTACCTGACTCATTTTCCACTGTCTCTATAACTGAGCTTTGGTATTATCTTGAAAATTTTGTGTAAGGTACCATGACACAATGCCTTGGGTATGAGTGTTGAGGTGCTTATGAGTCTTAGTAATTAAAGCCTGATATCCGAAAGGTTTTCTCATGTGCATTTCACTTAGATGGCTATGGTAGATACCTTTTAGTATTTATATTCTTTCTTTACAGTTACATTGGCATATTTTTCTATACCTTGCCATGTTTCCTGAGGACCTAGTGATCTCTCTAGGTAGTTGGTCATGCAGATAGTCCGCTGATCATGAAGGTATTGTTGTATCTGGTTCAGGTATTTTATTGTACTTTTATATTTATTCATTATTATTTTTCTGTTATTTAGTCTTGTTTTGTAGACCCATATCGTTCTTTGAGTCTAATCGAATATATATGTTATTGAGTTGCAGACCATGACATATATTGTTCATTCTTGACGTTATTTATCCTGTGGATTGAAAAAGATATATTTATAGTTGATTGATAAAATTAGAACACCAAGATAAGTTATACGTATTCGAGCTAGGCTGGAGTCCACTCGATACGTAGCTGGCAAGCATACGTACTCCTAGTCCTACATAATTTGGGACTGGGGCGTTAAATATTTTTGTGGTGGCCCATGCAGGTCAGAGCATTTCATTTCAGTTATGTTACTGTGCCGAACGAGCCTGCAATAGGATATTGTATTAGGATCTCAATCCATAATTTTTTAAAAATTATTTTGTTTTTATCCATCGCCTTTGGAAGTCATAATTGAAGTCGATTATCCTTCTTGAACTCCTTCTCTTGGACTTTCGTCTTTCCCTATTTTGGATGAAGGAATACTCGTGCTTGATGAACCATCACTATAAAAAAATGCCTCTATTTTGTAACAGTTTTAGTGGAACGCATATATGGATGTTGCTAAAACTATAATTTACAACAGTTACGTAACGGTTGAAATAACCGTTTCTAAATTAAAGATATTTGCAATGGTTAGAGATTAATCATCTTCTAATACACTTCTTACAATGGTTCATAAACGCTTGCTAAACGTTTTTATTTTTTACAACGGTCAAACAACAATTTTATAAAAGTGTTGTCAAATTGAGTTGCATGGGCAACAGTTATGCAAGGTTTTAAGTATTTATTACAAATTTATTAATATTTTGCAATGATTACATAAAGCCTTATAAAAGGCTCATTGTTAGCAACAGTTGCGCAATAATTTTTGCAATCTGTTGTGACTGGGCTTATTATTTGTAATGATTGTGCAAAGAATTATGCTACTAGTTGTAATTTTTTTTAATAACAACATTTATGATAACTATTGCCAAAAGAATAAACAACTATTACAAAAATATTGATCTAGCAATAGTTCATATATAGCCGTTGCAAATTCAATGTCAAATTTGAATTTTGTTTATACACAATAGAGATTTAAGCATTAGAATAGCTCGTATTAATTAGTTCCTTGTTCGCTAAGAAAATATATTAGATAATTAATATTTAACATCGATCCAAAATCTTCAATTGATAAAAATGATATAAGTACATATATATTATATATAAGTATTTACATGCAAATGAGCCTCTAGTCTAGTGGTAGAGAGGAGGCATGCGATCCAAGATGTTGGGAGTTCGAACTCCATTGGTAGTAAAAAAAAAGTACTTGATATTCACCGTTGCCTATTATCCGCAACAATTTAACCATTGCATGAAACATTTTAGGCAACAGTTATCAACCATCGTGAATTACTCAATATTTACAATGGTTTGTTAATTGTTGCCAAATATATTATTAACAACGCAATATAACCGTTACGTATTAACGGGCCACTATCATGTAAATCAAGAAAAAGACATATAAGAGGTGTGCACCACGATGGGCCACTATCTAGTAAGCAAAGAAGGCATGGCAATAAATATCATAATATGTAAGAATGAATCGATAAGAAAGACATATTATGGCATGTGAGAAGGAATAAATAAAAAGTAAGCACATGACATAGAACAATAATTGAACATATGCTAGTGTCAAGTATATATAGGGTGTACAATCATTTTCTATCTAGACAAGGTCATCTAATCATGTTAAGAATTCATTATAGTCCAAGAAAATCTCAAAAACGGACAAAAACGGACAAAAAGACAAAAATAGTGAAAACAGCCAAAATCGATATATCAACGGTATTCCAACCAAAGACAGAGAGTTTTCGGGGTATAAATTTAGTATTTCGACGGTACACACCGGTATACCGTTTGGAGACAGCAACGGACTTCTAAAATTTTGCCAAAACTTGTTTCGGCTATAAAAACTTCATTTTAAATTGAAATTTGGATTTTTAGAAGTCAAAATTGTATATAATTAAATTCTCTACAACATGGAAGTATTCATTTTCATAAATTCAAAGATTTGATAGATCAATACATCAAAATACTCTATAAATAGGTTATCAGGAAACCAAAACGGGTTCTGATTTCCACCAAACTCAAAATCCATAGAATACAAGCTAGGTGCAGGTCTAATATAATATATGTAACCAACATCTATGATGGTAATACCAGTATCACTCTCGGTATGGAGTTTTCTACTAAGTCAATATTGGATTTTAACAGAAAATCAAAACTAGTTCAAACCAAATTTAGAAATATGCATATAGACGAGAATCATAAGGAAAACATATTTAAAAAATGAGTTTAGGAAAATTCTAAGCATTTAATACCAAGGAAAACAAAAATGACAACAAAATAATATTGTTCAAGAATTTGGCAAGATGTACTTGCCTATGTTAAGCTTCAAACCTAATCTTCCACTCCACCACCAAGTGGGGTACGAAACCACACTTTAGGCCTCAAGGCCAAGCTTTCCTAAGCTTGAGGAAGAGGAATAAAAGAGAAGAGGGAAGAAAAAAAGAATAAAAGAGAGAGGAGAGAGAAAGTAAGTGGGTATATGTAGAAGGAGGAATTAATCGTGACCATTGGATTGTGATGCATGTCACGATATAAATCAATCTTAGCCAACAAAAGAAAACCAAGTATCCATTGGATGACAGGGCACATATGCACTATTCATGAAAATATCTATACACTATTCATCAAAATATCCAAAATACTATTCACAAAAATATTGGAAACACTATTCATAAAAATATCTAAAATTAAAAATATCTAAAAGTGAAAAATATCTCCTGGGTGGTATACCGTCGGTACACACCTACACCGGTGGTATGCTGGTCAAGGAGAAAATCTATAATTTAGAAAAAATTTAAAGCATTCCAAAAATCAAGAAAATACGAAATATACTACAAAATACATATCCGTATATAAATACTGATACTGTGAGACGAGTCTTACAACTCTCCATAACTAAAAAAAATTTCGTCCTTGAAATTTTCTAAGGCTAGTCAAGCATAAAAACTAAACCAAAAAGCAAAAAAATCATGACAATCGAAACAAAGCATGGCATGTAGGTAAGATAAAGACAACATTAATATAAATAAATGCGTAAGTAATTACACAACCATAATTATGAAGGGCTGAAGGTATATGAATAAATATGTCTCCTGAGTCAGTTGAGTAGGGACCCGTCCTCGCTGGCCTACGCTGACTCTAAAAATGGATAAAGGTCAAGTCTCAAAGTAAGTCGGTACCAACGACTCAGTCTGAGACATGACTCTACCCAAGACGTATCTTCGTAGTCGAGACTTGTAATAATTATCATGTATCTCAAGATACGAAAACAGAAGAATGAGATAAGAAACTTGCCAAATATGCATAACCCAAGGAAATCAATAAGACTGGAAGAAGATCAAGAATACCTACAACATGACCGCCCTTGGCCAAAACCTGCTATAACATACCAAACTCTGCAAGCCTAGGCCTCGAAACTATTGCTCTGACCTACTGCTGGCCCTGCTCCTCTGAGCTTGGACCTGTACATGCTGTTGAGGCCTCTGCTGCTGGAATGTTCATGACTGTGCTGGTAAAGGCCTCTGAGCCTGCTGCTGCTGAACCGGTACCTGAGCCTTATACTGCTGGATTATCGGGGTAACAGGTGAAGCTGAATGTAGTGAGGAAGAACTAGCCCTCCGTAGACAAGATCCCATCATATGTCTGAAGATCCACAGACCAAGCACAACCCATGTGCCCTACGATACTTAGAAAGAACGTGCCCATGCTTCCCGTAATAGGAACATCCAATAAATAAAGATTACCTCTACTACTGAAGTTGCATCTGAGATGACTGCTGAAAAGAAGGTGCTGGAACTGCTCCCTAGGTGATCTAATCTCCAATGTCCTGACTGCTAGTGCTGGTGCTGACGACTGGGAGAAGATCCCCGCTGAACCTGAGACCTCTTCTGGCCTCCGACTCTATCGACAATCCTTTGCGAGGTATACTCATGCCTCCTTGTCGCCGTCATCACTACATCAAAAGTCTGGAACTCATTCTGCTCAACTGCCAGTATGATATCCAAATGAAGTCCTTACTGGAACCTCCTTGCTTGATCCAACTCGGTTGCCACTAAGGAAGGGGCAAACCTACTGAGCCTGCTAAATTCCGTCGTATAGCCGTCGACGGTCCTGCTCATCTGCTGGAGGCCAATGAACCTCTGCTGTAGATCATAATGCGATACCACATCAAAATAGCGAGTCTAAAACCTCTCGCTAAAATTTATCCAAGCTATCGGTGCCACAAGAGACACGTCATGAGCAGCCCACCAGTTGCGAGCCAAATCCAAAAGCTGTAAACTGACAACTGCCACATGCACCCTAGCCAAAATTTCTGCCGTCTCCAGAATGGCCTCAGTATCTTGAAGCCACGCATTAGACACAATCGCATCCTCTGTACCATAAAAGTATGGGAGAGAGAGACGCATGAAGCTGCTCGCTGAATTATAGACCTAAGCTCTACCCCTCTCTAAAGCTGTCTGTACTGACTGGGTGAGCATGTCACTCTGACATTGCTATATTGTCATGAAGCCCCTGAGAATACCTACCAGCTCATGAACAATATTCTATGGCTGCTCTGGCAGGATGGATACTGCTGGCTAATCAGGCTGAACTAACACCTCTGCCCTCGGGTCCACTCTGAACTCTGTCGCTGAATGCTAGGACTGATCCTCCATAAATGGCCTAAAAAAGATTGCTAACCAGCCATTGGCAGAACAGAACAAGCTGACCAAAAAGATTAAGAACAGTGCCCCTGAAAGTTAAAGGACACAAGGATCAAATCGAAAAAACAGAAAAGATCAACGATCAAGGCAGTTATCAGGTCAAAGGATCAGAGATATAGAATAATACGAAGGATGTTAATGAAGGAAAATTATGATTGAGATAACTATCAGTAACCCCCACATATTTGATAAATCAGACCTGCATGGGCTACTCCTAAAACCTATGTCACGCCCAGAACCAGAATACTGGCAAGTAAAGACGGACCAGGCCAACTACGTATACTAAAGTACTCTAGTACTCTGAAATAACATATAAGCTGTATAGATGGAGATCACTACTACAATCCAACAGACAATCTTAGGTCAAGATCCTAGGTATCTCAATCACAGACAAATATACAAAGTACAAAAAGTATGATGACCAGACATAAAATAGTAAAGCGTCCCAAACTATATATACATGGATGATCATGAGGCTAGTAATACAAAATGGAGAACTAGCAAGAGTAATAGTCATACATGATTAGCTCTATCTATAGTCTAGAATAACGCAAATCATGTTTAGGCCCGTAGGCTAAATGTCAAGATCCAAAGCACGAGCTAAACACGTGCTCAGAGGCTAAACACCACAAAAGAATAATATACATAACTAGTGGAAGAATGATATAGAAAACTCACTAAGGTACTCTGGTGCCCCGGGTGGTCATTATCGAGTAGATAGTACGAAAGATTCTCCGGGCTCCTATATCAGATCTAGCCAAGCAAAACAAGTAGAGTTTGACCCCCAATAGCAAGTACCACAAAGGAAGCCAAACTATGAATTAAAACCAGTAATAATTAACATAACAACAAATAGAGACAAAAATAAATAAATATGGGTCGAGACTCGTGCACTACCAATGCACTTATCTCGAGAATAGAAAAGACAATAAGCAAAGAAATATGGAGCATAAAGTAAAAGACGTGTGACATAATATAAACTGTGGACATGTAAAGTAAATAGAAGCATGCGAATATGTAAGATAAACTGGACATATGAGCCTGTACAGCATAGGGATCATGTATAGCATGTGACTACAGAATAGGACGACAAATGATAAGATGATTTAGGAACTATTTCGGAACCGACTTACAACCCATAAACCAAATAAGGACCGGGGTTGTAACCATTCTCTTGAACAAAACTTAGTCTCTAATCATTTACCGACAAAAGTAAAGCATAGACAAAAGCTAGACAAAAAAAAGAAAAGACTGGACTGGACTCCATCCATCAATCACGACCAATGAGTACGGCTTGATACATTAGCTAACTAGGGTTATCACAATTCTAATTACTACTATATACATTTTGAGAAATCTAATCCAGTTATTTGCCCTGCAGACTACCCAACTTATCTAGGCCAAAAGGATAAAAGTAATGGATACATTGCCCGGGAGACAAGTGTATCATGGATGGAGGAATACATTCCCGAGAGACAAGTGTATCCTATGATCTAATAGTGGGTACATCATTCGGAAGACAAATTTACCCTAAGTATATAGGTGTATAAAGGATACATCACCCAAGAGACAAATGTATCCTATATATGTATAAAGGGTGCAACACTGGATGGTGCACTGGAAGTGTGCTCACATGACAGATAACTACAAGTTCATTCTGGTTTGGGCCGAAACAAAGGGCATGCAGGAAACCAAGAAATTCTTTCCTTCCAATGTATCTAGTTAATCAAGCTAGTTGTTTATTCCTTAACATTTTACTGGATTATGGGTGTGGCATTCCACAAAATCCATCCTAGACATGATATACAAGACTGGGCAATACAAGAAAGTGTACTATAAGAAGCCACAAAAGAAAATATAATAAGCCAGAAGCTAGGAGTGCGCTACGACGAGCCACTATATAGAAATCAGGAGTGCGCCATGACAAGCCACTATCATATAAAGCAAGAAAGTGATATGTAAGAGGAGTGCACCACGAAGGACCACTATCTCGTAAGCAAAGAAGGCATGGCAATAAATATCATAGTATGTTAGAACAAATCGATAGGAAAGACATATCATGGCATGTGAGAAGGAATAAATAAAAATAAGTACATGACATAGAATAATAATTAAATATGTGCTAGTGTCAAGTGCATATAGGGTGTACAATCATTTCCTAACTATACAAGGTCATCTAATCATGTTAAGAATTCATTATAGTCCAAGAAAATCTCAAAAATGGACAAAAAGGGCAAAATAGGACAAAAAAGTAAAAAATAGCCAAAATCGGTATACCGGCGGTATACTATAATATACCGACGGTATTCCGACCAAAGACAGAGAGTTTCTGGGGTATAAATTCGGTATTCCAATGTTATACAATGAAATACCATCGGTATACCATTCCAAGAGCAATAAAATTCTAGAATTTTGCCAAAACTTGTTTCGGCCAAAAAAACTTCATTTTAAATAGAAATTTAGATTTTCAAAAGTCAAATGTATAGAATTAAATTATCTATAACATAGAAATATTAGTTTTCACAAATTCAAAGGTTTGATACATCAATACCTCAAAATAGTCAAAAAAATATGTTCTTGGAAAACCGAATCGGGTTCCGATTTCCATCAAACTCAAAATCCATGAGATACAAGCTAGGTGCGGGTCTAATAAAATGTATGTGACCAAGATCTATGATGGTAATACCAGTATCACTCTCGATACAGAGTTTTTACTAAGTCAATATTGGGTTTTAACATAAAATCAAAACTTGTTCCAACCAAATTTAGAAATATGCATATAGAGAGAATCATAAGAAAAACATATTTAAGAAAAATGAGTTTAGAAAAATTCTAAGCATTTAATACCAAGGAGGACAAAAATGACAACAAAATAAAATTGTTCAAGAATTTGGCAAGATGTACTTGCCTAGGTTAAGCTCTAAGCCTAATCTTCCACTCCAACACCAAGAGGGGTACGAAACCAGACTTTAGGCCTCAAGGCCAAGCTTTTCTAAGCTTGAGGAAAAGGAATGAAAGAGAAGAGGTAAGAAAGAAAGAATAAAAGATAGAGAGAAAGTGAGAGGGTATTTGTAGAAGGGAAAATTAATCGTGACCGTTGCATTATGATCTATGTCACGATATAAATCAATCCTAGCCATCCAAAGAAAACCAAGTATCCATTAGATAATAGGGTGCATATACAATATTCATAAAAATACCTATACACTATTCATCAAAATATCCAAAATACTATTCACGAAAATATCAGAAACACTATTCATAAAAATATCTAAAATTAAAAATATATGAAAGTGGAAAATATCTTCCGGACAGTATTCCATAGGTACACACCGGTACACCGGTGGTATGCCAGTCAAGGAGAAAATCTATAATTTGAAAAAATAAAAGCATTTTAAAAACCAAAAAAATACAAAATATACTACAAAATACGTATCCGTATATAAATATCGATACTGCGAGACGAGTCTCACAAGAATGTATTTCATGTATCATAGTTGAGGAAGTATGCGAATGATCCCAACCATGTGGTCGATAGTTCTGAGGTGATAGTGGATACAGTCTATGTCACGACCCGTACCCGGTTTTCGGATACGAGCTCGTGAGCAAGCCAGCTACGTATCGAGCGGACTCCAGCCCGACTCGAGTACGTATAAGCTGTCAAGGTCATGGGTATCATGTCTAATCTAAACTATATCTCAATCCACAGGAATCATATGAACAAGAATGAACAAGTATGGGTCATGGTCTGCAGCCCATTAGCATATTGTTCGATTAGACTCTAAGAATGATAGGAGTCTATAAATAAGCAAAGTATATCATGGTACTGAATATAAAGCACGAAAGGATAATAAAAAAATATCACAAGCAAATACCTGTATCATGCATCGCAATCCTGTACCATCCCGCTCTGCTAACTAACTCCATACAATCGCTAAACCTAAAGAGATCATCAGGTCCTCAGAGGACTAGCAAGATACATAAAACATGCCTATCTAACAGTTTAATCATTCGATAATATATACAAGATATAAACAGGAACTAGGAAGGAAACTAACATGTGGCTACTGATAGGTAACTATGAACACGGATACAGAATCAAGTATTCATAAATGAACTGCTGGTAGATCAATGGATACCAACCCTCGCCCCGAATGGACTCGCAGGTCAGTTTCAAGACAAGTCACCCTCGCCCAGTATGTGAACTCGTCGTTGCAAAGACAACCCTCGCCCCGTGTGTGGACTCGCAGGTTATGGGAAAGACAAAGGAATAGCAGTTCACTCACTTATACTTACAGACATGATTCAGTTAAGACACAGGTGAAGACACGACATGACGCAATCACGATACACGAGAGAACTAATCCAATATGAACTAACAAGGCTAACCATGTACAAGGACTATAGCTATACTAGCATGTACGATATACAAATCACAAGTAATAACCAACTAGTAAAACTATATAATAATAAAAAGATGTATGTAAATAAACTGTAGAGGGAGACAAGGTATACTTGCCTGGTGGCAGTGCGAAGAACCAACAATGTATCGCCAATAAACAAGTCAGAAAGTCCAAGTCATCACAACTGTCTCCGAAAGCTGAAATAAACGTTGCCAACATTCTCAGAATAGTCAAATTAGCTAGGATTGCCTGTCCTTAAGTCCAATTCTAGACACAGGGGCAAAACGGTAATTTTGGGCAAAAATGATGTTCGCCGTTAGATCCGCTTTGTACCGAAAAGCGTGCCAGAGTCAACGGTCTCTAAAGTCGTCAAACTACATGTCTACGGATCTGGTTTCCCGATACGAACCCAACCGTATATCCAGAGTTGGATTCCGGCTGGCCGTGCACAAAATCACCCGTTGAGTCGGACTGTGGGGCCCACAAAACGACGATTTTATCAACTGTCTCAGAATCAGATCAAACTTGGCATACAGGACCAAAAAAATGATACGGTCCTGTTGGCGCAAGTTTTGTCTCGATCTGACGAGCGTTCACAAAATAATTAGGAAATTTGCACAGAAGCCGATACGGTGAATTTTGACGAATACGCATCAAATTCGTCGCACACACGCGACCAATTTGAATTTCGTCAAAGCCCACACGACCACGAAGCCGTTACGCACCTTTCGATGCTTTCGGTTCACGACCACGTCGCCCGGATTGGCGGAACGCACGTCGTGTGGATGAATTTTCTAGATTTTCGAAAATAGTTTTTGCAGTTTTTTCCCGATTTTCATTCTGATTTAACTTACTGTATAAACCACTAGATTTAAAACTAATAGTTGGGTTTTAATCCTTATTAGGTTGTCTAAAAACATGTTCAAGTAGATTCCTAGATTTCACGCTTGATTGACCAAGAACGGCCTTCCAAATCGTGTGTCGGGATTGTCATATATGTCCTGTTTTGACAGGATTTTCACTCGACTTTGAGTTAATTTTGCTGGAAATCTAGAACATAACAAATAAATCTATTTAAAAGGAATAGAAGACCTATAGGTTTTGTACACACCTGAGCAATCGATTCGTAAAACGATCCAAAGTGCTTGACGAGAAGTCGATGCAAAGTTGGCTCGAGACAGCTGCTATGTGGTATTGCTACTGTCGCGTGTTCCATTTCCACCAGCGCACGCGCTCTCCGGCGCTGCTGTGGCGGCACACAGTGGCTGAGGGTTGCGCCAGGGAGAGGTGGAGGTGGCGTTAGGGTTTCGACATCCCTTCTGTGTATGTGCGCATTTTTATATACACCGAGGAAACGAAGCAGGGGTCGGGTTCGGCGTGGTTTGAGCTCTGTTGCTTATTCGTGTAAGTTGTGGGTGAAGGCAGTGGGATGGCCTAATTGGCCTATGGGCCTGCTTGGCTGGGTCCTTGGGTGTGTGTGTTTAGGCTGGAATAAATATTTTGTATAGGTTTTGTTTATACGTATTTACATAAAAATGCATATGTATAATATATATATATATATATATATATATATATATATATATATATATATATATATATATATATTTATATATATATATATATATATATATATATATATATATATATATATATACACACAATATATATATATATATATATATATATATATATATATATATATACACAATATATATACACAATATATATATATATATATATATATATATATATATATATATATATATATATATATATATATATATATATATATATATATATATATATATATATATATATATATATATATATATTTTATATATATATATATATATATATATATATATATATATATATATATATATATATACACAATATATATATATATATATATATATACACAATATATATATACACAATATATATATATATATATATATATATATATATATATATATATATATACATACGCACATGCATATATACTTATATAATGATATATACATATTATTCCAGTAATACAATTTAATTAGATATATTCCTATATATATATATATATATATATATATATATATATATATATATATATATATATGTATATATATATATATATATATATATATATATATATATATATATACACATATACAAGTATATATATAACCTAGTTAATCCCCATAATATCCAAAATATTTATTAAAGAGCTTATTTACTATATTATCCCCTAAAATACTGTTTTAATAGTAAGCACATTAATATGTATATATATTTATATATATATCCACCGATTCCTAATTGCTTCCTAAATCAGTAAAGTAAAAATGCCAAAACAACGTACCTCTATATGGTCGTCTCTATATGTACTACCCGACTACTAGGTCTTTGGCTCAGTTCGGGTCTAGTTTGACTAGTTTGGTACGACCGGGTCACCTAGACGTTAAATAATATTAATGATGAATAATTAAACTATTTATAATGGTCATGTCACAACTTGGCCTGGTTTTTCTAGTTAGGACATCACTATGGTTCGGCCTTCCCTACCAGGGCTAATACACTAGTCAAGGCACGCCACTGAACAATCCGTGCCATGATTCCTAGTCGTCTGGTACTTCAAAACTCAACTACGGCCAAAGTCATCTACCATAATAATTAACTAAATAATTATTTATAAAAATCTAAAAATTACAATTCAAATCAATTAAATAATAAATAATAAAAAAATTTTAAAAAAAATTCCGGGAAGGGAGGCTACAGTCTATCATACAGAAAAAGGCCAGTTGGTGTCTTGGATACTAGTGAGAAGACGCTTAGAGGACAGACGATTAGATAAGTTCGGTTTGCATAAAAGAATCATTCTCCAGAAGGATCTACTTATAAGTGTGAGGATTCCATGCGGGATCAGTATCCACATATATTTGCGGATTCCGGTAAGACATTAGCTTATCTTTTATGATATAGATTTTCTGCATATTAGTAATATTATAATTTTGAGGACAAAATTTTCTAAGGTGGATAGGTTGTAAGTCTCCTAATTTTTGTATATTACTTTTACTTATTTTTATTTATTTAATATAGATATTTAATCTTAAACTATATTTTTTAATCAATATTAACTATAGAGGTACTTTACTGTAGCTTTGATTTTTGAAGCACAACAATTATCAATTTCTTAAATCTAGCTCTATATTTGTAATTTAGATGATCCACCTTCATTTTGATATATTATATTCCACTCAAACATGTTCTCTTGTACTATATATTTTTTATAAAATTTTGGCGTCAAAATGGTCATTTTAGCCTTTACCGTAAAATTAGATACATTTTCCAAATTTGGTTTGAGGCCCACACTCGACCCAAATATTTGACCCAATATACGATTTTGATCTATTTTGAGCCTACTATACACATACCATTGGTGTTCCACTCAATTGATTTTAATTGTGTTATTTATTTTCAAATGACACACAATACCCATTAAATAGCTTTTCAAAGTCAATTTCAATTCCATAAACCCTATTGGCCTAGAACTAGTTCAATTAGCCTTGGTTGAGCCTATAATAGGTTACCATAACTAATTAGAATGAATTTACATTGATTTCTAGAGGATTTTATATAGCCATAATAGATTTGGAACAACCCAATATTGACTTTCTAAATTAGGAAACTCATTAACTACCCATTGATTCAAACATGCATATCTTCCAAATGGTGCAACCAAATCTCTCCAAACTTTCCTAAAATATCTCTTAAACAAACCTAACATATATAAGCCTTAAAATTTATAATTTAACCTAATATTTCAGTTGCCACCTTCCTCTCAAAAGTTCCAATCCCAAAATTCTCTTCCAGCCTTGGCCACCGACAGTTCCTTGTGACATACCGACAGTTTCGACCCCTTTCCAACCTTCTGTGATGCTCCACGAATATTTTTTGCAAAGATAACTTGACCCTCTAACATTCTAGCAAGCCTTAGAGAAACTACGACAACTTTGTGAAGAGTTGCAAATTTTAGAAGTCGCCTAAATATGGATTCCAAGTCTGAATTTGTTCCAACAGGTACGCTATTTTGCATCAAAGATTTCATATACTTTTTGACCTCAACTTTTTTGTGAAATAAAAATTATTGAAAAGATCTTTGTGTCTATTCATTTCCAATTAGCCACCTACTCAGTTCCAAACCATTTGTCTGGGGTGTCTATTTTGCTACAAGGTGTCCAACCAGGACCAATTCTTTCGTATGCGAGTTTTTGGTAACTTACGAACCACTTCTACTCTTCCTATATTTTTGGTAAGACTCTAGACATCCTAAGATTTCCATTGAATTTTCTTTTTCAGTATTTATTGTGGTTTACAATTTTAATAAAATTCAGACTTGTTGTCGTAATATTGGAACACCGAAAATCCATAGGTTCTATATGTCCATAAGCTTTGGAACTTCATAAGACTTATCCAAAATGATTTTTATGCATATTTTGATAAGAAAAAATATTTTTGTATTTTATACTAAAATTAATATTTATAGAGAATTTGTCATTGTGGGAGCCAAAGTATGGAATAAGTCTAAGTATATTGAAGTAGAATCAATACAAGACTTGTATACATATTTTTCTATGATAAAATATATTACTTATTATTATAGAATATTTATAATTATCTTTTTAAAATTAAATAAGATATTTATTGTTATTAAAATATTACTTTGTTGAATAGATTTATGATACATATGCTAGATTGAGTTGAATAGTTAATACGATTTAGTTTCATATATATATATTATTGGTTCTATATATGGTAAGTCGATGTAGGGTATGACATGAGCATGTCATTAATAGTAGAATTATTATGATAGATGTACGTAACGGAGTAAGCGAGGATCTTGGAGTAGGACAACAATTCACAAAGTTGCAGGAGACAGGCAAGTGTACCTTGCCAAAGTTTTAGTATTTTGTCATTTTCTTTTCTTTGTTGTTATTCTTTTATTTTTATCTCTAGATATTATAGATGTAGGATCAGTTGATACTTAGCGTTCAAAAGGAAATCAGGTGCCGATGTTTGTATATTGATATCGGGTATCAATAGTAGGCATGCCAATGCATTTTATTCATATTTTATTGATATCGGGTATCAATAGTAGGTTTGCTTAGGGAGGAAGGAGATTGAAAATTCAATCTTATTCCAAAAGATTATGGATCCTAAAGTATGCTAGAATCTGATAAAGATCTAGAAGAAGATAATCCCGAGAGTTATGGGATACTCAAGGATACAATTTGCCTATTCTAGATAAGGTCTAGGTACAAACAAACAAGGTATCCTAGGAAGCAGGCAAAAATAAATATTTAAATAAATAATTTCGGCCCTATAATATAATCATGGTGTAAATTATCTAAGTGTTCTAGTTGTTTCTAAAGTCTGTTTTCCTAAAGTCTTTACTATTCCTAGGTCAAGTTACAGAACTGCGTGATGGTCTAGACTAAGTTGACTAGACCAATTTACAGATCTGACCTGCATGGGCCACCACTAAAAACATGTCACGACCCGATCCCAATTTTTTGGGTCGAACCAGATCATGCCCAGCCTGCACCGTTGATGAGACGGCGGCAGTAAGCTGTATTCAGTAGTAAACCACACAGACAAAAACTCTAACGAAAAAAATAAAATCTTTTATTCAGAACCACAACCATTACAAAAACATCTTTTATTACATTTAATTACCACAACTAAAATAAAGCACTATCCAGCCTTATGATTCTGAGGTTCCAAGTTCTGCGGGGCCAGAGTTAGACATCAGATCCTCGAAGATGTAATCACCTAAAAATGTTGGTCTCCAGTCAGGAGGGAGCAAAGTACAATCACGAATATCGAATAATTCAAATAATAATTTGAAATTTGTAATGTTAAACAATTTTGAAATACCTTGAACAATATTTTCTAACAATTCTACAATTGAAAACAATGTGATTTGAGTAAGTAACGACTATGACCGGATTGGGATGATTCACTGATATGATCCGGCCTATCCCCGTGTGTGAGAGGGGTAAGCTCGTACAATTAGATTCAATTAGATTCAATGAGGGGTATTGGTCATAGACGCTACATTACTCCCCCAATATCCCGAGTCAATTAGATTCAATGAGGCAATAACAATCAATACTCTAGGAGAGAGTTCCGTGTAACAATGTGGTTTAAAATTGCAATAAAACAATTACTAGTTAAATTACCGAACAAACATAACTGTACTTGCCTTGGTTATTTGTGACTGGATCGAGAGTTTGTTCCAGGAAATTTGGTCAAATACTTCCTCGAAATCCTACATTTGAAATTCCCGACTTAGAACCAAAATTAAGCCGTATCTAGATGTGCTAGTTGTAATCTCTAGAATTAATCCTAGTCAATTTTAGTCTTTATTACGTTAACACAACAAAGTCACAACAAACGCGATTATCTAGTGAGTTTGCACTTAATTACGAAAGAAAACCATTTATCATTTTAATTTCGGAAAAGCTTTGTATGTATCAGTTTATTGGCAAAAATATGTAAAATTAAACCTTGTTTTTAAATGAGAAACCATAATTTTATTATACTACTAATTTGTAACTAAAATGTGAGAAAGACTCATTTAATCAAATAGTAATTTATTTAATCAATGTGAACGAGGTAAAATCTAACTAACTTTTATGTAGAAATTCGCATTTACAGGTTATTTAGCAAAACCTTGTGAGTTTTATATATATAAAAAAAATAGATTTTACAAGAAAACGTGAATTTGTTGAATAATACAAACTTATATTTCAAATATTAACT
The DNA here is from genome assembly GCA_029216955.1 of Iris pallida. Classification (NCBI taxonomy): domain Eukaryota; kingdom Viridiplantae; phylum Streptophyta; class Magnoliopsida; order Asparagales; family Iridaceae; genus Iris; species Iris pallida. The sequence goes on from JANAVB010033620.1 coordinate 19,712,284, forward strand.
TAATGTGAAAACTACTAAGTTTTCATACTCATTTAATATTCTACGTATCTACGCTAAAAACCAGCAACCCAGAAAAAGAAAGAAAACTACACTATTAATTACAGGCCACAGAGAAAAATAGAAAACACTGGGCTTATGCCCTTACAGACCATTTACACGAAGTTAAATAAGAGAAAACATTTGGTTAGTCTTGAATATTATCCTACAAATTAATAACTAAATAAAATAATAATTTAAATTAAATTTTTATCAAATGAATCTCAGACTTGGTCCAATCGTCATAATTGCAGCTAATGCCTCAACGTCCGGTGGACCCGGTTTCGTTTGCATTTTCGCTGGGACCCAGTGACCGTTAAGGTCGTCGCCCAAAAATATTATAAAATAACATTTTTATATCAAAAATCATTTTTAAAAATCGTTTTTATTATTTTGCAAAATTTTCGGCAGCATCTCCTCTGTTTTTGGTCAACCCAAAAACTGGGAATACACCGTAAACCTGCAACATAACTCCAAAAACTCCAATATATATATATACCACAGAATAGTATTTTCCAAAACCCAATCCATCATATTAAACTCAACAGAACCCAATCCAGTATCCACAGTTTCCGAAGAAACTTCGGAATCAAAAATAGTAACGTAACTGTTACGTTGTCGGAATCCCGGATTCCCGAGGAACTCGGTTGGACCAGTATCATCATAGACTAAAAGAAAATAATTGGGTCAGAGTGTACCGACAACGGAGTTCCGATTTGGATCTCGGAACAGGAACGGGTCAGCACTGGAAACGGACGGGACAGTCACCGGGGCAAATGCCGGCGGTCAGCGGGTTGCCGGGGGTCGGGCGCCGGCCAGGGGGCGGCGGCAGGGCGCGGGTGACGGGTTCGTCGGCGGCGAACGGTGACGCGGGGGCCGCGCGGGTCGGCGGCAAGCCGCTGGAAAGGGGCGCCGGCCTCGGGATCTCGTCGGGGAGCGACGGTCGGCTAGGGGGTCGGCCACGGGTGGTGGATCGAGCTCCGGGAAGATCGCCAGAAATTGTGGTTTGGGAGAAATTGGGAAAAAAATGGTGATAGAGTTTGAGATGGAGATGAAGAAGGAGAGGAGGGTTTATATAGGAAAATATAGGACGCTTACCGGAGAGGGGATCCGAAGGATCGCCGTCGGTTTCGGAAGGCCGAAGGTCGTCGGTTGATCCGTTGAGGAAGAAGGAAGGTTCGGCCATAACCGAAAATTCTTTCGGTTCCTCTCAGAAGACCCACAGAAAGAAATGAGATGAGAAGTGAATGTAAGTTTCACTTTCTCTCTCTCTAACTTAAGTAACCTATTAATAAGAACAAAATTCCAATGGGCTAACATGTCAAGGCTTTTGGGCTTTTAATTGAAAAATAAATTTTTAAGGAACCTATTAATATAAAGGCTTTGGGCTCTAGGCTTAAATAAAAATTGGGCCTAATAAAAAGGCTAAATGTTTAACATTTGTTTAAAAACAATTTTAGTCTTATTTAAAACTTTATTTAATTTATAGAAATAATTATTTTAGACTCCAATTGGATTCGGATGCGGGTCTGGGTTGACATGCAAAAATCCAAATTAATTAACTTTGGAAAAATTAATTTATACTAACAAATATTAACTAATTATCTAACAAAAATTCATTTAATAATTACAAATTAGAATTTAAAATTGCAATCTAAATTTATGGGTTTTACAACCTTCCTTCCTTAGAAAATTTCGTCCTCGAAAATTAAAGGCGATGTTAGGGGTACAATCATGCAATCATATTCTTTCCTTAGTAACCTCATATCTAAACTAGGCTAACTGTCTCATAGCAAAACCATCATCAATCTTTCGTTCTTCCCTCCTTAGAAATAAAGTTATTCTCTATGATTATGAGTTTCTGATTCCATTCTTAAATTGCCAATCACTAAAAAAAAAATTTTGTTTTCCATATTTTCACTTAGTATGTACCTCTTTCAGTTTTCTAATATATTCAAATTTAACTCTACATTTTGTCTTGTCTTAATACTTCAATATCAAGCCTCGATTCTTATTTATCAACCATAAATTTCAACGCTACGTTCCAACACTTGATTTGTCATGATCCATCATGTTTTTATCATTGCTTACTCACAGATGAATATTCTTTGATTATAGGCTATCCTGTACATATCCTGATTTTACATCTTTATTTACATGTTTGATCCTGAATCCTCAAGTAAACTTATATATACCACGATTAAACTCAAATCCTATATTTCTTCGACTCTAACTTATTACATCTTTCAACCAACCTTTCCATTTTTTTTTAAAAATTAAAATCCTGATTCTTCTTATTCACACAATTGTCATCCTTCAAGTCAAAAATTCTTTTTCATCCGATGTATCTTCCTAAAATGTATATCAACAATTTTATCAACCTCTAATTTTATCATATCAGTACCTGATATTTATATCATTGATTTTCCTCTTCCGTATTTTCTATATCTCAAAATTCATGTATTCCATAAATTCCTGCAATTAATCTTTCCAATTTAATTTACTAGCCTTAGTCCAATTGGAGGCATGATTGCTAAATACAAAATTATAAGCATGTTTTTTTTTTTAAAATCATCTAAGATAAAAATATTTGTTTGTGATCAAAATCATTTTAGGCATTAGTAAAGTCGAGATAAAATGATCATAGGATAGAAAATTTCAAAATGAGATTATAAATAATAAAAATGAAGTCAACAATTTATTTGAGAAAACAAAAAGATAATATAAATTTTTCGGAATGTGGAAAAATTTATGACTTAGGTAAAACCAACAAAATTAAGATAGTGAGGGTGGTTTAAAAAAATGACAAGATCATAATCTGATAGAATTTTGAAAGTAGGGATAACTTCTAGAATGCAATTTCTCTAAAGAATTAAAGATAACCATGGCATGATTACAGTCTTAATAATATTCGGAAACTAATTATTTTCAAAGTCATTTTGTCTCAAATTCATGCCTCGCCAGAGTGCACCTGGCTGCAATGAATCTTTGACTCCATAACTTGAATAATTTGGTTTACCGAGTATTCATCCAACTTTTATCCATCTCATGGCTAATCAAACATAGGATAAAGTTTCAATCATATTTGGAAACCTAACAAATATCTGTCATTATTTAAACTTAAAGTTTATGCCTCGCCAGTGCGCAACTAGCTGCAATAAACTCGCAGTTTTCCATAATTTAGATAATTGACTATCACGTAATCGTGCGGAGTCATGTTAGGTTGCTAAATATTACCTCAACCTTGTCCATGTGAATTTCAGAGGAATCTAAAATTTTCAAACAAGTTGAAATTTCTAAACAGGATAGAAAATGTAGATGACTGTCCTTCTGAGATCAAGTGACTTAAAAATAAGTATAGGTTTGAGATTTCAAGAGACTAGTTCTAAAATTTAAGAGGAGTATCTGTTCTCCGATTTTTCCAAAGATGAAATGGTCAACCTTGATTTTGATTAATAGAGTTAGTCACAAGATCAGATAGAAGGATTATGGCTTCAGATTAAATAAGGAGAACCAAAGAAAATATTCCCGATAAATCACTCAGGGAATACAGAATTTATTTTAAGAAGTATGATTTCACAACTAAGGAAAATTAGAAATTTTTGAGAGAAGGTAATTCTTATCAATATCAAGGAAAATCAAGTTTGAATTTGTCTAGTAAAACTAATGATTGAAATAGCTTTGAGACGATTAAACAATTAAAGATATTTCCATGACTAAAGGAAATTCAAGGTTTAAAATGGATTCAAAATATGATCACTTTTCCGACTGTTCCAGCTTCATGATATTAATCATAAGAGCTTACTAAGCCATGACTTGATCAAGAGATTGCATAGAGAATAAGATTGAGTGGAGGAAATCAACAGATGAGAATTTTCTCAAGTCTTTGGAATAATTTAGGAGATAGCAATCAATATTGGAGTTGAAAAATAGCTTATTCAGAAGAATCATGAACTGACTAATTCTTCTGGTCATAAATATCCCTAAGGCTTTATGATTCCAGAAAATTTGGTTCATGATTTATTTCGAGAATGTTAATCAATTCGGAAAGGAGGTCAAAGCAAAAGATTGGAATAAATGGTTATAGAAATACATTGGGTAGATAAAATTCATCAGGGTTGCTAAGAGAATTTGAAATTCTTCATAGCGAATGAATCAAGATTCCAAATCAAGGTGAAAAAGTAAGATTTGATCAACCCAAGAAGTTGGAGAAAGGTTTGCTTAGGGAGGAAGGAGATTGAAAATTCAATCTTATTCCAAAAAGATTATGGATCCTAAAGTATGCTAGAATCTGATAAAGATCTAGAAGGAGATAATCCCGAGAGTCATGGGATACTCAAGGATAAAATTTGCCTATTCTAGATAAGGTCTAGGTACAAACAAACAAGGTATCCTAGGAAGCAGGCAAAAATAAATATTTAAATAAATAATTTTGGCCCTATAATGTAATCATGGTGTAAATTATCTAAGTGTTCTAGTTGTTTCTAAAGTCTGTTTTCCTAAAGTCTTTACTATTCCTAGGTCAAGTTACAGAACTGCGTGATGGTCTAGACTAAGTTGACTAGACCAATTTACAGATCTGACCTGCATGGGCCACCACTAAAAACATGTCACGACCCGATCCCAATTTCTTGGGTCGAACCGGATCATGCCCAGCCTGCACCGTTGATGAGACGGCGGCAGTAAGCTGTATTCAGTAGTAAACCACACAGACAAAAACTCTAACGAAAAAAATAAAATCTTTTATTCAGAACCACAACCATTACAAAAACATCTTTTATTACATTTAATTACCACAACTAAAATAAAGCACTATCCAGCCTTATGATTCTGAGGTTCCAAGTTCTGCGGGGCCAGAGTTAGACATCAGATCCTCGAAGATGTAATCACCTAAAAATGTTGGTCTCCAGTCAGGAGGGAGCAAAGTACAATCACGAATATCGAATAATTCAAATAATAATTTGAAATTTGCAATGTTAAACAATTTTGAAATACCTTGAACAATATTTTCTAACAATTCTACAATTGAAAACAATGTGATTTGAGTAAGTAACGACTATGACCGGATTGGGATGATTCACTGATATGATCCGGCCTATCCCCGTGTGTGAGAGGGGTAAGCTCGTACAATTAGATTCAATTAGATTCAATGAGGGGTATTGGTCATAGACGCTACATTACTCCCCCAATATCCCGAGTCAATTAGATTCAATGAGGCAATAACAATCAATACTCTAGGAGAGAGTTCCGTGTAACAATGTGGTTTAAAATTGCAATAAAACAATTACTAGTTAAATTACCGAACAAACATAACTGTACTTGCCTTGGTTATTTGTGACTGGATCGAGAGTTTGTTCCAGGAAATTTGGTCAAATACTTCCTCGAAATCCTACATTTGAAATTCCCGACTTAGAACCAAAATTAAGCCGTATCTAGATGTGCTAGTTGTAATCTCTAGAATTAATCCTAGTCAATTTTAGTCTTTATTACGTTAACACAACAAAGTCACAACAAACGCGATTATCTAGTGAGTTTGCACTTAATTACGAAAGAAAACCATTTATCATTTTAATTTCGGAAAAGCTTTGTATGTATCAGTTTATTGGCAAAAATATGTAAAGTTAAACCTTGTTTTTAAATGAGAAATCATAATTTTATTATACTACTAATTTGTAACTAAAATGTGAGAAAGACTCATTTAATCAAATAGTAATTTATTTAATCAATGTGAACGAGGTAAAATCTAACTAACTTTTATGTAGAAATTCGCATTTACAGGTTATTTAGCAAAACCTTGTGAGTTTTATATATATAAAAAAAATAGATTTTACAAGAAAATGTGAATTTGTTGAATAATACAAACTTATATTTAAAATATTAACTTAATGTGAAAACTACTAAGTTTTCATACTCATTTAATATTCTACGTATCTACGCTAAAAACCAGCAACCCAGAAAAAGAAAGAAAACTACACTATTAATTACAGGCCACAGAGAAAAATAGAAAACAATGGGCTTATGCCCTTACAGACCATTTACACGAATTTAAATAAGAGAAAACATTTGGTTAGTCTTGAATATTATCCTACAAATTAATAACTAAATAAAATAATAATTTAAATTAAATTTTTATCAAATGAATCTCAGACTTGGTCCAATCGTCATAATTGCAGCTAATGCCTCAACGTCCGGTGGACCCGGTTTCGTTTGCATTTTCGCTGGGGCCCAGTGACCGTTAAGGTCGTCGCCCAAAAATATTATAAAATAACATTTTTATATCAAAAATTATTTTTAAAAATTATTTTTATTATTTTGCAAAATTTTCGGCAGCATCTCCTCTGTTTTTGGTCAACCCAAAAACTGGGAATACACCGTAAACCTGCAACATAACTCCAAAAACTCCAATATATATATATATATACCACAGAATAGTATTTTCCAAAACCCAATCCATCATATTAAACTCAACAGAACCCAATCCAGTATCCACAGTTTCCGAAGAAACTTCGGAATCAAAAATAGTAACGTAACTGTTACGTTGTCGGAATCCCGGACTCCCGAGGAACTCGGTTGGACCAGTATCATCATAGACTAAAAGAAAATAATTGGGTCAGAGTGTACCGACAACGGAGTTCCAATTTGGATCTCGGAACAGGAACGGGTCAGCACTGGAAACGGACGGGACAGTCACCGGGGCAAACGCCGGCGGTCAGCGGGTTGCCGGGGGTCGGGCGCCGGCCAGGGGGCGGCGGCAGGGCGCGGGTGACGGGTTCGTCGGCGGCGAACGGTGACGCGGGGGCCGCGCGGGTCGGCGGCAGGCCGCTGGAAAGGGGCGCCGGCCTCGGGATCTCGCCGGGGAGCGACGGTCGGCTAGGGGGTCGGCCACGGGTGGTGGATCGAGCTCCGGGAAGATCGCCGGAAATGGTGGTTTGGGAGAAATTGGGAAAAAAATGGTGATAGAGTTTGAGATGGAGATGAAGAAGGAGAGGAGGGTTTATATAGGAAAATATAGGGCGGTTACCGGAGAGGGGATCCGAAGGATCGCCGTCGGTTTCGGAAGGCCGAAGGTCGTCGGTTGATCCGTTGAGGAAGAAGGAAGGTTCGGCCATAACCGAAAATTCTTTCGGTTCCTCTCAGAAGACCCACAGAAAGAAATGAGATGAGAAGTAAATGTAAGTTTCACTTTCTCTCTCTCTAACTTAAGTAACCTATTAATAAGAACAAAATTCCAATGGGCTAACATGTCAAGGCTTTTGGGCTTTTAATTGAAAAATAAATTTTTAAGGAACCTATTAATATAAAGGCTTTGGGCTCTAGGCTTAAATAAAAATTGGGCCTAATAAAAAGGCTAAATGTTTAACATTTGTTTAAAAACAATTTTAGTCTTATTTAAAACTTTATTTAATTTATAGAAATAATTATTTTAGACTCCAATTGGATTCGGATGCGGGTCTGGGTTGACATGCAAAAATCCAAATTAATTAACTTTGGAAAAATTAATTTATACTAACAAATATTAACTAATTATCTAACAAAAATTTATTTAATAATTACAAATTAGAATTTAAAATTGCAATCTAAATTTATGGGTTTTACAGGGTCGTTAAGGGGTACGGGTAGTGGAGGTGGGGGTCGCGGGGGGGAGGGTAGGGCAGCGGGGGGTTGGGCAACGGAGGGGGGTTTCGGGGTGGGGGTGTTGGTCGGGGGTCGGCGGTGGGGGGTGGGTAGGGCAGCGGAGGGGGGTCGGGGGTGGGGGTGGTGGTAGTGGTGGTGGTCAGCGGTGGTGGTGGTGGGGGTCGGAGGGGATGTAGGGCAGCAGAGGGGGGCCGGGGGGGGCGGAGGTGGGCCGGGGGGGAGTTAGGTTCGGCGGTGGTGGGGGTGGGGATCGGCGGTGGTGGGAGTAGGGAGTTGGTGGTCGGCGGTTGTCACGACCCGCACCCAGTATAAGGGCACGAGAGGTAACGAACTCCCAGCCTACGCCGCAGTGTCGTCGGTAGAACGCTGTCCTGAGTCACAATATCTAACACAGTCTAAAATAAGCTCCGAATGGAGAGTAGAAAAATAAGTAACTCAATCACAATACTAAGATGGAATAGAAGAAAGAATCTCAAGAGAGTCACAGATAAAAGTCTACGTGTAAATCACCAGAATAAACTCAAGTACAACTCATAATGTCTCAAACAGAAATACAAATAAAGTACAAAGTCTCAGCTAGACTATAGGCAAGTCCTCAGCGACTGTGGGATCCTCCTGAGGGTCCACGTCGCCAGTGTCATCTAAGCCAATGCCATAATAGGTAGGAAAGTACTCCTCATCAATACCTGTAAAATTTTCAACATGCCCAGTCAGGACGGAACGAGCACATATCTCTCACAACAGTTCATAGCAGGAATGGACATATAAAGGAAGCTATAGAAAATTATACATGAATCGCTGTAAAGGAAATCAATAAGAGAGAGAATATAATCTGAGATATAATATGACAAATAGAGAAATATAACCTTCTACGTGAATCATAGCATGAATTGGTTATATAAACGGTCTGGGTTGCACATGGATACCTCTATGGAGTGCACATGGATATCTACTGGGGATAATGATCACATAACCAACTAAACTCACCCTGCCCCGAATCAATACACAAGGATCAATACATGTTATGTTATTACACATGGATAACAACTACTGTATACATGGAGCTCATATGGTCATGAGTGTACATGAATAACATATGAGTGCACATGGATAAATATGAATACATGGAGTACATGATGGCCATGATAAAGTACATGAACATGACATACTCGATGTATCCGAGAGGATAACATTGCATGAAAAGAACCATAGGGTACTAATCCGTGTGAACCTCGTGTCAGCATCAAGTATACTAGTCTATAACAAGAGAACATATCCAAAGAAGTATGAAAAGATCAGAGAATGTACTCGCCTGGCAAATCGAACTACTGATGATGAGGTATAACTAAACTGGGGCAATGTAAACCTATTTAAAATACACACAGGTTACAACCAAGTCCACAATATCAAGAGAAATAGCTACAATACAAGACTGCATGCTTCTAGGTCCATTTTGGTCAAAGTCGACCCTCGGTCAACTCTGGTCAAACCTGGTCAACGCTGGTCAAACCTGGGTCAACTAGTCCGTCTACTAATTTCTAGGTCATACACAAAATTCTAGGTCATTTGGAGTTCGTTTGAGTTGAATTGGATCAAGTTTGACCCAAAGTTGACTTTTGTCAATTTGGTCAACTTGTCGGCCAATTCGACTAAACTAAGCTCGAAATGACAAATCAAATCTGTAGGGCTCCTATAGTCATATACACAACTACAATCTAATCTAAGAGAATTAACAAGCTTATATATATATGCATATAGGTATATACACACATGTGTATATACAATACAACAAAACCCAATTCTAACATAAAGTGATGTGTGCGTGTGTGTGTACTGGTGCTCACTGAAATGAAGGTCAAATAGGTGATGATTCCGCGGATCACTTCCAACAAGTTCTAATTATCATATATGAACTAACAATTCAGAAAATACGGACTAAAAAGTCAAGGATCGAAAAATCACATTTATTTTCAAAACTTTGAACTCGAAGAACTCAATTTTGACAAAACGACTCAAAACGCAAAATACACCAAATCAACCCGCAAAACTCGGCATACATGCTGGTCTCAACCTACGTGATATGCTTGGGTACTCTCGGGTTCGAAATCATGTCCGTGTCGTGTACACAGAACGCGTATCGGAATTTCCCGATACCGCGTGGTATGCGTGCGTTCTCGCTCGTTTGAGCGCCGCACACGCAACGAAACGCCACGTGCTCGTGCACGTAGCTGGGGGGGTCTTGGGGTAGGTCTAGGATACGACGACACAGCTACATGCTGCCCGAAACAGTGCATGCAGACCCACGCACCCGCGCGGCCTGCTGCGCGGGCGCGCGCCTGCGCGCCCTCGTGCGCGTGGTGCCGGCCTCGCTGCTCCCTCGTCGGGCCACGCCGCGACTTGGGATTCATCCTACGGGTCGTCTAGGTCTAGGTCAACATGTCCCGGGTCCTGGAACGGGTCTTCGCTGCGTCGTGTGCGCGCACGAAGTCCGTTTCCGCGACAAAAATCAGCCCGAGTGCACAGTGTGGCTGACCAGTGCACTCGCGATTTCTCCGCGCTCGCTTGACGAAACATCGTGAAATTTTACTAGCATGTGGGAAGAGGTTGCCCCTATGTGCTCGTAATATTTCATACAAGACGGAGCTCTGTGCGTCGAGTTATGACGCACAGACTGCAGGACATGCACAGGACCGTGCACGGGACCGTACACGGGATCTCGTGCCCGCGTGTCCGTGTCCGAAACATCGCTGAAAATTTATCGATTTCTAATCCGTCTTCACAAAAGTTTATTGAAATGATATTATCTAAACATCCATGAAGTCAAAATTGAAAAATAGTAACTTTCAATCCTAAGCGGCATTTCGTCGAACACGTGCCGTAAGGGACCGACACGGCTCGATACCTCCATCAAACGGAGTCGAAATCCCACCAAATTTCGTGGGCAATGCTAGGGCACCTATATGGATGCAAAGATGAAGAAAAAAACTAGAATTGCAATGGTAGGTTAGGGTTTTACCTATTTAGTGTCAAAACTCAATGATCGGGGCTCCTCGGTTGTCGTGTCGGTCGATTTCCCTCCAGCAAAACCTTCCGTCTCCACTCTAGAAATGGTCCTGCAGATCCTCCTCTCCTCAATGAGCATAACAGAGTTTGTTTGGGAAGAAACGGAATCCGGATGATGGAAAAAGGTGTTTTGGAGAGTTGGATCTTCTAGGGTTTCTTTGTGGAGGATACAAACAATAAATGAATGCAACAAAGGGAGGGGGTACTGCTGTTGGGCGGCCAAGGGGGCTTCTCTAGGGTTAGGGTTTCACTTGGGCCAACTCTTTCTCAAGTAGAAATGGGCCCAAGTCAAAAGGCTTAAAGGCTAACATGCAAAAAGGCTAAATTAAATCAATTAAAGCCTTAAAATACACTCAAGCCTAAAATAAATTCTAAAAATAAAAAATAACAATTCTAATGCATGGTTAGGCCCCTATACAATGTCCACTAAGGTTAAACCGGTTGCTAGCACAACACAAGTCAACATATTTAGAAAATCACAAAATGGCAAAAATGGCAAAATTGACTAAAATCATTTAAACCACTCCAAAAATAGAGATTTAAATCTAAATAATTTTTAAAACCAAAATATGAATTTTAATTACATTATTAGGCTTCTAGGTTGACTAAGGTCAAACTACTTATACTACCAAGTCACCAGTCTAAAATCACTCAAATCATACTGCAATCAATCTAATTAATAAATAGATAAAATTCAAATAAAAATCATAAAAATTCAAATAAATCATAATTACTAAAATACCCTTGAAATTGAAAAGTGAGTGTGACAAATCTACCCTCCTTAAAATAATTTCGTCCTCGAAATTAAGAGGATCCTACTCCTTCTAGACAAATCTCCTACAATCATGGTCTTAAGAAAACTTATCTAAATCATGCAGTTGGAAAGATATCATACATGATTATGGCAGGTAATCAGTCTGGGGTCTCATCTAGCCACTATAGTCATACTAGATCAAAAGTAGTCATAAGGTATCAAGCATACAAACATTATGGTAGGGTACAGTAATCATCAAAGCAGGGTAAGGTATAGGTCAAGAACTCACCTCTACTAGGCCTGGTAGCTGGAACTCTCTCCTGGAGGTAGGCCTCGACTAGGTGCAAGTGTAGTAGGACAGTCTCGTATCTTGTGTGTAGATGACCCATAAAATAGGCACAATCCTAGTCTCTTCCTACAGTCCTTCCATACGTGCCAAGGCTTCTTACAGAAAGTACAGGTAGGCACCCACTCAACTGGCCTCTGCTGGACAGGAATCTGAACTGGATAGGCTGGTCTAGGCTGGAATCCTGGATACTCCTGAGGCTCTGGGTATAAACTGCTCCTCGCTCTCTTGGGACTAGGCTCTCCCCTCGAAAGCATGTAATCCCACAATAGTTGGAAACTGAGACTCTGCTCTCTCATAAGATCAGCCTGAAGTCTCTGTACCTCCCGCACATCTTGAAGAAGTCTATAAATGTGAGCCCCATCAGGGGTGGCATGGGGTACCACTCCAGAAGGCAAAGGGAGGCCCTCAGTCTTCGGCTGAACTGCGGCCCTCTCCTGAAGGGTAGGAGATGGAGGAAAATTCTTCGATGAGGCTACTAACACCTCCTGAGCAATAGAAGGAGGAAATACAATCTCAGTCTCATCCGGAATTGCAGCTGTGTACTGGGTACAGACTATGGTCATGGGTGCCATTCTGGAAAAGATAAGGAAAAATAATAAATCATCGGGCTGTAAGGCAGTCTATCATCCTATATGAAAACTGATGATTAAAAAAACAACTGAAATTAACTATAAAGCGTTACTATTCTAAAGATGATCAAAATTGAAAGTTAAAGCATGACTTGTCAATAGCACTAAAATCCAAGCACACTATATATATCTATAAGAAAATTTAGTCTCGATATGATCTATGTTGATCAATTACAGGATGAATCGAGGTTTGGCAAGATAGAGAATGAGGTCATCGAAGTCTGGGCACGAGTATCCAACATTTGAAATCCATGTCACAATTGAATTAATTCAATTGAATAAGGTCCCAAACATTGGATGATAAGGAGAATGACCAAGTCGACTGGTCGCGATCAAGGGTTTAGAATTCAACACTATTGAAATCCTAAAGAATACTGCAAGGATATAGAAATAAGTCAATTTCCTCCTTTTGATAAGGAAGCTAAACGTGATACCTTGGGTTGACCTATTAAGTACAGTGCCTTATCTTTCTGAAATATGTGAAGGACAAAAGCAAAAAGAGTTCAAAGACGATGCTATTGAGTACAATACGTGGTTCATAGACGACGAAAATAATTCAAGAAGAATTGCCAAAGCTGTCGTGGATGAGACTCTAGGGCAAGTTTAACTATGTCTCTATCCACGTAGAGTAATATATGAAAGCGAACCAAAGCGCAATAGATTGATCAGACCATCATACACCGGTTCTGATTAGACAATATATTAGTGGGTCGACCCAATAAAATATGTCATGATCAAGCTCGAGGAAAAAAAAAGCTTGCAAAACTAAGGCTAAATTAGCAGCATAAGGTAGTGAAAATATAAGTAAGGGAGGTAATGGTGAAGAAGAAAAATATAATCCAAGATCCTTAACTAAGCTGGTCAAGCAATCAAGATAAGATACAAGGTTAAGCATTTAAGGAAACAAGAAGAACACCATCACACGTCGGGTCGAAAGAATTGAGTCATGGTTGGATCTCAAATTTAAGTCAGAAAGTATTTTAGTATCATGGTAAGGGCTATAGTTTAGTCTTATTGACCAGAAAGTCTCCTCAAGAAAATAGTGTACAAGGAGACGTGAAAGAATCTAAAATAGAAGGTAAGGGTTCAAGAGGTGACAATTAATACAAGAATAAAGGAAATCAAGTTGAAGCATGAAATAAATTTAATTAGGAATCCAGTGAAATAATTTAGGGACACAGTTCTAAAGGCGAATACTGTTAAGGAACGATCAAATACAACGGTTAGAAAGTCACAATAAAAGATCTAGATTTGAGAGAAGGTTGAGTAAGTCAAAATTGAGATACAGTCACATAGTTTGGCAGACGACTAACAACACTTGAGTATATACTACTATCATAGTCATGAGTGATATGGCAATTAGTGTGGAACACTTTTATCTCATTAAGGTTACCTTGGTAGCCTACCATCACATTCTTTTAAAAGAAATTTCAAAATAACTACCTTAATTTGTATTCACTCTAAGCCATCCAATCTAATCACGACTAACATTTAAATCCTTTTCATAAATCTCATAGTAACTATTATCATATTACTACTAACCTTTCCAAAATTTAACATTTCAATCCAACTTCAAACTCCAGAGTTAATGAATCATGAATCCATAAAATTCTATATCACTTCATAACTTTAAGAACTCCCAATTTGTCTCAAATAATCCTCAAAATAGACACTTAGCTTATCACGGCAATCTAGCATTTACAGCTCAGTATTTTAACGCACTTATCAACCATAATTTATCTTTCTAAGTCATTGAAACATAATAACTACTTCTTAAACTAAAATCTAAATAGATTTTTAAATATTCAATCAATTGACACGATTCCAAATTTGAGATTTTTTTTCTTCCAAAACAATCGTTTTCATATCTTCCCAATCTTTTAAACCAAATTTTAATATCATTGCTTCTACTTAAATTTGAAATTCAATAAATATATACATCGTAACTTGCACTACTCAATTTAATGGTTCATACTGCCACCCATTTTTTTGATCATTATCAAACCAATCTATATACGTTCAAAGATGTATAATCATAATCCAATAATTCATGAATCACATCAATTCCTGAAATTGATTCATATAGATTCTAATTATTTTCCTCCAGTATCAAAATATAATTTTATAATCCTCTGGTGATTACTACTTAGAATCTCAAGATAAATGTCCTTGGTAATATCCCAACTTATAAACTACTAATCATTAAATCATCCTTTTAGAAAAATGCTCTTATGACTTAGTCAAAGTCTCCGTGTATTCCAATTCCTTAATGTAATCCTTCTAGCCATGTGTTTGACCAATAAGTATATAGAAGTGTAGCCATCTCCCTAACCATTATTAAGCACAAGAAAGTAAGGGTATTGGTGACAAGAGTTCAAACAAGATGCAAGAATCAAGGGAGGAAGGTGGACTAAAGTAAGGGAAAGGGAATCTAAATCGAAGCTCAAAATGAGATTCTCAAGGGTCGTCCTAGGAATCTCTCAGAAAATTCTAATAGTGATTGAGTATCCGCTCATTCTAACACCTTACTTCCTATACTCTATAGCAGTCTCATAGTAATACAACTAAATTGTCGTACTACCACGACATCGCACTAATGCGAATCTGGTCCTGCATGGATCGGAGAGATGAAATCGTGTCTCCTTAACTATCTTGAAGACAGATCAAACAAGGAATCAATTACTGAAAAAGAAGCAAAATTATCAAAGGAGGACAGTTGTTTCCAAAGGAGACAATTAACAACAAGAATTGATAAGAGTTTTCCTAATGTGATTGAGTACCTTAACTTATCCTATATCCTACTGCAGGCTGTAGTGATACTCTAGTTCGAGTACCACTACGAATCACACTAGTTGTAATTGGGACTGACCTGCATGGGCCACCACTAAAAACGTGTCATGACCCGCACCCAGTGTAAGGGCACGAGAGGTAACGAATGCCTAGCCTACGCCGCAGTATCGGCGGTAGAACGTCGTCCTGAGTCACAATATCTAACACAGTCTAAAATAAGCTCCGAATGGAGAGTAGAAAAATAAGTAACTCAATCACAATACTAAGATGGAATAGAAGAAAGAATCTCAAGAGAGTCACAGATAAAAGTCTACGTGTAAATCACCAGAATAAACTCAAGTACAACTCATAATGTCTCAAACAGAAATACAAATAAAGTACTAAGTCTCAGCTCGACTATAGACAAGTCCTCAACGACTGTGGGATCCTCCTGAGGGTCCACGTCGCCAGTATCATCTAAGCCAATGCCATAATAGGTAGGACAGTACTCCTCATCAATACCTGTAAAATTTTCAACATGCCCAGTCAGGACGGAACGAGCACATATCTCTCACAACAGTTCATAGCAAGAATAGACATATAAAGCAAGCTATAGAAAACTATACATGAATCGCTGTAAAGGAAATCAATAAGAAAGAGAATATAATCTGAGATATAATATGATTAATAGAGAAATATAACCTTCTACGTGAATCAGAGCATGAATTGGTTATGTAAACGGTCTGGGTTGCACATGGATACAGCTATGGAGTGCACATGGATATTTACTGGGGATAATGATCACATAACCAACTACACTCACCCTGCTCCCAATCAATTCACAAGGATCAATGCATGTTATGTTATTACACATGGATAACAACTACTGTATACATGGAGCTCATATGGTCATGAGTGTACATGAATAACATATGAGTGTACATGGATAAATATGAATACATAGAGCACATGATGGCCATGATAAAGTACATAAACATGACATACTCGATGTATCCGAGAGGATAACATCGCATGAAAAGATCCAGAGGGTACTAATCCGTGTGAACGTCGTGTCAGCATCAAGTATACTAGTCTATAACAAGAGAACATATCCAAAGAAGTATGGAAAGATCAGAGAATGTACTCGCCTGGAAAATCGAACTGCTGATGATGAGATATAACTAAACTGGGGCAATGTAAACCTATTCAAAATACACACAGGTCACAACCAAGTCCATAATATCAAGAGAAATAGCTACAATGCAAGACAACATGCTTCTAGGTCCATTTTGGTCAAAGTCAACCCTCGATCAACTCTGGTCAAACCTGGTCAACACTGGTCAAACCTAGTCAAACTTGGGTCAACTAGTCCGTCTACTAATTTTTAGGTCATACACAAAATTCTAGGTCATTTGGAGTTCGTTTGAGTTGAATTGGATCAAGTTTGACCCAAAGTTGACTTTTGTCAATTTGGTCAACTTGTCGGCCAATTCGACTAAACTAAGCTCGAAATGACAAATCAAAACTGTAGGGCTCCTATAGTCATATACACAACTACAATCTAATCTAAGAGAATTAACAAGCTTAAATATATATATACATATAGGTATATACACACATGTGTATATACAATACAACAAAACCCAATTCTAACATAAAGTGATGTGTGCGTGTGTGTGTACTGGTGCTCACTGAAATGAAGGTCAAATATGAGATTAAAACAGTAAAACATACCCATGGTGTATCACAATTTAATATACTATTTTATATACTTATATACAAAATAAGGAAACTACATATTTATATATAACTATATACACAATGCTCAAAAGGAAAGATTCGCAATGGTTTTGAAATAATTTGAGAATCGAAAATCTGGAAAATAATCCCCTCGACCCATTCTCAATGCATATGAACTTAGAAATGGGTTTCAACGGGGTTTTATATATATATAATTAAATATATGCATAAAGCTATATATAGAAAGCACATATACACATAATTGATGGAAAATTATAAAATAAAACCAAAACTTGGTTCCCACATATCCGAAAACTCACATAAGTCCTGAAAACTCAGATTTTATAACCTAATATACTTGAAATCAAAATATTGCAATTAACTCAAAAAATTGAAATATCATATAAATCTCAATTTTCTCCAATTCAATGAAAACTCAATTATGCATTGAAAAACACAAACAAATAGGTGATGATTCCGCGGATCACTTCCCACAAGTTCTAATTATCATATATGAACTAACAATTCAGAAAATACGGACTAAAAGTCAAGGATCGAAAAATCACATTTATTTTCAAAACTTTGAACCCGAAGAACTCAATTTTGACAAAACGACTCAAAACGCAAAATACACCAAATCAAACCGCAAAACTCGGCATACACGCTGGTCTCAACCTACGTGATATACTCGGGTACTCTCGGGTTCGAAATCGTGTCCGTGTCGTGTCCACAGAACGCGTATCGGAATTTCCCGATACCGCGTGGTACGCGTGCGTTCTCGCTCGTTTGAGCGTCGCACACGCAACGAAATGCCACGTGCTCGTGCACGTAGCTGGGGGGGTCCTGGGGTAGGTCTAGGACACAACGACATGGCGACATGCTGCCCAAAATAGTGCACGCAGACCCACGCACCTGCACGGCCTGCTGCGCGCGCGAGCGCGCACTCGTGCGCGTGGTGCCGGCCTCGCTGCTCCCTCGTCGGGCCATGCTGCGACTTGGGATTCGTCCTACGAGTCGTCTAGGTCTAGGTCAACATGTCCCGGGTCCTGGAACGAGTCTTCGCTGCGTCGTGTGCGCGCACGAAGTCTGTTTTCGCGACAAAAATCAGCTCGAGTGTACAGTGTGGCTGACCAGTGCACTCGCGATTTCTCCGCGCTCGCTCGACGAAACATCGTAAAATTTTACTGGCATGTGGACAGAGGTTGCCCCTACGTGCTTGTAAAATTTCACGCAAGACGGAGCTCTGTGCGTCGAGTTATGACTTACAGACTGCAGGACGTGCACGGGACCGTGCACGGGATCTCGTGCACGCGTGTCCGTATCCGAAACATCGTTGAAAAGTCATCAATTTCCAATCCTTCTTCACGAAAGTTTATTGAAATGATATTATCTAAACATCCATGAAGTCAGAATCGAGAAACAGTAACTTTCAATACTAAGCGGCATTTCGTCGAACACGTGCCGTAAGGGACCGACACGGCTCGATACCTCCATCAAACGGAGTCGAAATCCTACCAAATTTTGTGGGCAATGCTAGGGCACCTATATGGATGCAAATACGAAGAAAAAACCAGAATTGCAATGGTAGGTTAGGGTTTTACCTATTGAGTGTCAAAACTCAATGATCGGGGCTCCTCGGTTGTCGTGTCGGCCAATTTTCCTCCAGCAAATCCTTTTGTCTCCACTCCAGAAATGGTCCAGCAGATCCTCCTCTCCTCGATGAGTGCAATGGAGTTCGTTTGGGAAGAAACGGAATCCGGATGATGGAAAAAGGTGTTTTGGAGAGTTGGATCTTCTAGGGTTTCTTTGTGGAGGCTACAAACAATAAATGAATGCAACAAAGGGAGGGGGTACTGCTGTTGGGTGGACAAGGGGGCTTCTCTAGGGTTAGGGTTTCACTTAGGCCAACTCTTTCTCAAGTAGAAATGGGCCCAAGTCAAAAGGCTTAAAGGCTAACATGCAAAAAGGCTAAATTAAATCAATTAAAGCGTTAAAATACACTCAAGCCTAAAATAAATTCTAAAAATAAAAAATAACAATTCTAATGCATGGTTAGGCCCCTATACAATGTCCACTAAGGTTAAACCGGTTGCCAGCACAACACAAGTCAACATATCTAGAAAATCACAAAATGGCAAAAATGGCAAAATTGACTAAAATCATTTAAACCACTCCAAAAATAGAGATTTAAATCTAAATAATTTTTAAAACCAAAATATGAATTTTAATTACATTATTAGGCTTCTATGTTGACTAAGGTCAAACTACTTATACTACCAAGTCACCAGTCTAAAATTACTCAAATCACACTGCAATCAATCTAATTAGTAAATAGATAAAATTCAAATAAAAATCATAAAAATTCAAATAAATCACAATTACTAAAATACCCTTGAAATTGAAAAGTGAGTGTGACAGCGGTAGTAACACACACACACACACACACACACACACACACACACACACACACACACACACACACACACACACACATATACACACATACACACACACACACACACACACACACACACACACACACACACACACACACACCGAAATAGAATTTTTTAAAACCAAACTGAATCTCTTAGTATATATATATAAACTTTGGACCAAAATTCCTTAGTATATAAATTAGTATATATACATAAGATACTTCTCTTGCGAAGTAGAATACCATTGCAAGGTGAACTATATGATCTGACATAGAATGTTCTATAGCTCTTAATGTTTCCGAACCGAAATCTCGAGCTAGAATGCAATTGCAAGAGAAGTATCTTAATGTTCTATAGCTCTTAAAGACAGATTGATCTGACATAGAACATTAAGATACTTCTCTTGCGAAGTAGGTTATGAACTCGATACTTGTTCTGTATTTCCTATAGCTTTCTTTGTGAACAAAGAGTTTACAAGAGTTCTTCTCCCAAAATACAGCTCTATATGTTATTGCTTTCAATCTCTCATTTTCTGATAGAAAATACAATATGTATGTTACTGTAACTGGCCAATCACTCTCGTAAACATCAATTCGTCGATATATATCGGATAGGAAGATACCAATTCGCTAAGGCCAATACCAATTTGTTACGGCCTATACCAAACCTATAGACCGATACTAATCAGATACGGTCGATACTAAGTATTTGTGATTTATGTGATGTATTTGTGATGGATTATTTGTTGGTTTGTGTGATGTATTTGTGATGGATTGTATATTGGTGTGTGATGTATATTGGTTTGTTGGTTTCTGTGATGTATGATGCATATTGTGATTTTTTGATGTTTCGGATGTTGTGTAAACAAGGAATGCTATGTTTTATGCAAAAAAATTCAAAAATTACCTAGTTGGCGACGGACTAGCGACGGATGGCGACTACCTGTCGACGGAATATCCGTCGCTAACTGAAGATATTCCCAGTTAGCGACGGGTTGGAGACTATTGATCGACGGAATATCTGTCGACAAGGTACTGGAAACATGAAAGATTCACAAAACCTTAGCAACCGATTCTCCATCGCTATTTAGTCGCTCATAGTCGGTAAAGGTTTAGCGACGGACTTTTCGTCACCATTTTCACGACTGATTATCGACGACGTAGCGGCAGAATATCCGTTGCCAAGGTTCTGAAAACATGGAAGATTTTCAGACTGGATCGACGGATGAACCGCCGCTATTCCGTCACCAGTCCGTTGAAACATAGCGACGAAGAGCGACGATTTAGCGACGGAGTTTGTGTATCAAAAACTCTCTGATACGCATTTACCGACAAGTTGCCGACGGATTGGCGACGGAGATTGTGTATCAGATACTCCCTGATACGCTTTTACCGACACGTTTTCGACAGATTGCCGACGGATTAACCCGTCGGTAAGACGATGTATTACTTACTTTTTGATATTTGATTTGACAGAAACTCGTCGGTCAGTTGTTGCTAATTGTACGAATATGGCTGTTGAAAACTTGTTCCTCAGTCGTCGCTTGGCGACAACTTGGCGACGTATTGTTTTTAGCGAGGAGTCATATTCCGACGGATTTATTTGTCCCAAATCCGTCGGCAAACTGTCGGTAAACTGATTTACCGACGGGTTGGATATGGATTTGGCCGTCGCTAAAATGTTGAATTTTGGTAGTGAACCAGCATGCAATAGGATATTGTATTAGGATCTCAATCCATAATTGCTTTGAAAATTATTTTATTTTTATCCATCACCTCTGGAACTCATAATTAAAGTCAATTATCCTTCTTGAACTCCTTGTCTTCTCGTCTTTTCCTATTTTGGAAGGAGGAATACTCGTGCTTGATGAACCATTCAGATTATATTCCATCATTAGATAGAACGTAGTTAATAGAAGTATTTTGAAAGGGAATTAGTTATGTAAGATAGTAAGGGTTTTGATAGACGTCTCAAATAAATAGATTGTGTAGAACCATTATTTTCTAAATTTTTATTTGAAGAAGATAGGAATCCATACTTTACAAGACCAGGTGAATAGCTAAGATGGGTAGAATTTTATATATATTTCTCCAAGAAATAAAATAGAATATAGTACAGTATAAGGCCAGACCCTGATGAGCAACCCTAGGATTAGTAGACTAAATCTTTCTATCCTTTGCCTAAGATATGGCTTAGATTAGAAGTACTAGAGGACATTATCTAATGATAGTGTCATGATGGTTAGTAATCTAAGCATGTTAGAGTAAGAAGATCTAAGTAAAATGGACGATCATCTCTATATATGGTAAGACTAGTCTTAAAATGATCTATAAAAGGATAGAACGAGAAGGATGACCAATAGGTTTATGTAACCGCCTAGTTCAGCCTCAACTTTTATCCCACAGATAGGTATCAATGGTTAGGCTTACTTTTAAGGAATGTATAGATTTCTTATACGTAGAAGGAGTGGATCGCTAATTGAACTACTATAGAAGTTGGTAAGATAACTTATAGGTATGTAGTAAAATTTCTATGGTTAGTTATAGATAAAGGTGTAAGAGCCAAGTCAGAAGTCTTACCTTTAGATTTGTAATCCTTTAGTAATATAGAGCGTGTTGGAGAAGTGGCATATCGTCTTGTATCGTCCCATCCTTAGAGAGAGTGTAGGATGTATTTCATGTCTGCCAGTTGAGGAAGTATGCGACTGATCCCATCCATGTGGTCGATAATTTTGAGATTATAGTGGGACGCAGTCTATCGTACGAGGAGCGGCCAGTTAGTTTCTTGGATACTAGTGAGAAGACGTTTAGAGGACATACGATTAGATAAGTTTGGTTGCATGGAAGTATCATTCCCCAGGAGAATCTGCTTGAGTGAGAGGATTTCATGCGAGAGCGATATCCACATCTATTTGCAAATTCCAGTAAGACATTAGCTTATCTTTTTTGATATTAATTTTTTTGCATGTTAATGATATTTTATTTTGACGACAAATTTTTTTAAGGTGGGTATATTATAAGCCCCCTAATTTTTGGATATTATCTTTAATTATTTTTATTTATTTAATATAGATATTTAATATTAAACTACATTTTATAATTAATATTGACTATAGAGGTACTTTACTGTAGCTTTGATTTTTGAAGTACAATAATTATCAGTTTCTTAAATCTAGCTCTATATTCGTAATCTAGACGAGTCTACCTTCATTTTGATATATCATGTCCCACTCAAATATGTTCTCTTGTACTACATATTTTTTGGACAACTTTGGGGTCAAAATAGTTATTTTAGCCCTTACCGTAAAATTAGATGTATTTTTCAATTTCGATTTGAGGCCCAAACCCGACCCAAACCATTTGACCCAATATATAGTTTTGACATATTTTGATCCTATTAAACACATACCAATGGTGTCCTACTCAATTGAGTTTCCATTTGCTATTTATTTACAAATGACACATAAGTTCCATTAAATAGCTTTTCGGGGTCAATATCAATTCCATAATCCATATAGGCCTAGAACTAGTTCAATTACCCTTGCTTGAGCTAATAATAGCTTACCATAACCAAATTGAATAAATTTACATTAATTTTTAGAGGATTTTATACAGCCATAATAAATTTGAAACAACCCACCATTGATTTTCTAAATTAGGAAACTGATTAATTATCCATTGATTAAAATATGCATATCTTTCAAATGGTGCAACCAAATCTCACCAAACTTTCCTAAAATCATTCTTAAAAAATTCTAACATGTATAAGCCTCAAACTTTATATTTTAATCTAATATTTCAGTTTCCACCTCTCCCCCCAAAAGTTTCAATCCCGAAATTCCCTCCTAACCTTGGCCACCGATAGCACCTTGTGGCATATCGACAGTTTTGACCCTATTTCGACCTCCCGTAATGCTCTCCAAATATTCATTATGAAGCTAATGCGACCCTCTAACGTTCTAACAAGACTTCGAGGAGCATCGACAACTTTATATGGAGTTACGCTTTTAGAAGTCACCAAAGTTGGATTACAAGTCTGAATTCGTTCCAGCATATATGCTATTTTGGATCTAGGGTTTCATGTACTTATCAATCTCATCTTTTTGTAAAACAAAAACTATTAAAAATATCTCTGTCTATATTAATGTTCAATTGGCCATCCACATAGTTCCAAACGGTTTGTCTGGACGTTTGTTTTACTACATGGTGTCCAGCTAAGACCAATTCTTTTGTATACGAGTTTTAGGCAACTTTCGGACAACTCTAACTTTATATTTTTTGTAAGACTCTAAACATCCTAAGCTCTCCATGGAATATACTTTTTTATTATTTTATTCAGGTTTACTATTTTAATAAAATTCGGACTTATTACCGTAATGTCGGAATACAGAAAATCCATAGGTTCTATGTGTCCATATGCTTCGAAACTTTATAAGACTTGTCCAAAATAATTGTTGTGCATATTTTTATAAGAAAAACATACTTTTATATATTTTATACTACTTTTTCAAAATTAATATTTATAGAGAATTTTTTATTTCGGGAGCCGAACTATGGAACAAGTCTAAGTATATTGATGCAGAATCAATATAAGACTTGTATACATATTTTTCTATAAATAAAATATATTAATTATTATTAAGAATATTTATAATTATTTTTGTAGAATTAAATGAGATATTTTTATGTTATTAAAATATTACTTTGTTGTATAGATTTAATGCTATATATATGTTACATTGAGTTGAATTGTTAATATCCTTAGTTTCACATATATATTATTGGGTCTATATATGGTAAGTCCATGTAGGGTATGACATGATCATGTCACTAATAGTAGAATTATTATGATAGGTGTACGTGACGAGGTGAGCGAGGATCTTGGAGTAAGACAATAATTTGTAAAGTTGCAGGAGACGGGCAAGTGTACCTGTAACGCCCCAGTCCCAAAAATACGTATAGGACTAGGATACATATACATGCCAGCTACACATCGAGAGGACTCCAGCCCAGCTCGAGTACATATAAGCTGTCTGGTTGTTCTAGAATCTACTGCATCTCAATCCACATAATGATAGAAAACATCATGAATGAACAATATGGTTCGTGGTCTGCAGCCCACTAGCATACATGTCCGAATAGACTCGAAAGGAAATATGAGTCTAATAAAGTAGGCTAATAAGCATAATATATTAAGATAAGAATATACAGCATGAGAGAATAATAAAATAAAACCATGCACCAACGATACCTGAATCCTGCTGACGTAAATCATAACCATCCATCAATTTTACCAGCTCGGCTATAACCTGGAGAGATAACCAGGTCCCTCAGGGGACTAACAAGACACATAATATACATGCTACTGTACAATAAATAACATACGAGAAAGATAGGGAATGGTACAAGGAAATAATATGAGACTAAGGAATAAGTGTAAGTGGCATGCCATTAAGGATAGTGCTATCAACCGTGACTAATAGTAAGTCGAGGTAACCACAGCCTGATGGGAGCTCACAATCCTATAGTCAGTAGCCGATGGGGAATCCCTAACTATAGTAAGGCTCATTCGCACTCGATGGGAGCTCACGAACGAGGTGGTCAAGTATAGTCACGTCTAATAACAAGTCAGGGTCAAGTGAAAATAATCACGATCAGGTCAAGTCTATCAAATACTGGTAGTCCAAGTCAAACAGGTCAGGGGATCATGGCATAGACAAAGAAATACTATCTCTAGACATGAACACGATAAGGAAATAGAGCAAGTAATGTAGGAAAAAGGGTAATAACCTACGTGCACGTAAAACTAGAAAGTAACCATGAAGTAAGAGAAATATATAACAAAGCAAGAAAGAATGGAAATATAGAAAAGCATGTATACACTATAAAGTTTGGCAAGGTGTACTTGCATGATTGCGTGATGTGAGGATGAAGTTTCGCTTCCGTGTCCACGCCTCCGAAATCCAATGCACCTAAATAATTTATTTAACTACTTCTGAAACTTATAACAGAACTTAATTAACTAAATTAATGTTTTAAACTACTTTAACTATATTCAAATATCTCGTAGGACTACTTAAATTGTATAACATACATACGTGTCCAACGAGACCTCGGAACACAGTTTTAGGGTTTTCGACCTTCCAATTAATCGGTTATGACCTGTCATGCCCCAGAACCAGAATACCGGAGAGCGGGAGAGTGACTCAGCCAGCTACGTATTACGGGTAGATGAATACCGTATAATACGATTAATTCTGTCTAAAAGACGAGGGGGATTTGTGCCAACGGCCTCACTGTTACCGCTGGTCCTTGATACTGCCTTGCCCCTGGTGCTGGCAGAGCCGGATACTGTTGCACTGGGCCTCCTGACCTCGTGGTCATGGAACAGGTGGAAACCCGATGATCTGGACTTCCACATACCAAACACTGTCGATTCAATGCCTGACACACACCTCTAGTGTGCCCTGTCTTTCCGCAATAAGTACAGCCCATTAGGGGTTGCTGGTTCTTCCTCTGCTGCTGTTGTTGCTGCTGCCTGACTGGTGGTGCTGGCCCTCGCATCGCCACATCGTGAATGCGAATGCCAGGAGGTGGTGTTGTTATTCGGGGCGCTACTCCCCCTCCTCCTTCAATCTGATTGTGAGATCTCTTCTGACCGCCAGTCCTTGCTGTGATCCTCTGGATGATGATCTCATGCCTCCGGGTTGCCGTCAATACCTCATCAAAAGTCTGGTAGTTGTGCCCCTCTATCAATTGCAATAGTTCAAGATGAAACCCTTGCTGAAACCTCATAGCCCTCTGGCTCTCTCTTTCTACCATCTCTGGGGCAAATCTACTCAGTCTGCAGAACTCTGCTGCATAAGCATCCACTGTCTTGCCAGCCTGCTTGAGGTTGATAAACTTCTGTTGTAGCTCAAACTGTGCCACAACTCCATAGTACTTCGTCTTGAACCTCGCAGTAAAATTGTCCCAAGTAATAGGACGTCTGATGCCCACTTCTTATGATTTCCACCAATCACGTACGAGGTCCTGAAGTAACAACTTCACTTGATCCACACGTTCTTCTGTCGGTACCTTAGTTGCTGTCAAAATAGCCTCAATATCTTTAAGCCACGCATCTGCTGAAATGACATCTTCCGTGCCTTCGAAACGACGGGGGTTGTACTTGCAAAATCCTGTCGAGGCTTCTGAATCTATCCTCACTACCCTTTCCAAAGCCGTTTACAATCCTTGGTTGAGCAACACATTCTACTCTTGCAGCTGAGTGTGCATGCGTTGCTGGGCCAACATCTGATGTTGCTTCGTAGCCATTATCCCTCTCATGATCTCCAGAAGGGCTGGTGTGTCTACTTCCACAGGGGTAGGTAGAACTGTTGGTGGTGTTAGAACCTCCGGATACTGCGATCCAGCTGCTGGTTCCACTATCACCTCTTCTTAGATGGTCTCTTGGGGTAGCACCGGCCCTTGTTGCTGACCAACATGATCAGGTTGTTCGTGTTGCTCTTGTTGTTGTTGTCCAGCTCTGACGGATGCGGACGAGGTGCCCCTAAGAAAAGAGACAAGAGAACAATCAAACGATCGGACAGAAAAGATCAATGAAGTCAAAGGATACCGAAATGTCAAGCTAGAGTCAAGAATAATGAATCATGAGATCAAAGGGAAATATGTGTGATTGAGACATCCTATAAATTAAAACACCCCACAAGTCTGAAATTAGACCTGTATGGGCCACCACTAAAACCTTGTCACGCCCCAGAACCAGAATACCGAAGAGCGGAGGAGTGACTCAGCCAGCTACGTATTACGGGTAGATGAATACCGTATAATACGATCAATGCTGTCTAAAAGATGAGGGGGTGCATACTACATGAAAGTCTCGCTAGGGTTACTCAATATCTATTGTCTCAATCATTCAAACAAGAAGCAATAATAGAGAACATGTAAGATAAAGCAGTAAGGCTTCTTAAACGCTTAGTCAAAATGTTCTTGAGATCTGGCTGTACAAAACATAGCCAGATGGTATAGCAAGGTATACACAATCGTTATCAGCTGCAGTCTGACTTAGTTACAATTATGTAAAAATAAGTACAAGACAATCTGACTAACATGTCGGTGCCAAGCGGCAAAATGTAAAGTAAGTAGCAAAACGAGCAGGGAAGTAAAGAACCAACTCGTGTCCTCCTGCGATCATCCCTCTAGTATTGACCATCTTGGAGGTAGAAGTAAGCTGAGTCCTCGAGAACTAGCTCTAAATCTCGCCATGCAAAACCAGAGAGGTTAGACCTCTAATAGCAAGTACCACAAGGAAGCACGACATGAGAACTAAAACCAGCGATAAGAGTAAAGAATATGATAAATAAATCTCTGCTTGCTACTGTGGTTCACACAATATCACGACACTTCAAACCAACTTCCCAACCAAACAAGGACAGAAGTTGACCCGTCATATCCTGACATTCTGATCATCTCAGTAGTTAACAGAGTAGGTAAAGTACACAAATAAATCAATCTAATCGACAATACAACTACTATGGCTTGCTAACTGTAAGTTCCAAGTTACCCTGGAAATATGCAATAAAGATTCCTCAGTTCTTACTATGTGCAAGCAAGGCTAGTCTACCCAATAATCAGTTGCGCCAGTCATGAATTAGACGAGTCCCAGCGGGACGCCCGTCATCAGTATACAGTAAATAAATATAAGCAGATACCGCTCCCTGCCCGTGTGGCAGATTTACAGTATCTGTAGAAACCAGCCGGCATGTTGGGGCACTAGTTGCCCCAAGGATGGCTGCCATGTAAGAACTCGGGAATCCATTCTCTCCATACAATCGTTATTTTATTTAACTTAGTAGTCCCTATGTTAATTGAAATCCCATGTTGTGGATCATGATCATTCAGAATGAGTACTTTCGTACAGAGTATGATATGCACAACTCTACAACGATGCCCGTACGGTTAGGTTGTAGGTCTTACATAGCGTAATGCAACAATCAAACCTAACCACGAAATAATCATGCCTTGACTGTAAAGTACACATGTCACTTTTGTAGAAAAATCAGTTGAAGCCTGCACGTGTCCATATACCAATGTTCGGGATCGGCTAGTCGATTGCAATGGTTCATAGTTAATATGAACGTGTCTCATTCAGTTTCAGTAAGACGACTAGCCGGTCTCTTTAGTTCCAACTAGGAACGCATGATCAATCATTTAGTCAAGATAACAATCAATGTCAATTCGTGCCAAGACATGAAAGTCAAACTAGTATTTAGTATGATCGAGTCTATAACTCTCAGGATTAAGTTCCAGTCATACTGGGTATCCATAAACCAATCGGGACACATGGCACATTCCACACCATAATATATATTAAAATATTAGCATATCATGATTATATCGAGTCATGCCAAAAAGGCGTAAGGATATAATAGGAGAAATGCCATGCCATCATAAAGTAAATAAAGTATATAGCAATAGTAACACCAAGGTTGGATTACGCCAAGGCTAATCTATACCATGACTAGTCTACGCCAAAGCTTTACGCTAAGGCCACCGGTTTACGCCAAGCTTTACGCTAAGGCAAATACGCGCATAAAGAAAGTACGCGTAAAGAAGTAACGTTACGCGTAAACTCGTACGCGTAAGGGTCAAAGTGTACGCATGGATGAATACGCGTAAAGGAAGTACGCTCAAATAAAGGAACAAAGTTGCGCGTAAAAACTCGTCTTACGCCGAGCCAAGGAGCACGCATAAAACAGAGCTACGCGTAAAGAACAGGGTTACGCGTAAGACTTGTACACGTAAAAGAATAGAGTTACGCATGAAACACTGTATGCCTAAAGAGTCGAGTTACACGTAAAACATTGTATGCGTAAAGGGTCGAGCCACGCGTAAAAGTTGCACGCGTAAAGAGTCAAGTTTACGCACGAATGAATACGCGTAAAGGAGTAATACGCCATGCCAAGTCGACTTGCGTAAAACAGATTCACGCTGACACGAATGATCGTGGGCGTAGAGCTTGATATTACGCGGGCACTTAAAAACGTGGACGTAAAGTTTAATGCTTACGCGGGCACGTATAACGTGAGCGTAAAACTCCTTCCAAACTCCAAATTCCATGGAACCTTCATTCCAAGCAAAAATAGAACTTCCATGGGTCAGAATGGCGTATAACACGAATCTCAACAGCCTGGAACGATCAAAACTTGGCAATAAGGAGGTTTGATAGATCAAAACCAATGAAATTCGAAAAATAGTAATTTTTAGATATACTAAAAATGAGACTTCAAAATGCAAAGTGCCAAGTTCTAAACTATCTTAGAATCACGAGAGAAAGATAAATGAACCATAAAAATGGGTTCTCATGTGGAAGCAAGATGTACTTGCCTATGGGTTGGGTAGGTGGAGAGATTTATGAGGAAGAAGAAGAAGAAAAGAAAATGAGAAAGAAGAAGTAATGAAGAGAGAGAAAGGATTGGGGCTTTAAATGAAGATGTGGTAGGTGGGGAGTTGGGTTCGGTTCATGGTGAACCATCAAAATTCGGAAACAACCCGAACCAAGCCGAACCCAAGAGCAGAAAATAAAATACAGAAAAAAATAATTAGCAAAAAATTAAAGAAATTAAATACAGAATAAATGCATGATAAATATTAAATAAATATATTCAAGCAGTATACGTATTAAAATATGTATTCCGGAAACGGGGAGTGACATGACCCCACTTCAATAACACACTTAAAAAAATAGAAAATTCTTAAAATAATATTTAAAACTATTTTCTACAGTCTAAAATTCCAGAATTATGATTTATAAAGAATTATGTAACTAGTTGACTACTATGTCAGCTAGTCTACCCGAAACTCGTCCTGAACATGGCCAATTACTCAAAATAGCTAAAATACACAAAAATATATTTTATACAGAATTTAAGGTATATTATTTCTCATAATTAAGATATGAATACAAGAGTTAAGTTATGCTACTAATTTGGAACATTCTAAGTCGGCAGATTACCTGAAAAAGCTAGTTTTGACCCCTAATTTTTTCGACCAGATTTGAGTTGGTATATTCGTAGAAAAATACTTAAAAATCATAATTCTTATATTTTAACCTACGTAAAATTTAGTTTCAAAAATATCCATTAATAACTTATAGTTCCTTCACAACGGGGCTCAATTTGATCCTACCGTAACATGGATATTACAACTATTAATCGTAAAACTTTTAGGGATGGTAATACATAACAAAAGTCATCAAAATATGATTTTTTGTACAGATTTAGTAACATATTTTTTACAAAATTTTAGTAAGGATTTGAGATGGAAAAAGTAAGATTTCTTACCCGAAGTCCTTGCTAGAAAGGTTGTGAAGACTCCTCCTTGCCAAAGCTCCAACCTTCCTCGCTACCCTTGATTTCTAATCCCTCCTTAGTGAGTTTAAATGGGTCGACAATGTCTAAGGATGGTGGGATAGGGAAGATGGAGTTTTTTTTATTGTTTATTTTGGTGGCCGGATGGATATATAGTGAAGGAGATGAGTTTTATGGAGGATGGAGAGATGTGTAATGGAGGGGATGAAGATGATGGGTTTTGTGGGGAGAGGTGCTATCGAATATTGAGGGGGTAAGAGGGGCGTGGTCGGCCAAGAGGGGTGAATGATGAATAGATTAAGTTAGGGTTTGGGTTTGGGTATAAGTTGATATAAAATATATATATATATATATATATATATATATATATATATATATATATATATATATATATATATATATATATATATATAATGTGAAACTTCTTCTTCCTCCAGCACCCTCCCGTTGCCAGCATAACCCCCCCCCCCCCCCCCCCCCCCCGTGCAAGCCTTCGGCGGCGGAGCAGAGCGGCCCCGGCCGCTCGCCGCCGGCCATTCCCGCTCTCCCCTCGATGCCGCCCTCCCCGCACGCCCGCCTCCCGCGGCGAGCCTCGCCTCGCCCGGCCGCTGCCCGACTGGTCTCTCGACCAGCCTCCCAAACTTCGTTGGCCCCCCCGTCCACCCTCCGGCTCGAGTGCGGCGGTCGTACCTTGCCGGCAAGGCTGAAAGCTGCTCCCAGGTTTCGGACCCCCGCGCTTCACCCCTCCGCTCCGCTGGCCTCGTTCCCCGGCGATCGCCCTCGGCGCAGGGCTGGAGACCGTCGACACGCCGCCTAGCCCGGCTGCTGCTGTAACTCCCCAGTCCCAAATTATATAGGACTAGGAACGAAGCATGCCAGCTGCATATATACGAGATATACTCCAATATATGAAAATCTCGAATATACACATGAGCTGTATTGTGAATAATAATAACAGACAGTCACAGGTAAAAGCTATATCTCATCCACAGTAAATATAAAGAAAATGGTAACTCACAAATCAAAGTAATGTCAAAATATAGCTGTTGACCGGGCGGAGACAAATCCACTACCGACACTAGAATAAACTGAAAGTAATTAGAGTCCAACCTCTAAGAATAATAGAATAAGAAATGATGACTAAATAGGCTCCTCGACCCAATAGGGACAGCTGTGATCAGAAGGTACGACTCGTTCGAGCGTGAAGAATGAGTCTACACCAGAGCCATACTCCTGCGGAAAGTCCTGCACACCTATACCTGGAGAGAACACCAGGTCCTCAGAGGGACGTAACAAGATACAAAAAGAACATGCCACATAAACTGAATAAATACTGCTCAATAAGAATAAGTAAGATCAAATCATAACATGGTCCAATACACACCTATTGAACTAGATTACCATCCCCCCAACCAAACAAGGACAAGAGATGGTAAACTAATTCACTATGACGTACCTTTCCATGCTATGAATCCAAAATGGTATCCGGACCCCAACAAGGTTCAATACCTTCTCATCGGAGTAGTAAGTCACACCTACAACTAAACAAGGACAAGATGTGACGAACTAATTTGCGACAAGTTATTGTTCCAAGCCACGGTCAAATACAAGTACCCTAACCAAAATTACTCATATCTAACGGATAAAGGTGCCTAACCGTTCTAAGTGAAATGTAGTTAAGAACAATTCTTCCTGCGCATGGGCCCTGGCTAAATAGGATCGGCATAGTCCTCCCTTGGGGCACCAGAGGCACAATCAATAAGAGTATAATGTTCCGCAGAACGTCAGTGGCCGTCAGTAATCATGGGTAAGCTGACCTGCGTCTCCGACGGAGCTCACGGGTTACAAAAGGAAAAGTGCATCGAAGCCCATACGCTAAGGAATTGTCCTTCCCATCCAATGCCTACTATGTTGTATCCACAACACAAAACCTCTATTAACCGCTAAGTCAAACTAAGCATGCAACATCTATTAGCGGTTATTCCTATCGCATGGCTTATACGTACCGGTGGCCGGCCAATCACGCATGTCCGATTACTATATGTGACTCACAACTTCGTGGTACAAATGTGTCAAGGTCTATGAATGCAACACACAAGGGTGGTCCCTTAACTCTAAGTTTAATGTGTAAGAAAATAATACATAGCAGGAAATATAACTGAACAGTAAGTTCTAACAAGTTGTGCCATGTATCACAGTTTATTTTGCATAAAAAAATAATGAATAATGTATGAAATATGAGCTAAAATAAAATAAACAGTTGGTGGCAAGGTATCTTGCCTGGAGGTAGTGTGCAGAATGACGACGCCTGGTAACTCAAATCGTCAGAATAGGGAAGCACTGAAAGCCAACTTTTACGAACGACCTCGGATGCTAAAGTAAACATCACGAACAGATTTGACATAAAAGAAATACCTAGAAAATGCCTGTCCAAAAGTCTAATTCTGGAACAGGGGCAAAATCATAATTTCGAGTCAAAACGATGTCCGCCGTTGGACCCGTTTTGTACCGAAATACGTGCCAGAATCTACAGTCTCTAAAGTCGTCAAACTACATATCTACGGATCCGGTTTGAGGAGATGAACCAAACTGTATGTCCAAAGTTGGATTTCGGCGGACCGTGCACAAAATCGCCCGTTAGAGCAGGTCGCGGGCCTGCCAAAAAGGCATTCCGATTTGACCTTCTCAAAATCGGACCAAACTTTGCATACAGGACCAAAAAAATGATACGGTCTTGATGGCGCAATTTTCGTCTCGATACGACGAACGTGCACGAAGTTATGGGCTAGTTTGCAAAACGTCGATACGGGGGTACCTCGACGGATACGCACTGATTTTGTCGCGCACACATATCGAAATCGAGTTCCGTCAGTTCCCACACATCGGTAACATCCATACACGCCGTTCGATGCATACAGTGTGCGACAACGTCGTCCAATTTGTCGGGGCGCACGTCGTATCGGAAAAATTTTCTAAATTGTTTTGTTTTCAAAAACAGTTTTTCTCGATCTTTGGGTTCGAAAATCTTTTCATTCAATGAAGGAAAAATTAAACTAAAAGAAGGTATTTGAAGTGCTATATGTTGTCTCGAATATTGTTTAATTAGTTTTACAAAATTCTTACAGGATTGATCAATTTATGGCTCCCAATATG
Organism: Iris pallida; assembly: GCA_029216955.1. Taxonomy (NCBI): domain Eukaryota; kingdom Viridiplantae; phylum Streptophyta; class Magnoliopsida; order Asparagales; family Iridaceae; genus Iris; species Iris pallida. The sequence continues at coordinate 19,746,218 of JANAVB010033620.1, forward strand.
GATGGTTGGACTGTGTTCAAACTGTCTAGAACACAGTTTTCGTGAGCTTTTCGAGTAAATTTCTCGACCCGATGGATTGATAGCACGGGGTATTACTAGGTGGGATGTCTGAGATGGTGATGTAGGGTACCTCGTTTGAAACAAAATAGGGGATGTCCTGTTTCCTTGGTGGTTTGTGGTGGTCGTCGGCGGTCCGATGGCCGTGGCGGCGGAGCAGAGGTCGGAGGAGACACGCCTGGGGTCAGAGGGTACTGTTTTCATGCGCAAGGGCTTGAGGAGGCTGTGTGGTGAGTCGAGAAGGGAGTAGTTACTAGGTTTAAAGATATTTATATAGAGTTTATATTTGATCTAAAATCAAAATCTAAAATTTTGATTTCGTATCTAAATCTAGGGTGATCAGGAAGAGATTAGATTTAGGAATACTTAGGAAAAAGATTTTGTGAGATTTAATCAAAGATTAAAAAAAATAAGCAGCTGAGCTGCTGTTGGGGTCGGGTTTTCGTGGGTTCATGGGCGGGGGAGCAAACGCACTGTTCAATGAACAGTGCAGCGCATATTTTTTTTTAAACTACGGATATAATCCAATATTTATATATGTATATATATACACAATAAAAATCTAATTAAATCTATAACAATTCCTAAATTCCCCAAGATATTACTAACATACTCAGAATAAATACTTTGTATAAATTTACCTGTTTATAATAACATGTCTATTAAATAAATTATTAAATAGATTACAAAGCTTATTAATAATCTACGTACTATAATTTAAAATAAACATAATAAATACAATAATAATAATAATAATAATAATAATAATAATAATAATAATAATAATAACAAAAACAACAACAATTAACAGGGGTATGAATATTAGGGGAGTGTAAATAATAAAATTACATTACCAAGAATATAAATTTTCAAGTCCCATAAATAATAAATAATTTCAATAAACATTAAAATAAAAAGATAGTCATAATTTGTTTTCATAATTTAAACAACTAAATATTCCCAATAAAATAAATCTATTAGCACCCGCCGCTAACATGCTAGTCAAGGCACTTAGCTGCAATGGCCGTGCCATATGGTCTAGTCAGTGTGTAACCCAAAACTGAGCATGACTAAGATAATTTTTAACTCAATTAAAGTCTTGAATGTATTCCAATTGCTAATATAACCATTCTAGCCATGTGTTTGACCTATGAGCATATACTAGTATAGTCCTCTTGCTAGTTGACACTAAGCACGAAAATAAGAATCAACGGTAGAAAGGAATCAAGCAAGATGCAGTTCAAGGAAGTCGAACAAGAGTTCAGAATTTGAAGCCAAGGTAAGAGGTCAAGCTGTATGGATAAGATTCCTAGATTCTAATCCTATGTTGCAAGCTCACATCGGTACAATTACGTAACCGAAATGACAAACTTGACCTGCATGGGCCACCACAAAAACATGTAACGCCCCAGTCCCAAAATACGTAGGACTAGGTACATCGACATGCCAGCTGTATACATACGAAGTATACTCTAATATATGGAAACTCGTATGTATACATAAGCTGTAAAATGCAGTAGAACCATAATAACTAAATCTTATCCACTAGATAAATAAATGATATAAAAGCAACTTTGAATTTGTCATGTATACAATCGTTGGGCGGAGACAAAGTCCACTACCAACTATCTCAAATAAAATGTACAAGAAGTGATCGATAAAATAACGAGACGAACCAAGCGCAATCGTCTTCGAAAGAATAGAGAAGATCACAGCTTTGGCTAGAATACCTGCAAAATCACAGAAGCACACACACCTGGAGAGATAACCAGGTCCTCAGAGGGACGTAACAAGATACATAAAGAACATGTCATAATAAACTGAATATATAATATGTCACAAACCGAAATAAGTGACAAGACGACAATAAGGTAATCTAATCGTACTACAGTGTTTATGCAGTTAAGAACAAACCTCCAACGCATGGGCACTTTGGCTCAGTAGCAGTAATCTCAGGTATGGCCCATCAGGATACCAGGGACCTCAAAGCATAACATTCATCGAATGTCAGAGGCCAGCAGTAAATTAGTATCAGGATCCAGGCCCGTATCTCCCGCGGAGATAACCGGCAATAGGGAAGTGCATATTTGGCCCATACGTTAAGGAACTGTTCTCCCTACCCAATGTCTAACAGAGTCACATCCATGTCTCGTATACCCCTACTAACTGCTAAGTCTCCTAACATGCCTCTATTAGCAGTTAGCCCTAACGCATGCGCATGGGGGATCAGCCCACACACAAGAACCTCTACATGCTACTCATCTCACACATCCTCGTGGTACAACTGTGTCAAGGTATATGCGATACACTACAGACGGTAGTCTCTTAACTCTAAGTCCATATGTAGTCAAAGGATAATAACAAAGTATATCTAATATCACTGAGCAGATAGTAAATCAAGAACTATAAGAACTGAAAATAAATGAACAGTGATATGTAATAAAATGCAACTGAATATAAACAGTATAATGGCAAGGTATCTTGCCTGCGGTGCGAGAAAGGCAAATCCAAGAGTAGCAAGTGTCAGCACCAAAACTCACAAATCACAGATGACTCCAGACGCTGAAACAAACATCAAAAATGATCTTGGTGAAGAAGATATACCTAGGAAACGCCTGTCCAAAAGTCAAATTCTGGAACAGGGGCAAAATCGAAATTTTGGGTCAAAACGATGTCCGCCGTTGGACCCGCTTTGCACCGAAATGCGTGCCAATATCTACGATCTCTAAAGTCATCAAACTATATGTCTACAGATTTGTTTTGATGAGACGAACCCAACCGTATGTCCAAAGTTGGATTCTGGCGGGCCGTGCACAAAATCGCCCGTTGAGTAGGACCGTGGGGCCCGCAAAACGACGTTCGATTCGACTGTCTCAGATTTGGACCAAACTTGGCATGCAGGACCAGAAAAACGATACGGTTCTGTTGGCACATGTTTCGTCTCGATCTGACGAGCGTGCACAAAGTAATTGGAGAATTTGTAAAGTGTACGATACGGTGAATTTTGATGGATACGCATCAAATTCGTCGCGCACACGCGACCAATTTGAATTCCGTCAAAGCCCACACGACCACGAAACTGTTACGCAACTTTTGATGCTTTCGGTTCGCGACCACGTCGTCCAGATTAGCGTGACGCACGTCGTGTGGATGAATTTTCTAGTTTTCAAAACAGGTTTTTGTCAAACTTCGGGATTCGATTTCTCGACATGTAGTCGATGATTTCCAAATCCACGAAAAGGGTCGTGCAGTCCTATATGTTGTCTAAAAGACTCTTCAAATAGATTTTCTAATGTGTAACTGGATCGATCAGAATCGATCGTCGAATGTGGGTGATTGGACTGCTTCCTGTCCTATTTTTGGACAGGTTTTTCGGCAACTTTGGGTTTGACCTACGAAGCGTGCAGTGCAAAGCGAATCGGGGTAAATGAATCGAAACGAAGCTGTTTAGGTTGTAGTCGTACCTGAACCACTGGTTCGATGAAAGATCAAACGAGATAAAAGGGAGAGCGTCGCGAAGTTGGCTCAGCGCTGCTGCTGTGCTCGCGCTTTGTTCTCCGCTTCGCGCTGCTCCGTCGACTCTGGTCGGCCGGCGGCTCGCCCTCGGCGGCGCACGCGTGCGCGCAAAGAGGCGCCAGGTGGTGGCGTGGGGTGTTGCGTTTTGCTCGAGTTTAGGGTTCCTCGATTTACTGTTCGCAACTATTTATATACACTCGCGCGTTTTAGCGGAGGGGCTCGGTTTTAGGCTCTGTTGGGTTTCAAGCTTGTGGGTTGGCCCTTAGGTTGTGGGGAATAAGAGAGCAGTGCTCCCGGCTTGGGGTTGGGCCCTGTGGACCGGGAAGAGATGAGAGCCTGTGGGCTGCTACTGCTCGACTGGGTATTGCTTGGCTGGGTATTGCTTTATTATTTTGGTTATATACATATGTATATACACCCACATACACACACATATATATATATATACACATAAATTCCTATGTAAATATACATATATACATAATATATATAATTACATAAATACACGTATACAATATATATATTTATATATATATATATACACATGCACACACACACTCATAAATAGTTAAATACCTATATATATTTTTTTTTTAGTTAAATACCTATATATATATATATATATATATATATATATATATATATATATATATATATATATATATATATATATATATATATATGTATCCTTATATATATTACAACACTATGAATATAATTTTGTACATATATAATGATTCCTATACATATAGGATGTATACATCCAAGCCATAAAATATAAAGAAATAATATAATACTCTAATTAAAATAATATTTAATAAGATAACACTTTAAATCATTTAATATTAAATAAAATACATTATCTAGATCATGCACAAAAATAATACAATTGTAGTCAATAAAATATATGCATGGACGGGCTACAAGTCTACAAGGCTGGGGCTTGGCTCGGTTGAGCCGGGTCGAGTCAAAACTGAACATGGTGCAATAGTTAAAATAAAATAGGTATTTGTAATCATGGAAAATAAGTAGCATGTGGGGACTCAATTAAATGGGACACAAGTGTCGGACGGGTAGTAGGCTTCATGAGGGCCATGTCTATATTTTGGGTTGACAGGTTTGGGTCGATGTCGGGTCCCGAAATCGAATTGGAAGTCAGGTCATATTTTACGGTGGATAATTAATTGGCCTAAATTGATCCAAAAGTTGTGCGAAACAAATGAAGCACAAGATGATGTGTCTGAGTGGGACACGAAGGTCATGGGTATAGGGCGTCTCGAGTAGATCATGCATGAGGAGTTGGTTTCGAGAAAACGACTAGTCTTGTGCTCCGAAATTAAAAGACACGACAACGTGCAAATTACGATAAAATAAAAGAGTAGGAAAAGTAATTATAAATTAAATGGTCTAAATTGACCCAAAGTTACGTGAAGCAAAAAGAGCACAAGGGAACAAGTTTGAGTGGGACATTATATATCAAAATGAAGATAATCTTGTCCACTACAAAACTCAAGAAGGAAGTTTCCAGAGATGGACATCTCTGACGCTCCAAAAATTAAAGGCACGGAGAAGTACAATTAAGAATAAAATAACCACGATAAAATAATTTATTGAAATAATTCCATCAAAAAATTAAAATAAATCAACCCAAAAATTAGGGTACTCACAGCAGGTAGTCATTCCGTAACTTGGACTCTGTAAAGAGGGTGGAGATAGTCATAATAAATTTTGAACTGACACTATTTTCTACAAGATAGGGTATTCTTAGGCTTGCATGGATCATGGTTATTTAGTTCGTTTGAGGAAATGTACCGATGTTGCACGGTAGAAATCCATTAGGACGAAAATAGGCATCAGTAGTTTTTATAAGAAAAATGTGTCATACATGTGGTGTAGTTGAAATGGGGTATATGATGGTGGGTTTGTGTGGGACACGTATGTCATGTGTATAGAGTGGCTCATCTAGTCTATGTAGATGAAGGTTGTTGGAAGAAAATGGCTAATGTTATGCTTCAAACATTAAAGTCACGGTCAGGTATCGAAATGATATGTGTAGAGATTGGGTGATTTCCTCACATCTACGGTATACGAGTCTTGTTGACGGAGTCATAGATTTTTAAGGCACGTCATTCAAGATTTCTAACGAAGAAGCCAAGAGTTCTATTTACAAGCTTGCTATAGTCATGATATTTCTATTGGTGTCGAATGTAGTGCTCATGCATGCTGACCAAGCTGATGAATGCATTGCTCAAATGCAAAGCTATGACTTAAATAAAGAATAATGGTAGAAGTGGAGTAATACCTGCCAGATCTCTAATCTCAGGATGGGGGTCTATCATAGCCATGGTAAATGCTTGCCCTTGTCTCGACGGCTCGGGGCAATCGATAATCCTGTGTTGTTCCGATCCGCACCTCAAGCATAAGCCGAGACGAATTCGACATCTATCTCGAATGTGGCCCTTCTTTCCACAGTAGTTGCAGGTGGACTTCTGATAGGGTATGGGCCTCTGCTGGTACTATCCTATAGGCTTCCTAGTTGGGCCACCTTGAGTCGTCCTAACTGGTACAGCTACCGGTGTGGGGCGTCTCTGTGCCTGCTGTTCCTTGCGAAGTATCTCCTGGGTACGTGCTTCCTCTAAGACAGTTGCATGAGAGACTCGAGACTGTCCAGTAGTGAAAGTCTTGAGTTCTGGTGCGAGCCCCTGATGGAATCTCCTTGCCTTCTCCAGCTTTGTCGGGATTAATATCGCACCAAATCTACTCAAACGGATGAGCTCTGCCTCGTACTCATCTACTAACATGTTCCCTTGCTTCAGGTGAAGGAACTGGTCATAGAGAGCATCTCGAACGTGGATGGAGAAGAATCTCTCATAGAAGAGGTCATAAAACTCCTCCCATGTGATCCCAGTGCCCAGTCGTCTTTCTTCAGCCTTCCACCAGTGGTGAGCATTGTCTTCTAAGAGTTAGTCTACTGTTGTCAACCAATCATGTGCTGGCAACTGGGATGCCTTCAAGTATTTCTCTGTGCTGATAAGCCATACGGAAACTTCCAAGGGACCCTCGGTACCCTTAAATTTCTTAGGGCCTATGTCGATGAAGTCTGCAATGGAGCCCAGATATGGTTATGGAGCTGGATTTGGATCTGGTACCGGGGCTGGTGGTGGAGGTCTAGCTAAGTAGGTCATCATACTCTGCCTCAATAGTTCCATTTGTTGCCACTGAGATTGTAGCATAGCATACATAAATTGGGTGGTCGGGTCCGCATCAGTCGGAAGTGGAGGCAGTTGGGGTCCGGGCTGAGGTGAAAACTGCTGAGGAAAATGAGATGGCACATTCTCCCCTGAGGGTACTGAAGTAGTTTGCTCAACCTGGCTGACTGGGGGCACTTGGGCTTCCTGCTGCACCGTCGATGGATTCGCGGTATTCTGCTATGGCTCTAGCTGATACAGAGTCACCGGGGTCATTGGGGAAACCTATTCTCCCTGAGAAGTAGCATCACCAGATATGATGGCTAGGGTAGAGGTGTGTCCGCTGTGTAGAGTCATATTGCTGGCACGAAGATAAGGTCAATGTTAGAATAGATTCAGATAGGTTGTAAGTCAAGCAATTGAAAGAGAGTTTAGTAAGAAAATTTCAAAAATGTCAATAACTCGTGGATGAGATCCTAGAAGGCGAATATGTTAAGCTAACCATATTTCAATATGTGTAAAATCGTACAAAAGGCGAACCAAATGCACTATGGTTGATCAGACCACAATACACAGGTTCTGATAAGACAATGTATCAGTGGACGCCCACAATAAAATATATGTCCTGAACAAGCTCGATGAGAGAGTAAGCTCGTAAAACTAGGCTATAATAGCAACATTAGTCAAGGTAGTCCAATTACAAATGCACGAGATAATGATGAAAGAAAATATAAATAGCTTAAGCTACTTAAGAATCCAAGTCGTGTTCGGTATTCGTGCCTATACAGTCGTCCTACTGTCTTCTTGTCTAAGGCCTTGGTTAAAGTCAAAGGAAGTGTAACACCCAGTTTTTCAGAAGAGGGTAATTTTGAGATTTTGTAATTATAATTATTATTTAATGGTATTTATTTCATGTTATGATTTTTAGTGATTTTAATTATTTTTAACTATTTAAATTCATGACTTATGATTTGGTGTCTTGCTAGTGTTCATTTCCAGACTGAGGGATATTTTAGTCATTTTTATAATTTTAAGAATTATTTGGGATTATTATTTATTAAATAAAATTTATTATTATTAATTAGAATTTATGGGAATTTTTAGAATTTATTTTGGATTTATTTGGACTGGTTTGATTTTTGGTCAGTTTTGACTCTTGTAGACTAACCTAGGAACTAACCATAGTTAGTTGAGCTTGGTTAGGTCAAGTGACCCTAGTCTAACCTAGTGTGACTCAAGTTAGTGGTTAGTGATTCATAGAACTAGAATTAGAATGTTAGAAATCATTTGATTTGGTGAATGGCTTGTGGTTTCACAAGTCATTATTGTGACTTAGCTAGATTGGACTCAAACCTAGCTCAACCCTAACCTAAGACCAAGTGGTCAGCCATCCCTAGCTGAACCTAGGGAATCCCACCCTATAAAAACCCCTCTCAAACTTAGGGCTAGCCTCCCTCTTTAGAAAATTTGGATCCAAGTGGAAAGAGGTGAGTTCTTGACTTGTAAATTCCATATCAATTCCATTTTAATTCCTAAAATCCTCAAACTTGTTGCAATAGTTCCTAATAGTGATTTACTTGCTGTTGTGGAAGTTTGGTTCAGTTTGGAGACAATTTGGAGGATTTGGGACATCAAGAGAAGAGCATTCAAAAAGGGGTTTTATTGGAAAGTTCAAGCTTAGGTATATTTCTCTTCTCTCCATGAAATTTCAATTGGTCTTCACCAATAGGAAGCCCTAAGGGTCCCTCTAAGGTCTGGTTTGGATTCGTGTCCTGTGTCAGTAGTTTCGTGTCCATTCTGGACACGTATCAGTCGTGTGTCTGTGATGTTCGACGAAATGCCTGTGTGAACTCGATTTTGTTATTTTAGATTTCTGTTTGAATAGAAATACTTGTTTTGATCTCGCTTACACGATTCCAAGTCACTGGGGTGGTTTTGGTGTCGTGTCGTGTCGGTATTCGACACGCACGCACGGGCTCAGGCGCGCGTGCACGAGCACTGTAGCTCCCCTGCTACCAGCGTGCTCGTGCAGGCTGCACAGGCCACGTGGTGAGCTATAAATTGGTGTGTGGCTTGGGGCAGTGTCTGCCACGACACCCCCCAAGTGGTTGGGCCGTTGGTGTCGTGTCGGACACGAGATTCTGTGTGCACGGGGACGGGGCCTGTGTGGTTTCAGTGTTGGGTTGCTCTGTTTTCTAAATTCGATTCTAATGTTTTAAATCATGTTTTAAATAATGATTAAGATCCTAATATATAGTAATTGGTGTATGAATATTGTTTACATGTTTTAGTTAGGTTTCATGTGAATTGTTGCACTGTTTTGATGTGCAGGACTGGCTGTCACATTCCTGGCTAAGTCCAGTACATTAGTGTCCTGTAGGTTGAATCTTATATAAGTGTTGTAAATTGATGGTTAGACTGTTAATTAGATGTAAATTAGTTTGTCTAACCTCTGTTAATATATGGTTGCATTGTTTGGTTTAATGAGGAGTGTTGGCTCGAGTTTGGTTGAACTGTTAATTTCTGTTAACTGAGATTAACATCCTTTAAAAATCTGAGAATGGGTGGGAGATTTGAATGTTGTTCTTTCACTGTTTTTCTGAATTAATGTGGAATGGTTCCAGATTTCAAGTAGGGTTCATTAACTGCCTATTACTCACTGATTTCAGTTTTTGCTTTAACCTGAGATTATAATGTAGGGAATGAATGTTAATATCAATTGAGTTTAATATATTCTGTCAAACTGAGATTGTGGGGGTGGAGATTTTAATATCAAAATCTGGGATTTTGAATGTTGATTTACTGTTAATATAAAAACTGAGATTGAGATTGTTGTGAAACTGAAATGTTAAGGTCAATCAGAGATTTTGAATGTTGGTTAGCTGTTGATATGAAAACTGAGTTTACCTATGTTGCACAGCCCCTATACCTTCACTGCATTCTAATTCCTGCACATTGCCATGTTGTGCTCACATTGACACATACATTATCCCTCACACTATTTGTGTATTCCTTCACACAGCCTCATGTTTAATTCCTGCACTTTACATCATTGCATTGTTTTATGATTGCAGCCTCACTTTCCTGCATAAGCAGTACACACACACAGCCCCCTTATTCACTGTCATGCTTATTTTCCTGTTTCCTTACATCATTTCATACTTGTTTTCCTGATACACAGGCACACACATGATTTTCTGTTCAGTTTCTTCACTGACTTGTTATGCTGTCCACACCCTTGACACACACACAGTCTAATTCCTGTGACACCCTTCACTGCACATTGCTTTTCTGTCCACATGTTGACACACACACACATGTTCTCCCTATGGTAATCTATGTATATATATATTATATGTAGAACATGCATGATACATAATATATAGGTAATGGGTTTTGTGTCTAATATATAGTGTGTGCCTATATTCATGTGTATATATATATTTTAGATATGATATCTAGATGTGTATCTAATGTATAGGTTTGTGTGTCTAAATGTGATATATATTGTGTATATATGGGGATACATATATATAGGAATCAAACATGAAGTTATGTGTGGTTGGGTTTAAGTTTCATATGAGGCCTATGGATATTGCCTATAGGTATATAGGTATATTCATGAACTAGTATGTGATATTGGCCTAGATGCCATATAGTATGTGTGATGTTGGTTTACTTGTGTTTATAGGTTGTAAAGACTTGGTATGCTAGCATAGGCTAGTTTAGCATTGTTAGACTAATATGGACTAGTTAGGCCTAGTTTAGACTCAACTAGACTTGTTTGACCTAGTTTGACTTCTAGGGTTGACCAAAGTTGACCAAGAGTTGACTTTGGCCTAGATTGACCTAGAATCATATAGAATGCATAGTAGGACTTCATATTATTATTCTGGACTTGTTGTGACCTGTGCTGTTCTGATTAGGAGCCAGACACCACTCCTTGGACAGTACGATTCATATCAGACACTCAGTTACAGGCGAGTACATTCTCTGATCATTTCATATCCTGCTTAGAATTATTACCTGCAGTAAATTACTTTACTTGTACTGTCACGTTGGTCACACGGATTGGTACTATATGGATCTCTACATGCGATGTTATCCCCTCGGGAGCATCGGGTACATTGTGCTTGTGCGTTTCACTTACATCGTGTACTCCTGTGCTTTCATTACATGTGCACTCCTGTGAATCTTGTACTCTCATGTTCACGGAGCCCCCATGTATACTATCATGTGCACCCTATATGGGCCCCCATGTGATATCCTGTGCAATAACATAACCTGTTTAGATCCTTGTGTATTGATTGGGGATACGGGGGAGTGCTAGTAGTCGTGTGAACAATTCCTTGTAGTGTAGTTTCCTGTGCACCTCGACATCCTGTGCAAATCTGTCCTGTTCACATGTGCTATCTCGTACTCTGACTCATTAGTCACTGCTAGTTCTCTATGTATAGTAGATATTTACATTACAGTTCTTTTCCTGTTTTACATACTGTTTTCCTTTCAGTACCTGTATCTTACTTTACTGCATGTTTATATTTTCTAACCTGCTATGAATTGTTGAGATGTACTGTGCTCGCTCCTGTCCTGACTGGACCTGTTGAAAATATTACAGAGGATGAGGAGGAGGCTGGCCTAGACACCTATTATGGGGCAGCACTGGATGACACCTGTGAGCTGGACCCTCAGGAGGATCCAGCAGTAGCTGAGGACTTTCCCCCGACTGCCTAGACTAGATAGTTAGGCTTTTATCTTTATGTAGTTGGACATGTTTTAGCTAGACTTTTATGTGGAGATCAGTTTTGTATATATTCTTTTATCTGAGACTTGTACTGCTGGGATTATCTTAGACTATGGTTTTATCTATTTCATTCCTTGAGTTCTATTCACATCGTGCTATATCTTCCTTAGCTGTGATTGAGTTATTATTACTGTGATACCCCATTCGGGGAGTATAAACTGTTTAGATATTCACACTGTTAGATGTTGTGACCTAGGACAGCGTTCTACCGCCGATACTGCGGCGTAGGCTGGGCGTATTTACGTCTCGTGCCCTTACTCTAGGGTGCGGGTCGTGACACGTTTTTAGTGGTGGCCCATGCAGGTCTCGACTAGAAGTGTAGTGGTACTCGAACTAGAGTATCGCTGCAGCCTGCTATAGGATATAGGATATAAATTTTAAGGTTACTCAATCACTTTAGGAAAATTCCTTTTATTGCCATCAAAATCCTTTTGTCAGCTGATCCTTTGAATTATAATTGTCCGCCTTTGTTATTTCGCTTCCTTCTCAGAAATTGATACTCTTGTTTGTCTATCTTCAGGATGGTAGAGACTCGTGCACAGCGTGCCGTTCCTGAGGATGCTATAGAGGGGACTGCCACCTCTCAGCCAGCACGGCGAGGCCAGGAGACTGCAGCTCTTGCCACCTCAGCTCGTGTGGAGACCTCGGTAGCCGCAGTAGGGGACATGCACCCACCGACTCGGAGGCAGGACCCGGTTATCCCAGAGGATCCTTACCAGCAGCCACCTCCAGGGACGATAGACGCAGTGCAGCTGCTAGCCTTCTTTAGGCAGTACATGGAGGGCCAGCAGGGACAGCAGCAGAGGCAGACAGCAGAGCTCACTCGAGGCATTGAGCTGGCAGTGACAGCAGTAGAGAGAGTAGTGGCTCAGCCCGCAGCAGCCCCGCAGCCTCATCAGCCGCGGGAGAAGGGTATTCAGGACTTTCAGAAGATGCACCCCAGAGACTTCCGGGGGACGGAGGGCATCTTGTATGCCGATGAGTGGATCGAGCATATGGAGGAGATCTTTAGGCTGGCAGAGATTCCGACTAGGCTTCAGATTGAGGCAGCGGCCAGTATGATGCAGGACCTGGCCCGCACTTGGTACCAGACAGACCCGAGGGTCGGTACGCCAGGGCAAACTTGGGCAGCTTTCAAGGAGCTGTTCAAGAAGAAGTTCTTTCCAGAGGCAGCTGTAGGAGCCCTCGAGACTCAGTTCGAGGCTCTAGTTCAGGGGAGCCAGTCCGTAGAGGAGTATGCTGGAGAGTTCTGCCGCCTGGGCAGATTTGTGGAGGACCTGTCGGAGGCGACGAAGGCCCGGAGGTTCCGGAAGGGCTTGGTAAAGGAGGTCAAGTCCTACACCAAGAACGCCCGCAGTACTACATTTGAGGAGATACTGGTGGACGCACTAGCTGCAGAGGACGACCTTGAGCTTAGGCTCAAGAGAGGGAGAGACCCAGCTGGGGGCAGCAGCAGCAGCGGAGGCCAGGCCAAGAGGCCTCACTTTCAGCACCAGCAGCCGAGGCAGTTTCAGCCGCTGCCGATTCAGCAGCAGTTCCAGCATCAGGCACCCAGGCAGACAGTCAGTTGCCCCTTCTGCAAGAAGCCAGGGCATGGATGGAATGAGTGCAGGAAGAGGCTCGGGAAGTGCCTTTTCTGCGGAGCAGCAGATCACCAGATGAGGGATTGTCCTAGGTCTGTGGGACGAACAGCTCAGGGAGGAGGAGCCGGAGCAGCAGCAGGCCAGCAGCGGGGACCAGCCCTGCCGACTCAGCAGCAGAGGTTCGTCCAGCACCAGCAGCAGGCCAGGGGAGGCCAGCAAGGACGAGCTTACGCCATGACACTTGAGGATGCTCAGGCAGTAGGAGAGGTGCTAGCAGGTTCTGATCTTCTCGATTCTATTCTACCTTGTCTCATTTTACCTATCCTGAAATTCTATTCCATCTATTTATATCTGCTTCCTCATTGTTGATAAGTTGATCTGGTGATTCGTTATGTTTGTTTTTCTTCTGAGAAAATCATATGGGCTAGGTCACCTCAGTTATGGGATCTAGAATCTTGATGGTCGTGTTAGTTGGCATAGTGAGGACATATAGTCAGATTTTGGATGTATTTTTCGGGTATGGGAATTTAAGGTTTTCGCCGTCGCATGCGGCAATGCGAAAATTTTAAATACCACGAACCTAAGGATACGTACCTTAGTCAAGGACTCTGTGATTATCGTAGCCATGCTCACTAGCACGACGAAGATTCTGAGTATCATGATTTTGGACAGACGCATATGACTATCTGACGGTATGTTTGAGACTTTGATTGTGGGGTGTATGACCTAGAAGGGCTACTACCATTTTAATTTCGAGGACGAAATTTTTGTAAGGTGGGTAGGATTGTAACACCCAGTTTTTCAGAAGAGGGTAATTTTGAGATTTTGTAATTATAATTATTATTTAATGGTATTTATTTCATGTTATGATTTTTAGTGATTTTAATTATTTTTAACTATTTAAATTCATGACTTATGATTTGGTGTCTTGCTAGTGTTCATTTCCAGACTGAGGGATATTTTAGTCATTTTTATAATTTTAAGAATTATTTGGGATTATTATTTATTAAATAAAATTTATTATTATTAATTAGAATTTATGGGAATTTTTAGAATTTATTTTGGATTTATTTGGACTGGTTTGATTTTTGGTCAGTTTTGACTCTTGTAGACTAACCTAGGAACTAACCATAGTTAGTTGAGCTTGGTTAGGTCAAGTGACCCTAGTCTAACCTAGTGTGACTCAAGTTAGTGGTTAGTGATTCATAGAACTAGAATTAGAATGTTAGAAATCATTTGATTTGGTGAATGGCTTGTGGTTTCACAAGTCATTATTGTGACTTAGCTAGATTGGACTCAAACCTAGCTCAACCCTAACCTAAGACCAAGTGGTCAGCCATCCCTAGCTGAACCTAGGGAATCCCACCCTATAAAAACCCCTCTCAAACTTAGGGCTAGCCTCCCTCTTTAGAAAATTTGGATCCAAGTGGAAAGAGGTGAGTTCTTGACTTGTAAATTCCATATCAATTCCATTTTAATTCCTAAAATCCTCAAACTTGTTGCAATAGTTCCTAATAGTGATTTACTTGCTGTTGTGGAAGTTTGGTTCAGTTTGGAGACAATTTGGAGGATTTGGGACATCAAGAGAAGAGCATTCAAAAAGGGGTTTTATTGGAAAGTTCAAGCTTAGGTATATTTCTCTTCTCTCCATGAAATTTCAATTGGTCTTCACCAATAGGAAGCCCTAAGGGTCCCTCTAAGGTCTGGTTTGGATTCGTGTCCTGTGTCAGTAGTTTCGTGTCCATTCTGGACACGTATCAGTCGTGTGTCTGTGATGTTCGACGAAATGCCTGTGTGAACTCGATTTTGTTATTTTAGATTTCTGTTTGAATAGAAATACTTGTTTTGATCTCGCTTACACGATTCCAAGTCACTGGGGTGGTTTTGGTGTCGTGTCGTGTCGGTATTCGACACGCACGCACGGGCTCAGGCGCGCGTGCACGAGCACTGTAGCTCCCCTGCTACCAGCGTGCTCGTGCAGGCTGCACAGGCCACGTGGTGAGCTATAAATTGGTGTGTGGCTTGGGGCAGTGTCTGCCACGACACCCCCCAAGTGGTTGGGCCGTTGGTGTCGTGTCGGACACGAGATTCTGTGTGCACGGGGACGGGGCCTGTGTGGTTTCAGTGTTGGGTTGCTCTGTTTTCTAAATTCGATTCTAATGTTTTAAATCATGTTTTAAATAATGATTAAGATCCTAATATATAGTAATTGGTGTATGAATATTGTTTACATGTTTTAGTTAGGTTTCATGTGAATTGTTGCACTGTTTTGATGTGCAGGACTGGCTGTCACATTCCTGGCTAAGTCCAGTACATTAGTGTCCTGTAGGTTGAATCTTATATAAGTGTTGTAAATTGATGGTTAGACTGTTAATTAGATGTAAATTAGTTTGTCTAACCTCTGTTAATATATGGTTGCATTGTTTGGTTTAATGAGGAGTGTTGGCTCGAGTTTGGTTGAACTGTTAATTTCTGTTAACTGAGATTAACATCCTTTAAAAATCTGAGAATGGGTGGGAGATTTGAATGTTGTTCTTTCACTGTTTTTCTGAATTAATGTGGAATGGTTCCAGATTTCAAGTAGGGTTCATTAACTGCCTATTACTCACTGATTTCAGTTTTTGCTTTAACCTGAGATTATAATGTAGGGAATGAATGTTAATATCAATTGAGTTTAATATATTCTGTCAAACTGAGATTGTGGGGGTGGAGATTTTAATATCAAAATCTGGGATTTTGAATGTTGATTTACTGTTAATATAAAAACTGAGATTGAGATTGTTGTGAAACTGAAATGTTAAGGTCAATCAGAGATTTTGAATGTTGGTTAGCTGTTGATATGAAAACTGAGTTTACCTATGTTGCACAGCCCCTATACCTTCACTGCATTCTAATTCCTGCACATTGCCATGTTGTGCTCACATTGACACATACATTATCCCTCACACTATTTGTGTATTCCTTCACACAGCCTCATGTTTAATTCCTGCACTTTACATCATTGCATTGTTTTATGATTGCAGCCTCACTTTCCTGCATAAGCAGTACACACACACAGCCCCCTTATTCACTGTCATGCTTATTTTCCTGTTTCCTTACATCATTTCATACTTGTTTTCCTGATACACAGGCACACACATGATTTTCTGTTCAGTTTCTTCACTGACTTGTTATGCTGTCCACACCCTTGACACACACACAGTCTAATTCCTGTGACACCCTTCACTGCACATTGCTTTTCTGTCCACATGTTGACACACACACACATGTTCTCCCTATGGTAATCTATGTATATATATATTATATGTAGAACATGCATGATACATAATATATAGGTAATGGGTTTTGTGTCTAATATATAGTGTGTGCCTATATTCATGTGTATATATATATTTTAGATATGATATCTAGATGTGTATCTAATGTATAGGTTTGTGTGTCTAAATGTGATATATATTGTGTATATATGGGGATACATATATATAGGAATCAAACATGAAGTTATGTGTGGTTGGGTTTAAGTTTCATATGAGGCCTATGGATATTGCCTATAGGTATATAGGTATATTCATGAACTAGTATGTGATATTGGCCTAGATGCCATATAGTATGTGTGATGTTGGTTTACTTGTGTTTATAGGTTGTAAAGACTTGGTATGCTAGCATAGGCTAGTTTAGCATTGTTAGACTAATATGGACTAGTTAGGCCTAGTTTAGACTCAACTAGACTTGTTTGACCTAGTTTGACTTCTAGGGTTGACCAAAGTTGACCAAGAGTTGACTTTGGCCTAGATTGACCTAGAATCATATAGAATGCATAGTAGGACTTCATATTATTATTCTGGACTTGTTGTGACCTGTGCTGTTCTGATTAGGAGCCAGACACCACTCCTTGGACAGTACGATTCATATCAGACACTCAGTTACAGGCGAGTACATTCTCTGATCATTTCATATCCTGCTTAGAATTATTACCTGCAGTAAATTACTTTACTTGTACTGTCACGTTGGTCACACGGATTGGTACTATATGGATCTCTACATGCGATGTTATCCCCTCGGGAGCATCGGGTACATTGTGCTTGTGCGTTTCACTTACATCGTGTACTCCTGTGCTTTCATTACATGTGCACTCCTGTGAATCTTGTACTCTCATGTTCACGGAGCCCCCATGTATACTATCATGTGCACCCTATATGGGCCCCCATGTGATATCCTGTGCAATAACATAACCTGTTTAGATCCTTGTATATTGATTGGGGATACGGGGGAGTGCTAGTAGTCGTGTGAACAATTCCTTGTAGTGTAGTTTCCTGTGCACCTCGACATCCTGTGCAAATCTGTCCTGTTCACATGTGCTATCTCGTACTCTGACTCATTAGTCACTGCTAGTTCTCTATGTATAGTAGATATTTACATTACAGTTCTTTTCCTGTTTTACATACTGTTTTCCTTTCAGTACCTGTATCTTACTTTACTGCATGTTTATATTTTCTAACCTGCTATGAATTGTTGAGATGTACTGTGCTCGCTCCTGTCCTGACTGGACCTGTTGAAAATATTACAGAGGATGAGGAGGAGGCTGGCCTAGACACCTATTATGGGGCAGCACTGGATGACACCTGTGAGCTGGACCCTCAGGAGGATCCAGCAGTAGCTGAGGACTTTCCCCCGACTGCCTAGACTAGATAGTTAGGCTTTTATCTTTATGTAGTTGGACATGTTTTAGCTAGACTTTTATGTGGAGATCAGTTTTGTATATATTCTTTTATCTGAGACTTGTACTGCTGGGATTA
Source organism: Iris pallida (assembly GCA_029216955.1). NCBI lineage: Eukaryota > Viridiplantae > Streptophyta > Magnoliopsida > Asparagales > Iridaceae > Iris > Iris pallida. The sequence goes on from JANAVB010033620.1 coordinate 19,764,162, forward strand.
TCTTAGACTATGGTTTTATCTATTTCATTCCTTGAGTTCTATTCACATCGTGCTATATCTTCCTTAGCTGTGATTGAGTTATTATTACTGTGATACCCCATTCGGGGAGTATAAACTGTTTAGATATTCACACTGTTAGATGTTGTGACCTAGGACAGCGTTCTACCGCCGATACTGCGGCGTAGGCTGGGCGTATTTACGTCTCGTGCCCTTACTCTAGGGTGCGGGTCGTGACAGGAAGTTAGGTTGTAAGACTTCCTATCCAACTTATAAGAGTTGGACTGGTAATGTGATTGAATGGTGGAACATGACGACCTAGTATACATGAAAGAGGGGTAAGGATTTACGGAAGAATAATTCAACAAGAAGGAACCAAGTTAGGCAGTTGGGAGTTCGAAATAGAAGCGAGATAGAATGTCATATATGTGGATGAGATCCTAAATTTTCTAATCCTATAAGCAGGCTTGCTCGGTACGGTAAAGTAACCAAACAATTTATCTCGATCTGCATGGGCTACCACAAAAACATGTAACGCCCTAGTCCCAAAATACGTAGGACTAGGAACGAAGCATGCCAGCTGTATATATACGAGATATACTCCAATATATGGAAATCTCGAATATACACATGAGCTGTATTGTGAATAATAATAACAGACAGTCACAGGTAAAAGCTATATCTCATCCACAGTAAATACAAAGAAAATGGTAACTCACAAATCAAAGTAATGTCAAAATATAGCTGTTGACCGGGCGGAGACAAATCTACTACCAGCACTAGAATAAACTAAAAGGAATTAGAGTCCAACCTCTAAGAATAATAGAATAAGAAATGATGACTAAATAGGCTCCTCGACCCAATAGGGACAGCTGTGATCAGAAGGTACGACTCGCTCGAGCGTGAAGGATGAGTCTACACCTGAGCCATACCCCTGCAGAAAGTCCTAAATACCTATACCTGGAGAGATCACCAGGTCCTCAGAGGGACGTAATAAGATACAAAAAGAACATGCCACATAAACTGAATAAATACTGCTCAATAAGAATAAGTAAGATCAGATCATAACATGGTCCAATACACACCTATTGAACTAAATTACCATCCTCCCAACTAAACAAGGACAGGAGATGGTAAACTAATTCACGATGACGTACCTTTCCATTCTATGAATCCAATATGGTATCCGGACCCCAACAAGGTTCAATACCTCCAACCAAACAAGGACAAGATGTGACGTACTAATCCGTGACAAGTTATTGTTCCTAGCCACGATCAGATACAAGTACCCAAACCAAAGTACTCATATCTAACGGATAAAGGTGCCTAACTGTTCTAAGTGAAATGTAGTTAAGAACAATCCTTCCTGCGCATGGGCCCTGGCTAAATATGATCGGCATAGTCCCCCCTTGGGGTACCAGAGGCCCAATCAATAAAAGCATAACATTCCGTAGAATGTCAGTGGCCGTCAGTAATCATGGGTAAGCTGACCCGCGTCTCCGGCGGAGCTCAAGGGTTACAAAAGGGAAAGTGCATCGAAGCCCATACGCTAAGGAATTGTCCTTCCCGCCCAATGCCTACTATATTGTATCCACAACACAAAACCTCTATTAACCGCTTAGTCAAACTAAGCATGCAACATCTATTAGCGGTTATTTCTATCGCACGGCTTATACGTACCGGTGGCCAGCCAATCACGCACGTCCGAGTACTATATGTGAATCACAACTTTGTGGTACAAATGTGTCAAGGCCTATGAATGCAACACAAACAGGGTGGTCCCTTAACTCTAAGTTTAATGTGTAAGAAAATAATACATAGCAGGAAATATAACTGAACAGTAAGTTCTAACAAGTTGTGCCATGTATCACAGTTTATTTTGCATAAAAAATAATAAATAATGCATGAAATATGAGCTAAAATAAAATAAACAGTTGGTGGCAAGGTATCTTGCCTGGAGGTAGTGTGTAGAATGGCGACGCCTGGTAACTCAAATCGTCAGAATAGGGAAGCACTGAAAGCCAACTTTTACGAACGACCTCGGATGCTGAAATAAACATCACAAACAGATTTGGCATAAAAAAATACCCAAAAAATGCCTGTCCGAAAGTCAAATTCTGGAACAGGGGTAAAATCATAATTTTGGGTCAATACGATGTCCGCCGTTGGACCCATTTTGCACCGAAATGCATGCCAGAACCTACGGTCTCTAAAGTCGTCAAACTACATGTCTACGGAACCATTTGAGGAGACGAACCCAACCGTATGTCTAAAGTCTGATTCCGGCGGGTCGTGCACAAAATCGCTCGTTAGAGCGGGTCGCGGGCCCGCTAAAAAGGTGTTCCGATTTGACCTTCTCAGAATCGGACCAAACTTGGCATACAGGACCAGAAAAATGAGACGGTCCTGATGGCCCAAGTTTCATCTCGATACAACGAACGTGCACAAAGTTATGTGCTAGTTTGCAAAACATCAATACGGGGGTATCTCGACGGATACGCATTGATTTCGTCGCGCACACACGACGAAATCGAGTCCCGTGAGTTCCCACACGTCGGTAACATCTATACGCGCCTTTCGATGTGTACAGTGCGCGACAACGTCGCCCGATTTGTCGGGACACACGCCGTATCGGGAAATTTTTTTAATTTTTTTGTTTTCAAAAACAGTTTTTCTCGATCTTTCGGTTCGAAAATCTTTTCATTCAATGATGGAAAAATTAAACTAAAAGAAGGTATTTGAAGTGCTGTATGTTGTCTCGAATATTGTTCAATTAGTTTTACAAAATTCTTACATGATTGATCAATTTATGGCTCCCAACATGGATGGTTGGACTGTATATGTTGTTAGGTGGGATGTCTAGAACACAGTTTTCATGAGCTTTTCGAGTAAATTTCTCGACCCGATGGATTGATAGCACGGGGTATTATTAGGTGGGATGTCTTGAGGGTCAGGTGGGCTATCTACAGCAACTCAAAGAATCGAGAAATTTCAATTGTACGAGAAGAACTGAGATGGTGATGGAGGGTACCCCGTCTGAAATAAAACAGGAGATATCCTATTTCCTTGGTGGTTTGTGGTGGTCGTCGGCGGTCCGATGGCCGTGGCGACGGAGCAGAGGTCGGAGGAGACACGCCTGGGGTCAGGGGGTACTGTTTTCGTGCACAAGGGCTTGAGGAGGCTGTGGTGAGTCGAGAAGGGAGTAGTTCCTAGGTTTAAAGATATTTATATAGAGTTTATATTTGATCTAAAATCAAAATCTAAAATTTTGATTTCGTATCTAAATCTAGGGTGATCGGGAAGAGATTAGATTTAGGAATACTTAGGAAAAAGATTTTGCGAGATTTAATCAAAGATTAAAAAAAACAAGCAGCTGAGCTGCTGTTGGGGTCGGGTTTCCGTGGGTTCATGGGCGGGGGAGCAAATGCATTGTTCAATGAACAGTGCAGCGCATATATATATATATATATATATATATATATATATATATATATATATATATATATATATATAAACTATGGATATAATCCAATATTTATATATGTATATATACACAATAAAAATTTAATTAAATCTATAAAAGTTCCTAAATTCCCCAAGATATTACTAACATACTCAGAATAAATACTTTGTATAAATTTACCTGTTTATAATAACATGCCTATTAAATAAATTACTAAATAGATTACAAAGCTTATTAATAATCTACGTACTGTAATTTAAAATAAACATAATAAATACAATAATATAATAATAATAATAATAATAATAATAATAATAACAGCAAAAACAACAACCATTAACAGGGGTATGAATATTAGGGGAGTGTAAATAATAATATTACTTTGCCAAGAATATAAATTTTCAAGTCCCATAAATAATAAATAATTTCAATAAACATTAAAATAAAAAGATAGTCATAACTTGTTTTCATAATTTAAACAACTAAATATTCCCAATAAAATAAATCTATTAGCACCCACCGCTAACATGCTAGTCAAGGTACTTAGCTGCAGTGGCCGTGCCATATGGTCTAGTCAGTGTGTAACCCAAAACTGAGCATGACTAAGATAATATTTATAGATTTATTAATAAAACAATTTAAAAACAAAATATTTATGTAATAAAATATAAACAAAAATCCTTCAAAAATTTTAGGGGATTACAGCTGCTGCCCTCAGCGATAGGGACTTCAGTGCATCCCGCCCCCCGGTTCCCACCCGTGGATCTTTTCAAAATTTGAATCTCCCATTCACCCACGTGGTGGTGGGAGCTCGCGCGCATGTATCCTCCGACATTGGAGAGGGTATGTGCCCCCCTACCGTGGCCGTTCGGAAGGCTATGCGCCCGCTGTGGCCACCACCTCCCGCCTCCGGACGCTATGCACCCTCGATTGGTGCATGCGCCCGCCTCCCCGCTATAGTCCCTGGCATATGCGCCACCCCCACCGAGGCTGCCAACCCGTCCGACATTGGTGGGTCGCACCCTTGGGGCCATGCGTCCCCGATCAGCGGTTATGCGCCCTCTGTCATTGGCTTTGCGTCCCATGTCTCCGGCCATGCGCCCCCCCGCACATGCGCCCAAGATCCCCTATTGGGTCCCTCTTTCTCTGCCCAAGGCATCTTCTTTTCGTCGATTATCATCGGAGCCGGGGCTACTTGCTCGGCATCCCCGTATCCCTCTCCGCCCCATGTGCTCGTCTTCGTCGTCCCCGACGAGCAGCGCGCTAGTTTTCCCCTCCCCTCCCCCCTGTTCTGTCCCCTCCCTCGCAGCAGGGACAACCCCCCTACCTCTCTCGCTGCGCCCCCCTATTGGTCCCACCTTCGCAAAGATCCTCTGTCCGGATCAAGGGGCTCTCCGTCCCCTCCCGGCTAAGAGCATTGATCTCACGGACATCGTCTTCCCGTCCGCTAGCGACGGCCATCCTCCACATGTTCCATTCTTTTTCGAAGAGATCTCCTCCCTCTCCTCCACCTTCGTGAAGATGTTCGTGCTAAAGTTCTCCTCGGGGTATCCAAAGATCGCCAAAACGCGAGAAGCTATAGCTGGATGGGGTCTCTTCTCAGTATACAGGGTCGTGCCATTGGATCCTAAGCACATGTTCCTTCACTTTTCTTCCGACTCTGACTACATGATAGTCTGGGCGAAAGGCACTACCAGCATTGACGGACAAGGCGTCAAAATCATCAAATGGTCCCCCAGCTTCAACTCCAAGGTCGACTCTACGATTATCTCAGCTTGAATCACCCTCCCCAACCTTTCCCTTGTCTTCTTCACCCCGACGGCACTCAAGAGGATCGCAGGCTCCTTCGGGACTCTAGTAGCTATTGCTGAAGAAGCCCATAATCTCTCCAAAGGTAACTATGTGAAGATTTGCGTGGAACTCGATCTGGCCACCGACCCTCCTATCCAAATTCAGCCTGAGCTCGGGGTACAGACGATCTACCAGACGCTGGTGTATGACAACAATATTATTTTCTGCAACCACTGTTAGATGAGAGGCCACACCACACAGCACTGTTTCAGAGCACACCCGGAGCTCAACAAAAAAACAACCAGACAGTCGCTACGCTCGAAGGAGGACCTTATCGCTCCCAAAGCCCCAATTCTTCCCCTTTCCAACTCTCACACACATTTCAAAGACACAAAGATACCCCTCCCATCCCCAGCGAGCCTTCTCCCCCCCCCCCCCCGCCGAGCACAGCTATTATCACCTACAAGACCCCAACCATCCCCCTCAACAACCAGTTCGACACCCTCTCAACTATCCCATCTGAAGACACCCTGGTGAACCCTCCCCCTCCCTCCGAGTACGAGCAGTTCGCCACAAAGTCCCAGATGGCCGACGAGCCCTCTGCCAGTGACCGCGTGCAGTATTAGACTCCGGTAACCCCTTCGAGCGTGGCAGTCTCATCCCTCAAGTCCAGCAGGTCTTTCGTCGGCGACCTGGCAATCTTTGACCCAGCTGCAGTAAGTAGGATTGAGCAAGCCAAGGAAGCAGGTTTCCTAGATCCCCTCAATCCACTTAGCGGGCTTGCAGAGATAGAGGAAGAAGCGGACCCTCCCCCGTCGGAAGACACAGGAATCAGAACTAAGAGCTCGATAGTTGCGGTGGTCGACCCTACCGTAGCAACCCGGAGACACCCCAAAAATCTCTCCGTAAGAAGAAAAAACTCAACCAAGAGCCTATGGTCATGACCACGCGGTCAGCCACGAAGCTCAACAACCCCCCACCCCCAGCCCCTTCCCAATGATTAACATCCTTGCATGGAATGTAAGAGGGCTGGCCAATAAACCTACGCTGAGGAGAATCAACAGTCTCAAGAAAATCCACATAATTGACATCTTAGTTATCATCGAACCCAAAATACCTTAAAAAGTACTCAAATACATCCAGCTCCAACTTGGCTTCTCGTTCGGTGTCGCCGGGTATAATGACATCTGGATCCTCTTTGCTGCTAGGATACAGCTTGGCACAATCTATGACTCGAACCGGGCGCTCTCCTGCTGGGCGGAGCACCCCACTTTGTAATCCCGCTACCTGCTTTTCGCTATCCACGGTAACTGCGATATCCCAGAGCGCAAGCTCCTCTGGGGCACCTTGCTGGACACCCATCTTCAACTCATCAATCTCTCGTCGATATGTATTGGTGATTTCAACACGATCACGTGTAGAGAAAAGAAGTCTGGGGGTCGCTCACCCCCCCTCCCCCCCCCAAGCGGCCATGAATGACTTCAACACCTTTATTTTCAATGCCCAAATGACTTCCCTCCCTTTCTCAGGTAACGCTTTCACCTGGTGTTACATGCAGGAAGGTGATCGCCAATAATATTCTCTTCTGGACTGAGCCCTGGTCAACAATCGCTGGTCCGATATGGGTCTCATCTTCAACCTCTCCCACTTGAACACTACCGAGTCGGATCACTCCCCTCTCCTGATTGAGATTAACAGCAACTCTAACCGCATCAAGAAAGCCTTTAAATTCCTGGACTTTTGGTAACATCACCCGCAATTCAGAAACATCATGACCTCTGCTTGGAGTTCTATTAAAGAACCCAACCCCCTTATTCTAGTGGCAGCCAAACTCAAAGCTACCAGGAGAGCCTTATCATCTTGGAGCAAGAGCGCCTTCGACAATATCTTCCAGGCTATTCGGGAGGCGGAAGACGACGTCACCCTTGTCGAGGCTCTGTACGCCACCGACAGATCGCCGGAGGTCCGAGCGTCGCTCAACCTCACCAGAGCTATCCTCAAATTCTAGCTTAAGGTGGAGACAGAATTCTGGAAGCAAAAAGCCAGACTTACCTGGGACGCCGAAGGAGACAAGAACTCTAGCTTCTTCCATTCCTGCATCAAAGGTTGCAGACAATAGCTACAACTGCAACAAATCTCCGACGAGCAAGGCATTGTCATCAAAGATCAGCGGGGCATTCAGGCAGCCGCGACGAACTTCTATTCCAAACTATTCTCCAAAGAAGTAATCGTCAAGGATGTTGATCTCCATGACAAAATCTCCAGCTTGATCAATTATATAGAGAACGAGCAGCTTCTAACCCCCCATCCACGGAGGAAGTCAAGTCTGCAGTCTTGGCCCTCGACGAACACAGCACCCGCGGGCCTGACGGCTTCTCTGACATCTTCTTCCGATCTTGTTGGGATATCATCGATTCTGACTTCCACAAGGCCGTGCTCGCCTTCTTCCAGGGGGCGAGGTACCCTAAATCCATCTCCTATGCCAACCTCATCCTCATCCCCAAAAAAGACAACCCGAAGACCTTTAGAGACTTTTGTCCTATCATCTTATGCACCTTCACCAACAAAATCATATCAATGCCAACCGTATGTCCAGTCTTCTCTGCAAGATCATCTCCGTGGAGCAAAGTGGCTTTGTTCCAGGGCGGAACATCACTGACAACATCCTCCTTGCTCAAGAATTGATCACATGTATGGAATTCCCATCCAAGCGTGGGAACGTCACCATCAAACTGGCACTACTAAAATAAGTCAAATCAACGACGAATTTAGCGACTCCAAGAAAGAACGTCGCTAATTTTTGGGGGTTTAGCGACGTTTTACTAATACGTCGCTGTTAGTCACCTACAGCGACGAATAGCGACGTCTAGCGACTACAGTTTATTAAATGGGAACCTGCGTTGCAAGTTCGTTGGTACACGTCACTGATGTAGCGACGCATAGCGATGCAATTTAAGCGGCGTCGTCGTATATTAAATTTCAGCGACGTTTAGCGACGTCCTTTTTGGATGTCGCTAAATGTTTCATATAGGCTACAAGGGTTTCCTTTTCGATCATTCACAAATTTCCTCCCCAATTTTTTGTGCGCTCCTCCTCCGCGGCGCTCCTCTCGCGATCTCCCTCCTCCGGCCTCCTCCTCTTCCTCCTCCTCCCTTCTCCTCCGATAGCTCCTCCATCTCTCTTTCTCTCTCTCTCACACGCACACACACACACTCCCCTGTCCCCGTCGCTCCGGCTTCGACACTTTCCAGTTTTTTCTCGTCTTCAAGCTCTCTCCCTCTCGCTTCTAGTTCGTTTCTACGAGAGCGTGGACTCGTCGCATGAGCAGCAGTGTGACACCTATTTTGTTGGTTTGGATACGTCGTGTCCTACTGTGTGGACACGAGACTCACAGTGTAACACCTATATATGTACACGACTCATATCAACTGTCAATTTGATGTTTTGCTGGGATTCGAATTCCAATTAGGGTTCGAGCCCTATTTACTGATACTGGAAGTTTTTTGGGCATTTTCAGGGTTTTGAAATAAATGTGAAGGGAGTACAAATGAGTGTCTTACTGCCTTTGGCAGCAGCATTAGTGAGAGCCCTGAATAGCAGGGCAGCCCTGTTGCATATGAGTGCAGGGCCTTGAGGGGAAAGCACATAGGGGTTCCTACAAATGGCTGGACATATACAACAGCAGGGCAAGTGGTTTTAGATAGGGGTTCATATGGGGTATCAGTAATTTTAGAGGAGAATTCCAAGAATATGTAGGTTAAGTCAAGTGCCATATATAGAGAGTATATATATTTGTGTTTTGTGTATGTATGATAGTGTATATAGTAGATGAGTATGTGTGTATAGTTATATATATCTATATAAGCGTTTGTGTGTGAGTGTGGCCAACATCTTGATAATAGAAGAAATAGGGGCTCGAGTTACAGAATTGGAGAGGTGAGGGAGACAATAAAAATAATAATATGCAGTGGCAGTAGGAGAAGCACATGTAGCAACATGTATAAGCAATTGCAGCAGTTGTGAGGGGTTTACTCTGTATCAGAAAATACATATATTGTATCCACTGTACAGCAGGAAAAATAGTTGGTTCTGAGGTATCAGATGGGAGAGGCAAGGCACCCACTTTGGGAGTGAGTTGAGGAGCAGTCCATATGGATGCTCTGAAAATTAAATCATGTTAGAAGGACAGACTAGGTTATGTAACAGAGGTAAGGGATATGCATATAGGTTTGTATGTGTATATTAGCTATAGGTATATATATGTGAAATATATCAATATCTAAAGCATAGTGTAATATACATATTAGCTACCATTTGGCTTTGTGCGTGTATATATATATATATATATATATATATATATATATATATATATATATATATATATATATATATATATATATATTGGGTTAAGAGGAGTGGTTTAGAAGTTAGTTCAAGTGATGGTTTGAACTAATAGTAGAGGAATGGAGATGGAGTAGGGGCTATGAGGTTAGAGTAAGGGGCTTTAATGATGTGAACCTATATAGTATCACATAGTTATACATAAGGTAATATAAATGTATATGTATCTTGTTGAATGTGTGGGGTAATAGGATAAAGAATGGCAAAGTAACATATAGATATCCTAGTATCCTGTAATTTAGATATTAGTATCCTAGAATTGGATTTTAGTTGAAGCAGTTGTTAGGGGCAGAGGTATACAAATGTGGATATAGTGGCTATAGTGTAGTATAGGAGGGGAACCCAACAGCAGTTGGAACAATTTGAAAGGATAGATATGAAATTAGATAGATAAATAGATGGAGATGAGCGTCTTGCTGTGTGAGGACAGTAGGCCATCTCCATTGGGGTATTTTCAGGGTTTTGAAATGAAGAATAACACTCATCTCCATCTATATATTTGGATTGTTGTTCATTTGTTGTTCATTCATGGATTCTCTACATTCGTAGATTCTCTATATTATTATAAGCTGTGTGAGGACAGTAGGCCATCTCCATTGGGGCATCATTTTGAATTACATGTTTCTAATATGAGGGGTGTGTCTGGGTTTGGAAGTAACTGTCCTATTAATCTAATTTTGAATTACATGTACCAGCCAGACACTGTCCCTGCAGCCATTCGACTGGCGAGGCAAAAATCTATGTACGACATTTGCTATAAGGAATTTGCATTAATCTACGGTACGACATCGTGATCAGGATATAGTTCCTGCAGCCATTCGACTGGCGAGGCAGAAACTATGAATCTGTAAATAAAGTTGACTGTCCTCCGACCCCCTATTACTCGGCAATGATGATACGACAACCTAACACTACATCTTTTAGTAGTAGATAATGTCTTAGTATTACATTTTGTGGCTTCATCTTATTGATTCTGTTACATCCTTCAGATACTAGATTTGATAAGAACATATACTACACCATATGTACAGAACATAGATGATTCACAATAATGTATGCTAGATTAAATTTTGGGTTGCGTTCTGAGCCATTCGTCCCCACACTTGGCAATTAAGCATGTGAAATATATCGTTGAAAAACATAAAATTTTGGGTTGTGTTCTGAGCCATTCTTAACTTTCTACAGTAATCATCTTAAAATGGATATGAATTACTATCTGCGGAACCGTTTATGGATGTACAATCGTCATCCTGATAAATTACTATCTTTGCCAATCTTTGCAGACTTATCTTCAAATGGATATGAATTACTATCTGCGGAACCGTTTGTGGATGTACAATCGTTATCCTGATGACATATGCGGTGTGCGGGATAAATTTCTACAGGGTGTGTGACGCCCAAGAACCAGAATACTGGAGAGCGGGGGCGTACATAGCCAGCTACGTATATTAAAATAGAATCCACCTTGCTATACGGTCACGGCTGTTTAGATATAAGGGTTTACTATAAGCCAACGGTCTCTTAAGATCAAGCCTATTGTCTCAATCTCAAGCAAGTAATGTAGTTACAAGATGTTAGACCACCAAATATACAATAAAAGGCGTCCTAAAAATTACATATTCAGCTGATCATGAAGATAGTCATACAAAATGCGAGGACTAGCAAGAGTTAAGTCATACATGATCAACCCTAGGATTTGTTAATCATGTTTATAGCCCGTAGGCAGACAGTAAGTAAATATGCATCGGGCTAACAGGTGCTCGTCGGCTAAACGCCTCAAAAGAATAAATTTACAAGGTAGTGAGCGAAACAAAAGAGAAAACCCACTCGTAGCCCGGGTTTCTTCTAGTCGCCACCATCGGGCTGGAAGTTCGATAGATCCTCGGGTGCTGCTCTGAAATCTGGCCACACAAAACCAACTGGGTCAAACCCCAGAAAGAGCAAGTGCCACAAAGGAGGCCACGAAATAAGAACAAAAGCCAGCATATCAGATCATAAGGAATAAAAGAAAAGTACAAGTAATAAAGAGAACAATAGGACAATAAACGACTAGGGACGTGGAACCATTCCGGGAGCCAGGTTACAACCCTTAAACCAGACAAGGACCGGGGTCGTAACCCTTCGCCTGAATAGCACTTTGTCTCTACCCATTTATTGTTAAAATAAGTAAAACAATCATGTTCAGGGGTACCAGGTACAGGGACTATACGAGATTTAGACAAGGCTGGACACCATCCATTCACAAACTACCAAGCAATTACTATGGCTTACTACTTAACTAACTAGGGTTATCACAAGCCTAATTACTAACAAGATGCAAGTGAGAAATTTCCAGTCCCAAGCCCTGCAGACTATCCAGTTATCCTTCCGCGGGTTGAGAGTATGGTTGGGTACATCGCCCAGGAGACAATATACCCTTAGGTGACTTAGAGGGTGCAACACATGACAGTGTGCTGGAAATGTGCCATACTCGTCGGCAGGCTACAAGTCCTTTTAAAGCGCCCAGATAATGAGATCGCCTGTGAGTGGAAATCCTCCATGAAATATAGTTTGATCTAGTCATTAGCCTAATCCATATTCAGTGTGAATCCCTGACCGTGGTAACGAGGGAGTCACGTCCTAGACATGATGCAAGACAAGACAAGTGGATTGCACAAAGCAGCAAGAGTGAACATCCACGGCATCAGAGTTGATTATACGAGTCAAGTTAGCCATCGTACCAGCATCAAATCAAGTCAATTACAAGTCAGGTTACAAGTTACACGTCAGGAGTGCGCCGCCACGGGCCACTATCAAGTTATCCAGTACCAAGATTAATTATGAATCACAGGTTACAAGTTAAGAGCGCACCCCATCGGGTCACTACTAAGGAGATCAAAAAGTACTAGAATCATAAATCACATAAATCACAAAATCGTACTAGTCATAAGCAAAACACCTAAAACTGTGCCAGGCCGTGTTGGGTCAAGACAGTCGTGTTGCTGGAACAAGATCTCAAGACTCCAATCCCCAAAAGAGAAGCCAAGTCCAAGGAATAAAACCAAACCATCATGGGCAAGTGGGTTGCGCTGGGGTTAGATTGCACTAGGGTCGAACTGCGCATAAGTTGAACTGCACAGGAAATGAACTGCGCATGAGTTGAACTGTACAGGAAATGAACTGCGCATGAGTTGAACTGCGCAGAAAATGAACTGCGCATGAGTTGAACTGCGCAGGAAATGAACTGCGCATGAGTTGAACTGCGCAGGAAATAAACTGTGCATGAGTTGAACTGTGCAGGAAATGAACTGCGCATGGCCTTGCGCTAAAGAGCGCTGGCCGAGGGTCTTCTTCTCCATCAGGCCGAGGGAAAACCTAAGAATCACCAAAATTTCCAAATCTCATAACTTAGCCAAATCAAAACAAAATTTGGATTTTCAAAGTTCTAACTTGTGTAAAATTAAATTCTCTTCCACATGGAAGCCTCAAAACAAGCAAAAATCTAAGTCTAATAGATCAAAACCAAGAAAATTCGAAAATGGTTAAAACTTAGATCTAGAAAAATGGAGACTCCAAATCACAAAATGCCAAGTTCTAATGTTGTTCACCATGGCCTAATCTAGCTAATGGACAAATAAAATGGGGTGCATATTTGGTGGCCAGGTGCACTTGCCTATGGTATTGGGGGAGGAAGGAAGAAGAAGATGAAGAAAATTAATGGAAGTTATGAGGAGAGAGAAAGTTAGGTGGAGTTTTAATGAGGGAGGGTGTGTCGTATTGAGGGTGGAGGTTAGCTAAGGTAGTCCAATGCAAACCAAAACAAACCAAACCAATTCCTTCTCCATAAAATAAAACCACGCCAGGTCCAAAACCTATTTTACGAGAAAACCAGAATTCGCAACTTAAACTAAAACACAAATACAGGCCAGAATCCGAGAAAATAAAATACAGGTCCGAAATACATATAAGCCTAATCAAAATACGTATTCCGAAATACGGGCATTACAACTCTACCCACCTTAAAACAATTCCGTCCTCGGAATTTAAATCAAGATGCTTAGAGATATAAGAGCCAGCTATACTATCCACAATTAAGCTACACTAAGCAAATAATCAAACAATCATACATGCAAGCAAGGGATGGAAAGCATAAGGCATAAGGAAGATATTATACCTTATGAGTCAAACAAGTCGGGATATCGCGATCGGATGTCATCCTCACGCTCCCACGTTGACTCACCTAGAGAGTGATGACCCCAAGCAACACGGACTAAGCTAATAGTCTTGTTCTTGAGTATCTTTTCTCTCCGGTCCAATATAGACACGGGCCTCTTCTCATACGAAAGTTTGGTACCAACAACCAGTTCTGAATGGTCCAGGATATGGCTCGGGTCCGGGATGTACCGTCGTAATTGGGACACATGGAATACATTATGTACCTCACTTTGCGATGACGGAAGAGCGAGACGATAGGATACATCTCCTACTCGCTCCAAGATATCGAACGGCCTTATATACCTAGGACTAAGCTTTCCCCGTACCCCAAAGCGAATGACGCCGCGGTTAGACGAGATCCTAAGGAATACATGGTCGCTGATAGCAAACTCTAAGGGACGCTGATGAGCATCGGCCCAATGTCGCTGGCGATCTTGGGCCACTCGAAGACGATCTCTGATCCCTCTGACCACTTTAACTGTCTGGGCAATCATTTCTGGACCGAGCATCTGCCTCTCTCCGATGTCGTCCCATGCTAGCGGGGATCTGCACTTCCTGCCATATAGTGCCTCCAACGGGGCCATCTGAATACTGGCCTGGAAACTATTGTTGTACGAGAATTCCACCAGGTGCAGGTGATCCTTCCATGAACCACCGAAGTCAAGGGTACAAGACCTCAACATATCTTCAAGAGTCTAGATTGTGCATTCCGACTGGCCATCTGTCTGCGGGTGATAAGCTGAGCTAAACTGTAGGTGAGTTCCCAAACTCTCTTGCAAGCTGTGCCAAAAGTGTGACGTAAACCTTGAATCTCGGTCCGAGGTGATACTGATGGGTACACCATGAAGCCTGACAATCTGCCTGAGGTACATCTCTGCTAGCTGAGCCGTAGACTGTCCAACTCTGAATGGAAGAAAGTGAGCTACCTTCGTGAGCCTATCAACTATAACCCAAATAGCATCTCGACCGGCTGGGCATCTAGGCAATCCAGTCACAAAATCCATGGTTATGTGCTCCCATTTCCATTCTGGAATCGGCAAGGACTGAAGAAGTCCAGCAGGCCTCTGATGTTCAGCTTTAACCTGCTGGCAAACCAAACACCGAGAGACAAACCGGGCTATCTCCCTCTTCATGTTATTCCACCAGAAATGCTGACGAATATCACGGTACATCTTCGTGCCACCGGGATGAATAGAATACTGTGAACTGTGAGCTTCTGCCATGACCTCATGTCTGATATCTCCACTGGGTACACAAAGACGAGTGCCGTGTCGAAGTGTACCATCTTCATGAATACACAACTCTGGCCTTCTTCTTGCCTCACACTCTGCTCTGTGTCGCTGAAGCTTGGAATCTGCTGACTGCGCTCTCCGGATCCTCTCAACTATGCTGGACTGAACCTGTAGACTGGCCATCAACGCCACGTTGGTAGGAAGAACCACTTCAATTCCCATATTCTGAAGATCTGCCAATAATTTTGGTTGCGCCGTTAGGAAATAAACTCCGGCTCTCCGGCTCAACGCATCTGCTACAACGTTGGCCTTCCCTGGGTGATACTGCAAATCCATATCGTAGTCCACCAGTAGCTCGAGCCATCTTCTCTGTCGCATATTAAGGTCCTTCTGGGTGAAAACATACTTCAGGCTTTTGTGATCAGTAAATATCTCCACTCTATCTCCTTACAAGTAGTGTCTCCACAACTTAAGTGCAAACACTACTATCGCCAGTTCCAAGTCGTGGGTCAGGTAATTCTTCTCATGATTATGAAGTTGACGTGCTGCATAAGATGTTACCTTCCCATGCTGCATCAAGACACACCCCAATCCTCTGCCTGAAGCGTCGCAATAAACTGTGAATCCTTCGATCCCATCTGGGAGTGTGAGAATGGGAGCCGTTACCAAACCTCGCTTCAACTTCTTAAATGATTCTTGGCACTCTACTTTCCATACGAACGGCACATCCTTGCGGGTCAACTGGGTCATCGACGCTGAAATTCTCGTAAAATCTGAAACGAATCGTCGGTAGTAGCCGGCTAATCCAAGGAAGCTGCGAACCTCTGCCACTGAGCTAGGTACTGGCCATGTCTCGATAGCCACAATCTTCTGGGGATCCACTTCCACTCCTCCTCGGGTAATGATGTGACCCAAGTACGAAATGCGATCGAGCCAGAACTCGTATTTACTGAACTTGGCGTACAACTGGTGCTCTCTAAGCGTCTGAAGGACGATTTTGATATGCTGCTCGTGCTCTGCTTCGCTCTTGCTGTAGACCAGGATATTATCTAGGAACACGATCACGAACTGATCCAAGTAAGGCATGAAAATGCGATTCATGAGGTCCATGAATACTGCCGGCGCATTGGTCGCTCCAAAGAGCATAACAAGGAACTCCCAATGCCCATACCTAGATCGGAAAGCTGTCTTCGGGATGTCCTGCTCTCTGACTCTGATCTGGTGGTATCCTGACCATAAATCTATGTTCGAGAACATTGAAGCCCCTTTGAGTTGATCAAACAAGTCATCTATCCTCGGGAGAGGGTATCTGTTCTTGATTGTCACTGAGTTCAAGGTACGATAATCTACACATAACCTGGACGTACCATCCTTCTTTTTCACAAGAAGCATCGGGGCTCCCCAAGGCGATCCACTTGCACAAATAAATCCCTTGGTCCTCAGTTCTTCAATCATCTTGTACAAAATCTCCAACTCTGAAGGTGCCATCCTGTAGACTCGCTCTGATACTGGTGCCGTCCCGGGGATCAAGTCTATAGTGAACTCAATCTCCCGCTCTGGCGGCATCCCTGGAAGTTCTTCTGGGAAGACATCCGGAAGCTCTTCAACTATCCTGGGTAACTGTACTGCTGCTACCGCCATCCGCAATACTAGGGAAGATGGCTCCACTGTGCCTCTGGAAAATGAGAACTCTGGCTCGCCTGGAATGCTGAAAACAACCCTGCCAATGTGGCAGTCTATCCTAGCATACTGGTTCCTCAACCAATCTATGCCTAAGACTACATCATAGTCTGCCATAGGGAACTCTATAAATCTAGCGGGGAACTCTCTACCGCTAACTACGATCCGACACGAGGAAAACACTCGATCTACTCCCACAAGACCATTACCAGTAAGTATATTGAGCCTTACTGATAATGACTCTGGCTCCAATCCTATCCGTATCATAAATCGTGCAGACATGAATGAATGCGATGCACCATAATCAAATAATACTGATGCTGGAGAGGAGTTGACGAGAATAGTACCTGCCACTACCTCACCTGGTGCAACTTCTTCTTTCATAGCCATCATCATTGACTGACCTTGTCCTCTGGCTGCGGGTCCCCTCTGCTAGAAACCTCTCTGCCTACTCTGCACTTGGGCTTGGGTGTACTGCTGATAAAATGCCTGGGCCTGAGGCAATAATGGCCTCGGGTACTGCTGCTGCTGTATAGGTGTTGGTTTCCTAACCGATGGACTGGTTAGATTGGAAGAGGATGAACTACCCCTATTCGGGCAGGCTCCTATCTTGCGATCTGCCGCTCCACAAGCCAGGCACAATCCCTGCGACAATCTGCCACCACGTGCCCTGTCTTCCCGCAACGAGAACATCCCATCGCGGAAGTCTGCTTCTGCTTCTACTGCTGTAGGTACATCGAGGTTGAATGTTGAACCGACGTCACTGAGGCCGCCCGCCTCGGAGTTCCAATGGTCAAACCCCTAGCTGTCGGGGCTGGAGCTGATGATTGGTGCATCTGATTATGGGACCGCTTCCTACCTCCAGTCCTGTCCACGATCCTCTGGGAGGTGTACTCGTGCCTCCTAGCTGCCCTCAATATTGCATCGAACGTCTGGTGCTCGAACTGCTCAACTGCCAACAAGATCTCCAAATGCAGCCCCTGCTGGAACCGGTGGGCCCTATCAAACTCGGTCGCCACCAAGGTAGGGGCAAACCTACTGAGTCTAGAAAACTCAAATGCATAACCGTCGACCGATCTGCCTCCTTGCTTCAAGTTGGTAAATCTCGTCTGTAGGTCGTACCGAGCTACAGCAAAATACTTCGTCTGAAATCTTTCTCTAAACACCGCCCAAGTAACCGGTGCCGCTAATCCCACAGCCTGCGCCGCCCACCAACTGCGAGCTAAGTCTAGCAACTGTAGGCATACCACCGCCACCTTTTCATTCTCAGGTGTCCTAGCTACTTCCAGAACCACCTCGGTATCCTAAAGCCAAGCGTCCACGGCAATCGCATCTTCGTTGTCGTCGAAAAATGGAGGGTTCAAGCGCTTGAAGCTGTTGGCCGCGCTGTTCCCTGGATGACCGCCTCTGGTCAAAGCATCTGCCACTACCTGGTGCAAGACATCTCCTCTACGATCCTGGGAAGCTATCAAGGTCCTGATGAGACCTACCAAGGTGCCATCATCAGGCTCGACAGGTCGAACGGGCTAAACTGGGGGCTCTCCTCCAGTAGGTACAACTCTGGAGGCTACTCCAGAATGCTTGGCTTGATCTCCGGATTGCTGGTCCACGGAAAGTGCTCCACTTTGCTGATCGGCGGGGTCAGGTATAGTGCCGCTGAAGAAGACGACATAAGGAAAACAATAAGGAAGGACCAGGACAGATCAACGATACAAGCATATGATCAGGACAAGAATCCAGAGATTCAGAGGATATGAACGGAGATCAAAGACGAGTACTGATTGAGACATCTATCCGATAAACCCTCACATATCTTGAATGCCAAGACCTGCATGGGCCACCACTTAAACCATGTGACGCCCCAGAACCAGAATACTGGAAAGCGGGGACGTACATAGCCAGCTACGTATATTGAAATGGAATCCACCTCGCTATACGGTCACGGCTGTCTAGATATGAGGGTTTACTACAAGCCAACGATCTCTTAAGGTCAAGCCTATTATCTCAATCTCAAGCAAGTAATGTAGTTACAAGATGTTAGACCACCAAATATACAATAAAATGTGTCCCAAATATTACATATTCAGCTGATCATGAAGCTAGTCATACAAAATACGAGAACTAGCAAGAGTTAAGTCATACATGATCAACCCTAGGATTTGTTAATCATGTTTACAGCCCGTAGGCAGACAATAAGTAAATATGCATCGGGCTAACATGTACTTGTCAGCTAAACGCCTCAAAAGAATAATTTTACAAGGTAGTGAGCAAAACAAAATGGAAAACCCACTCATAGCCCGGGTTTCTTCTAGTCACCACCATCGGGCTGGAAGTTCGGTAGATCCTCGAGTGCTGCTCCAAAATCTAGCCACACAAAACCAGCTGGGTCAAACCCCAGAAAGAGCAAGTACCACAAAGGAGGCCACTAAATAAGAACAAAAGCCAGCATATCAGATCATAAGGAATAAAAAAAAGTACAAGTAATAAAGAGAACAACATGACAATAAACGACTAGGAACGTGGAACCATTTCGGGTGCCAGGTTACAACCCTTAAACCAAACAAGGACCGGGGTCGTAACCCTTCGTCTGAATAGCACTTTGTCTCTACCCATTTATTGTTAAGATAAGTAAAAAAATCATGTTCAGGGGTACTAGGTACAGGGACTAGACGAGATTTAGACAAGGCTGGACACCATCCATTCACAAACGGCCAAGCAATTACTACGGCTTACTACTTAACTAACTAGGGTTATCACAAGCCTAACTACTAACAAGATGCAAGTGAGAAATTCCCAGTCCCAAGCCCTGCAGACTATCCAGTTATCCTTTTGCGGGTTGAGAGTATGGTTGGGTACATCGTCTAGGAGACGATATACCCTTAGGTGACTTAGAGGGTACAACACATGACAGTGTGCCGGAAATGTGCCCTACTCGTCTGCAGGCTACAAGTCCTTTTAAAGTGCCTAGATAACGAGATCGCCTGTGACTGGAAATCCTCCATGAACTATAGTTTGATCTAGTCATTAGCCTAATCCATATTCAGTATGAATCCCTGACCGTGGTAACCAAAAAGTCACGTCCTAGACATGATGCGAGACAAGACAAGTGGATTGCATAAAGCAGCAAGAGTGAACACCCACGGCGTCAGAGTTGATTATACGAGTCAAGTTAGCCATCACAACAGCATCAAGTCAAGTCAAGTTACAAGTCAGGTTACAAGTTACACGTCAGGAGTGCGTCGCCACGGGCCACTATCAAGTTATCCAGTACCAAGATTAATTATGAATCACAGGTTACAAGTTAAGAGCGCACCCCATCGGGTCACTACTAAGGAGATCAGAAAGTACTAGAATCATAAATCACAGAAATCACAAAATCGTACTAGTCATTAGCAAAACACCGAAAATCGTGCCAGGCCGTGTTGGGTCAAGACAGTCTTGTTACTGGAACAAGATCTCAAGACTCCAATCCACAAAAGAGAAGCCAAGTCCAAGGAATAAAACCAAACCATCATGGGCAAGTGGGTTGTGCTGGGGTTAGATTGTGCTAGGGTCGAACTGCGCATGAGTTAAACTGCGCAGGAAATGAACTGTGCATGAGTTGAACTGCACAGGAAATGAACTGCGCATGAGTTGAACTGCGTAGGAAATGAACTGCGCAGGAGTTGAACTACGCAAGAAATGAACTGCGCATGAGTTGAACTGTGCAGGAAATGAACTGTGCATGGCCTTGCGCTAAAGAGCGCTGGCCGAGGGTCTTCTTCTCCATCAGGCCGAGGGAAAACCCAAGAATCACCAAAATTTCCAAATCTCATAACTTAGCCAAATCAAAACGAAATTTGGATTTTCAAAGTTCTAACTTGTGTAAAATTGAATTTTTTTCCACATGGAAGCCTCAAAACAAGCAAAAATCTAAGTCTAATAGATCAAAACCAAGAAAATCCAAAATTGTTAAAACTTAGATCTAAAAAAATGGAGACTCCAAATCACAAAATGCCAAGTTCTAATGTTGTTCACCATGGCCTAATCTAGCTAATGGACAAATAAAATGGGGTATTTATTTGGTGGCAAGGTGCACTTGCCTATGGTGTTGGTGGAGGAAGGAAGAAGAAGATGAAGAAAATTAAAGGAAGTTATGAAGAGAGAGAAAGTTAGGTGGGGTTTTAATGAGGGAGGGTATGTTGTGTTAAGGGTGGAGGTTAGCTAAGGTAGTCCAATGCAAACCAAAACAAACCAAACCAATTCCTTCTCCATAAAATAAAACCACGTCGGGTCTAAAACCTATTTTACGAGAAAACCAGAATCCGCAAGTTAAACCAAAACACAATTACAAGCCAGAATCCGAGAAAATAAAATACAGATTCGAAATACATATAAGCCTAATCAAAATACGTCTTCCGAAATACGGGCATTACAGGTTGTGCAACAGTTCCTGCAGTTTGCCAAGGCGTTCCCTCAGTACATGGACCGTACAAAAATTAAGTGTCCATATGTGAGATATCGCAACTTGAAATATCATTCGAAAGTGGATGTGACATATCATTTGTATTCGAGGGATTTCATGCCAAATTATTATCAATAGACCGCACATGGGTCGAGGGTTCTATTTGTGAAGCCTATGTCCTTGAGGAGATTACAAACTTTTGTTCAATATATTTCAAGCCTCATATTGCTACAAATAGAACAAGAGCTCCGAGGAACGACGATGGAGATATAGAATATAATGATGCATTATTGAAAGTCTTCAATGCTCTTGGAAAGCCTTCTGGAAAGCTGAAAAAGAGATATTTGAATGATGAGGAACTAAAGGCTGCACAGTTATATATATTACTCAACTGCGAGGAGGATGAAGTGGAAAAGCTAGAGTGGTAAGTGAAAATCTTCAACATTCAAGTCATCTATTTGTTGATTACGTTACTATAATTTAACGAGTATATCCTAATATTTATTGGTTTTCAGCAAATTTAATAATGAGGTGAGGTCAAGTAGACCATACATTGCAGATAAAGAAGTAGAAGAAGAAATGACTTCATTTTCCGTCTTGGTTGAATGCATATGTACGTAAGAAGCTAGTTAGAATCTTCCTCCATTTGTATTTGCACAAGAAATAACTTAACATTGAACTTAATTTTGTATCTTCTCGTGTTTAGGTCGATCGTCCGGACGTCATCCTTGAGAATGAATCTATTAGAACTCTTGCCAAGGGACCAATTTATGCCATCTCCAGCGGTTACACTGCCTCCTTCTCTAGCGGTTACACTGCCTCCTTCTACAGCGGTTGCATTGACTCCTCCTTCATCGTCGTCGGTGGTTCTTATACCGGAGCAGTATGCTTACCTTCTTTCTAGGAGCGGTGATGCTCATTCTGATCAGCCGTAGTCGACATATATATATATATATATTGTTGTGTGATGGCCCATTGTTGGGTCTTTAATGTGTTTATACATTCATTGTTATTGTGTTTATTATGTTTGATACTGTTGTTGAAATTTTTCATATATCTGTGTTGATTGATGAGATTGTGTTTCAAACGTATTCGTAATTGTGTTTCATATTGTTTGATACTTTGTGTTCGTCATGCTCCTCCTGATCAGCCGGTGTTGAGTAGTATTCCACCGAAGGGGTCGGCAAACCCAGGGAAATACTGCTTTAGGGGTTGATTGTGTTTCATATTGTTTGCTGCAAATGCTGTTGTAGGTGCTGCTGCAAATGCTGTATTTTTTTAATTTTTTCACCAAATTTAGCGACGTTCAGCGACGTTTAGCGACGTCCAGCGACAGAAATGAACGTCGCTAAGTAAGTATAGGAACGTCGCTAACTATGATTCACCCCGTCGCTGATCGTCACTAAACGTCACTAACAATGACGTCGCTAATACGTCGCTATGTGTCGGTAAAATAGTAACGTATCGACGTTGCAGAACGTCGCCAATTTGCTGACATGCCAGGTCAGCATAGATGTATGTAACGTCGCTACACGTCGCTAGCTGACATCAGCAAACGCAGTCGTTTTACGTCGCTTGTAGTCGCTGAATTAGCGACGCGGATGCGTCGCTAATGGTTATCGCAATAGCGACGTATTATGATGTTATGGTGTTTAGCGACTAGGTAAATCACGACTACGTCCAAACGTCACTAAATACGTCGCTAATTGGATTTAGCGACGTATTTTCCATATTTAGCGACGTCCTATGGCGTCGCTGATTTCACAAACTTTATTAGTATGGATATGGAGAAAGCTTATGACCGTCTGGACTGGCAATTCATGATCTGGGTGTTCAGGGCCTTCGGCTTCTCTGAGCTTGGATCGACATTATTTTTTGATCCATTAGCAACTTATATTTCTCCATAGTCATCAACGGGAAAGCGGAGGGATTCTTCAACTCTAGTCATGAAATCAGATAGGGAGACCCTATATCCTCTACCATCTTCATCATCGTGACAGAAGCGATTAGCAGAAACCTCAACTACCTGCCGCACACGCCTGAATTTCACCACTACCACACCACTACCGGATGCCCTTTAATCACTCACCTCACCTACACTGATGACATCCTCATCTTCTTCTTCGGAGACATCGGGTCCGTGGAAGTGGTCCACAGAATGCTTGAGAGATACACCAGATGCTCGGGTCGACGAATTAATACCTCCAAAAGTGTCATCTATACCTACCACAAAGCTGACAAGACCCACTCGGCTACTCTCTCCAATCTGACCTCCTTTTCCATCGCATACCCACCGTTCAACTAGTTAGGGTGCCCGTTGGTGTATGGGAAATCTAATTCAGGTATCTTCGATGGCATTGTGAGCAAAATCAGAAAAAGATCGCGGGCTGGCATAATGCTACCCTATCTCCGGGTGGCAAGATGATCCTCATCAAGCACGTCCTCTCTTCCATTCCCATCTATACCCTAGCAGTATGCTCCCCCTAAGAAGGTGCTCTCCTCTTTTGAGTCCCTCTTCTCCAACTTCTTCTGGGGACACAATGATGGTAAGGACAAACACCACTGGGCCAGTTGGGACTCGATGGCCAAGCTGACCTCGGAGGGAGGGCTGGGATTTAGCCGATTATATCATATCGTTGACGCCTACTCCATGAAGCTGTGGTGGAAACTACGCTCGGGCAACTCGCTCTAGAATTATTTTATGAAGACCAAATATTTTTGATACTCACATCCCACGACGGTCGGCGCTAATACCAGATCCTCCTCGACCTGGAGAGTATCCTTCACGGCCGTATCCTTGTAGAACCCTTCATCCATCTGCAGCTTGGCAACAGAAGCTCGTCGACGAGCCACGAACGGTGGCTCAGGGATGACATTCTTCAGCCTTCTTTAAACGCCCCCCAACTGCACAATCCGCAACTTATGGGACAACCACTGTAACACCCAGTTTATGAAATAAGGGTATTTTTGAAATTTTATATTTATAATCATTATTTATTGCATTTAAATCATATTATGATTTTTGGTGATTTTAAAAATCAATTTAAAAACTATTTTGATCAATGACTTATGATTTTGATGTTTACTAGTGTAACCCTAGAGACTGCATGACCTAGAGCCTAACCATGTCATTAGGATGATTTATTTTTACTTTTGAGCATGAGGATATTTTGGTCATTTGGCCTCTTTGAATTATTTTATGATTTATCGCATTGGTGATTGTTAATTTTGACTTTTGCTAGCTGTGACTTAAGAGACTGTCCTAGACTTTGACCTTGACTTTGGTGACTTAGTTAACATGGTATGGAACCCTAATCTAACTTAAGTTGGTCTTGGTTGACTTAAGTTGGCTAAGTTTTATGGAGAGACTAGGAGGATTTTTGCAGTGGACCAAAGGCTAAGGACTTGAGCTAGTTAGCTAGTGCAACTAGGCCCAAAGCCCACCAGACTAAACCCTAACCCTATTCTTTCATTTATGACCAGCCACTAGGTCATTTCCCTTCCCTATAAATAATCTCTTAATTTGTTCTTATCTCTTTTGTATTGAAAGAACACATAGAGAAAAGAAAGGTTTGTCCATTCTTCCCCATTCCATAGATTCTTCATTTTAAATCCTTTCTACTCTAGTTTCTTGCATTAGAGCCTAATACTCTCCTATTTTCTGATTGTAGAGATTAATCCCAGCTTTGGATCAATTTGGAGCATTTGGCTAGCAAGGAGGAACCCCATATTTGAAGCTTTTTCTTGCTATTTGCACCTATAGGTAAAATATATCTAATTATTCTAATATTCTATTTTCTTTTTATATTAGGCTAGATCTAGATGTCCCCTAGCTGTCCCTATAGTTTGGATAGATTTTGTGTCCATTTGGTGTCCATATCGGACACGTGTCATAGTGTATAGGAAGATGTTTGATAGAATGTCACTTAGGAATTTATTTTCAATTTCTGTAGAACTAATTACATGAATCCCTAGATCTATATGTGTATAATTATGTTTATGAAGACTGAGTCATGATTGGTGTCATTTTCGTGTCCTATTTTGTGCTGGACACGCAGCACGGGGGCTCGGTCGGGTGCCCTGCTGCCATTGTCCGAGT
Organism: Iris pallida; assembly: GCA_029216955.1. Lineage (NCBI taxonomy): Eukaryota > Viridiplantae > Streptophyta > Magnoliopsida > Asparagales > Iridaceae > Iris > Iris pallida. The sequence goes on from JANAVB010033620.1 coordinate 19,789,463, forward strand.
TCTCATTGGACACAGCACTTCGTGACACCAAATTTGGTGTGTACGTGCACGAGGTGACTGACACTAGGCCTATAAAATTTCATGAGATTTTATTTAGTGGTTTGTGAGTTATTTGGCCCGCACTGATTCGTGTTGTCGAGTGCACGGTCGGCCTCGAGGCTCTAACACTGGTGTCGTGTCCCACCTAGACACAGTTTGGACACGATTCTGGGTGGTGAACCCCTAGCCCTATCCTAGGTGAACCCCTAGACATGAGCACGTGTCCTATTTTGTGTCGTGTCATATCCACGAGTGATGTGCGCGCATGCACGACGCTGTCGAATACACAGTTTCATGTGTCTGTGTTGTTTATGATTGGACACGATTGTGTCCAGTTTCTTGGACACTGAGACACCCCATGACATTATCACATATGTATCATTAATTACCAACCATTAATTTGAATCATCAGTTGTTATTTCTAATTCGATTAGGAATGCCTTATATTTTCTGACACGAGGAAAACAGTCAGTTGGTTTCTGAAATTCGAATGTAGGTTAGCTTTTTGTTTTGTGCGTTTGATTCAAACGTAGATTCACCTGTACACATCTGGAATTAGCTACATGTTAGGGTTTATGCTAGGCATGAGAATTTAGCTTTCGATTTTGCTTTGGCTTTCGAAATTACAATGAAATGTTAAGACTGATACACAATTTTTGATACACTATTTTTAACACAATAATCCCTATGTAATTACACACACACAGGCACATTTTGCACACTGTTTTGTTCAATTGAGATTTGGTTGGTATTAGGATTCATGGTTTTGTTGAAATGGGATTTTTGATTTTGTTTGGGACTAAAATCCTAAGAATATTGTGAACTGTCACACACATATACATGGTTAACTGTTAACATAGGAAGGGTGCACTGTTTTCATATGTTTACACACACCTAAATCTGAGTTGATTCTCTACACACTGCCACCCACCCTATCAACATACTGAAATCTGAGAACCACATTGAATCACATGTACACACATCCATTACAAATATGAGAATGAGTTCACATACACACATATTTCACATTACAATAACTGAGAACATGATGTTCCCTATATACACACTGTCACACATATTTCTCCACTGAAATATGAGATTGCCAACTGTTTGAACTGTATACACACTTGCACACTATTTTTCTATTTTCCTGAGAACCTATGAATTGAATCTGAGAGTGTGCAACCCTGTATTGCACACACACATGTACCCTATCTACACACACACTACACCCTGTACATTGATACCTATGAACACATATAGCCTATACACACACACACACACACAAATCTGATTACAAGCCACACACAGAGGACATATCTACACTATCACAATCTGAGAACTTAACCCATGTTCACACACACACACAAAAGCTGAAATCTGTGTTGACACTCAAACACACACTCACTCACCCATGCCATACACACACACACACACATGCATGATTTCCCCTATCTTTCTATATGTATATATATACTATATATAACTTAATGTGATAATGTGATGTAATATAGATATTGCCTATTGATATATATATATATATATATATATATATATATATATATATATATATATATATATATATATATATATATATATATTATATAAAAAAAATATATATATATATATAATATATATATATATATATATATATATTATATATATATATATATATATATATATATATATATATATATATTATATATATATATATATATATATATATATATTTTATATATATATATATATATTTTATATATATATATATATATATATATATATATATATATATATATATATATATATATATATATATATATAATGTGTATATAGAAATATGGAAATAGATATGTGTGTATTGCCTAATATGTGAATATGGCTTATAGCCTAGGTAGTATAGCCTATGGTATATGGAATATATACATAAGAGTGTTGGATTATATTAGGCTAAGTGTGACTTGTATTGGTGTGTACTTGCTAGAATAGTCTTGGTTTGGCCTAGTAAGACTTGTTGGGCTAGGTTTGACCTAGTTAATCTAGTTGACTAGAGTAGTTTGACTAGAGTTGACCAAAAGTCAACATGGAGTCTAGATGTGACCAATTGACCTAGTTGACTAGATATTGACTAGGGTTGACCCAGAGTTGACCAAGTTTGACTTTGACCTAGATTGACCTAAAAATTATGTAGATTGCATCATAAACTCCATTTACCTTATTTTAAACACATTATAACCTGTACTGGTCTATTTAGGACATTGTGACTCCGGTACAGATATCTATTTTTATCAGTTGCACAGGGTATCAGGCGAGTACATTATCTAATAGTTCTCTCATTTATTTGTCAATTACTGTACTTCAGTTCTAGTTAGTTGTATGTGATTCTCTGTTACAATACGTATGGATATTTTTGGATTCATGTATGCGACAAACATACCATATTGTCTGGCCTATATTACTGGAATCATTCTGAAATCATTGCTGGTTTCATCATGTTTGGCTGGACTCATCTCGATTCTCGTGTCATATTCTGGATTCACTTGTACTTGCTGGAAGGGGAAATACTTGAGTAAGACATGTAGACATACCCCAATTCTGGAATCACCCCACGTGTTGGAATCAAACTGGAATGATATCCATCTCACACCCGGCCAGGTGTGTGATGTGCCGGATTACCTATAGCCGTTTACATGTCGATCTCGGTATTTTAAAATACACTGTTAGAGTATAGGCTGGACTCACCCTGGAATCATTGATCATTATAACTGGAATCGTCTCGTACTGGATTCATCTTGTATTAGATTCATCTTGTACTGGACTTACATTGGAGTTTACACTTGTCTATATTTACTGTCTCGACTTATACCATGTTACTCTAGTTCAGCTAGATTCTATTTTACAGTCTTTATTGCCAAGATTCTTCTCTTATTTTAGTTACTTACTTTTCTTGTACTTTATCTGTCTCTCTATACCATCACTTGAATATAAACTGCCATGTTCATCAATACAACTGTCTATAACTGCTTTATAGTTCTCTATCATTTACTTGGATTTTCTAGATGAGATGTGCTCGTTCCTGTCCTGACTGGACCTGTTGAAATTTTACAGATGATTGTCCTGAGGATGCTTGCCCTACTTACTATGGACCAGGAGATGGTTTAGCTACCTTTGGCTCCGACACTCAGAGTGATCAAGAGACTAGCTAGTTGACTTGGTTAAGTTTCATGTTTTAGAACTTGAATTGTAAATAAGTTGAGATATGTTAAGTTTTGAGATTGTTGGAGATTATATTATTTTATTAGTTGGTTTTATTATTGTATTTAGTCTTAGTTGTAAACTTCTGTGTTATCATATCGTGCTTAGACTGTGATTAAGATTCTATTATATCTATACTTGTCCTCCATTCGGAGTTGAGATTTTGACAAGTACATTATATAATTGCGTGAGTTGTTGGTTAGATAGTGACCTAGAACAATGTTCTACCGCCGATACTGTGGCGTAGGCTAGGCGCTGTTACGTATTCGTACCCTCACAGTGGGTGCGGGTCGTGACACAATTTTAGTGGTGGCCCATGCAGGTCGAGAGTCGCATTAGTACGATATCGTGGTAGTACGGCGACTTAGTTGTACTACTGCGAGCCTGCGATAGGTTGAGCAATAGGCTTCAATGGAGAGGTACTCAATCACAGTTAGGAAAAATTTTGCTTTAATTCTTGCTATCTATACATCTTGCTGATTTGTCTTCCTTGAAAGTTAACTGTCCTCCCTTGATTTATCGCTTCTATCTCAGTATTGATTCTTTGTTTGATCTGTCTCCAGGATGGTCGAGACTAGATCTTATCGCTCCGGACCGAGGAATACTGCTGAGAGGTCTGTCACCTCTCGTCCTGTGCAGCCAGCCTCCGATACCGTAGCACCAGTTATGCCTGCTGGGGTAGGTGCTTCATCTACTTTTGGAGGAGCTCCTCTACCAGTGCATAGACAGAGCCCGGTGATTGCAGAGATACTCCAACAGCAGCAGCCGCCTTCAGGATCCGTTGACGCAGTCCAGCTGTTCACTTTCTTCCAGCAGTTCATACAGGCCCAGCAGGCCCAGCAGTAGCGTCAGATGGCAGAGTTCAGTCGGTGCATCGATCTGGCCCTGACGGTAGTTGAAAGGGCAGTAGCTCAGCCTTCAGCAGTTTAGCAGCCGCACCAGTCGAAGGAGAAGGGCATCCAAGACTTCTAGAAGATGTACCCGAGGGACTTCAGGGGTACAAAGGGCATTCTGTATGCTGATGAGTGGATAGAGTATATGGAAGAGATTTTCAAACTTGTAGAGATTCCAGCGAGGCTATAGATCGAGGCGGCGGCCAGTATGATACAGGATTTGGCCCGCACATGGTACCAGACCGACCCGTGGGTTGGAACACCAGGGCAGACTTGGGCAGTATTCAAAAAGCTGTTCAAAGAGAAGTTTTTCCCAGATGCAGTGCTAGGTGCCCTCGAGAATCAGTTCGAGGCCTTAGTCCAGGGCAGTCAGTCCGTAGAGGAGTATGCTGGGGAATTCTGCCGTCTGGACAGATTTGTCGAGGGGTTATCCGAGGCGACGAAGGCCCGGAGGTTCAGAAAGGGACTGGTCAAGGAGGTAAAGTCCTATACCAAGAGTGCCTGCGGCACCACTTTTGAGGAGATCTTGGTGGATGCCTTAGCAGTAGAGGATGATCTTGAGCTGAGGCTCAAGATGGGACGGGACGCTCACGGTACCAGCAGCAGCGGAGGCCAGGCCAAGAGGCCTCATAGGTAGATTCATCAGACGCAGGCACCAGTGGGAGTTCAGCAGGTACAGCATTAGTACCGGGGTCAGGACCCGAAGGCGATCAGTTGTTCCTACTGCAGTAAGCTGGGACACATCTGGGAGCAGTCCAGGAAGAGGCTGAAGGTTTGCTATTTCTGTGGGTCTAGTGCCCACCAGAAGATAGATTGTCCTATTGTACCTCCTTTTGAGGGAGCTAGGCCACCTGTAGCTCAGCACCAGAAGGGTGGAGCTTTTGCGATGGCGGTCGAGGAGACCGACGCTGCAGGTGATGGGTTAGCAGGTTTGTCCTTCTTGTTCTTCCTTCCCACTTTCATGTGTAATTTCCATTAGTTCCTGCCAGGATATTGCTTGTGATTTGCTAGATAGTGTAGCTACCCTGTTCGAGACTATAGAATCACAACCAGTAGGATTATGCTGCATGTTATCTATCGACCATAATTTGATTGGGGGTTTGATCTAGTAGGGGTACGATCGTCTTAATTTCGAGGACGAAATTTTCTAAGGGGGGTAGACTTGTAACACCCAGTTTCTAAAATAAAGGAATTTTTAAAATTTTGTATTTGTAATCATTATTTATTGCATTTAAATCACATTATGATTTTTGGTGATTTTAAAAATCAATTTAAAAACCATTTTGATCAATGAATTGTGTTTTTGATGTTTACTAGTGTAACCCTAGAGACTGTATGACCTAGAGCCTAACCATGTCATTAGGATGATTTATTTTTACTTTTGAGTATGAGCGTATTTTGGTTATTTGGCCTTTTTGAATTATTTTATGATTTATCGCATTGGTGATTGTTAATTTTAACTTTTGCTAGCTGTGACTTAAGAGACTGTCCTAGACTTTGACCTTGACTTTGGTGACTTAGTTAACATGGTATGGAACCCTAATCTAACTTAAGTTGGTCTTGGTTGACTTAAGTTGGCTAAGTTTCATAGAGAGAGTAGGAGAATTTTTGCATTGGACCAAAGGCTAAGGACTTGAGCTAGTTAGCTAGTGCAACTAGGCCCAAAGCCCACTAGACTTAACCCTAACCCTAATTCTTTCCTTTATGACCAGCCACTAGGTCATTTCCTTTCTCTATAAATAATCTCTTAATTTGTTCTTGCCTCTTTTGTATTGAAAGAGCACATAGAGAAAAGAAAGGTTTGTCCATTCTTCCCCATTCCAAAGATTCTTCATTTTAAATCATTTTCCACTCTAGTTTCTTGCATTAGAGCCTAATACTCTCCTATTTTCTGATTGTGGAGATTAATCCCAGCTTTGGATCAATTTGGAGTATTTGGCTAGCAAGGAGGAACCTCCCATTTGTAGCTTTTTCTTGCTATTTGCACCTATAGGAAAAATACCTCTAATTGTTATAATATTCTATTTTCTTTGCATATTAGGCTAGATCTAGGTGTCCCCTAGCTGTCCCTAAAGTTTGGGTAGATTTCGTGTCCATTTGGTGTCCGTATCGGACACGTGTTATAGTGTATAGGAAGGTGTTTGATAGAATTTCACATAGGAATTTATTTTCGATTTCTGTAGAACTAATTACATGAATCCCTAGATCTATATGTGTATAATAATGTTTGTGAAGACTGAGTCGTGATTGGTCTCGTTTTGTGTCCTATTTTGTGCTGGACACGCAGTACGGGGGCTCGGTCGGGTGCCCTGCTGCCCGTGTCCGAGTTCTCAATGGACACAGAACTTCGTGACACAAAAATTGGTGTATATATGCACGAAGTGACTGACACTAGGCCTATAAAATTTCATGAGATTTTATTTATTGGTTGTGAGTTATTTGTCCCGTACTGATTCGTGCTGTCGAGTGCACGGTCAGCCTCGAGGCTCTGACACTGGTGTCGTATCCCACCTAGCCACAGTTTGGACACGATTCAGGGTAGTGAACCCCTAGCCCTATCCTAGGCGAACCCCTAAACATGAGCACGTGTCTTATTTTGTGTCGTGTCGTATCCACGATTGATGTGCCCGCGTGCACGATTCTGTCGAGTGCACAGTTTCATGTGTCTGTGTTGTTTGTGATTGGACACGATTGTGTCTAATTTCTTGGACACTGAGACACCCCATGACATTATCACATATGTATCATTAATTACCAACCATTAATTTGAATCATCAGTTGTTATTTCTAATTCGATTAGGAATGCCTTATATTTTCTGACACGAGTAAACAGTCAGTTGGTTTCTGAAATTCGAATGTAGGTTAGCTTTTTGTTTTGTGCGTTTGATTCAAACGTAGATTCCCCTGTACACATCTGGAATTAGCTACATGTTAGGGTTTATGCTAGGCATGAGAATTTAGCTTTCAATTTTGCTTTGGCTTTCGAAATTACAATGAAATGTTAAGACTGATACACAGTTTTTGATACACTGTTTTGAACACATTAACCCCTATGTAATTACACACACACAGGCACGTTTTGTACACTGTTTTGTTCAGCTGAGATTTGGTTGGTATTAGGATTCATGGTTATGTTGAAATAGGATTTTCGATTTTGTTTGGGACTGAAATCCTGAGAATATTGTGGACTGTCACACACATATACATGGTTAACTGTTAACATAGGATGGGTGTACTATTTTCATATATTTACACACACCTAAATCTGAGTTGATTCTCTACACACTGCCACCCACCCTATCTGCACACTCAAATCTGAGAACCACATTGAATCACATGTACACACATTCATTACAAATCTGAGAATGAGTTCACATACACACACATTTCACATTACAATAACTGAGAACATGATGTTCCCCATATACACACTATCACACATATTTCCCCACTGAAATATGAGATTGCCAACTGTTTGAACTGTATACACACTTGCACACTATTTTTCTATTTTCCTGAGAACCTATGAATTGAATCTGAGTGTGTGCAACCCTGTATTGCACACACACACATGTACCCTATCTACACACACTACACCCTGTACACTGATACCTATGAATACATATAGCCTATACACACACACACACACACACACACACACAAAATCTGATTACAAGCCACGCACACAGGACATATCTACACTATCACAATCTGAGAACTTAACCCATGTTCACACACACACACACACACAAAAGCTGAAATCTGTATTGACACTCAAATACACACTCACTCACCCATGCCACACACACACACACATGCATGATTTCCCCTATCTTTCTATATGTATATATATACTATATATAACTTAATGTGATAATGTGATGTAATATAGATATTGCCTATTGATATATATATATATATATATATATATATATATATATATATATATATATATATATATATATATATATAATGTGTATATAGATATATGGAAATAGATATGTGTGTATTGCCTATTATGTGAATATGGCTTATAGCCTACGTAGTATAGCCTATGGTATATGGAATATATATACATAAGAGTGTTGGGTTATATTAGGCTAAGTGTGACTTGTATTGGTGTGTACTTGCTAGAATCGTCTTGGTTAGGCCTAGTAAGACTTGTTGGGCTAGGTTTTACCTAGTTAATCTAGTTGACTAGAGTAGTTTGACTAAAGTTGACCAAAAGTCAACATGGAGTCTAGATGTGACCAATTGACCTAGTTGACTAGATATTGACTTAGGTTGACCCAGAGTTGACCAAGTTTGACTTTGACCTAGATTGACCTAAAAATTATGTAGATTACATCATAAACTCCATTTACCTTATTTTAAACACATTATAACCTGTACTGCTCTATTTAGGACATTGTGACTCCGATACAGATATCTATTTTCATCAGTTGTACAGGGTATCAGGCGAGTACATTATCTAATAGTTCTCTCATTTATTTGTCAATTATTGTACTTCAGTTCTAGTTAGTTGTATGTGATTCTCTGTTACAACACGTATGGATATATTTGGATTCATGTATGCGACACACATACCATATTGTCTGGCCTATATTACTGGAACTATTCTGGAATCATTGCTGGTATCATCATGTTTGGCTGGACTCATCTCGATTCTCGTGTCATATTCTGGATTCACTTGTACTTGCTGGAAGGGGAAATACTTGAGTAAGATATGTAGACATACCCCAATTTTGGAATCACCCCACGTGCTGGAATCAAATTGGAATGATATCCATCTCACACCCGGCCAGGTGTGTGATGTGCCGGATTACCTATAGCCGTTTACATGTCGATCTCGGTATTTTCAAACACACTGTTAGAGTATAGGCTGGACTCACCCTGGAATCATTGATCATTATAACTGGAATCGTCTCGTACTGGATTCATCTTGTATTAGATTCATCTTATGCTGGACTTACATTGGAGTTTACACTTGTCTACATTTACTGTTCGGACTTATACCATGTTACTCTAGTTCAGCTAGATTCTATTTTACAGTCTTTATTGACATGATTCTTCTCTTGTTTTAGTTACTTACTTTCTATGTACTTTATCTATCTCTCTATACCATCAACTGAATATAAACTGCTATGTTCATCAATACAACTGTCTATAACTGCTTTATAGTTCTCTGTCATTTACTTGGATTTTCTAGATGAGATGTGCTCGTTTCTGTCCTGACTAGACCTATTGAAATTTTACAGATGATTGCCCTGAGGACACTTGCCCTACTTACTATGGACCAGGAGATGGTTTAGCTACCTTTGGCCCTGACACTCAGAGTGATCAAGAGACTAGCTAGTTGACTTGGTTTAGTTTCATATTTTAGAACTTGAATTGTAAATAAGTTGAGATATGTTAAGTTTTGAGATTGTTGGAGATTATATTATTTTAGTAGTTGGTTTTATTATTTTATTTAGTCTTAGTTATAAACTTCTGTGTTATCATATCGTGCTTAGATTGTGATTGAGATTCTATTATATCTATACTTGTCCTCCATTCGGAGTTAAGATTTTGACAAGTACATTATATAATTGCGTGAGTTGTTGGTTAGATAGTGACCTAGAACAGCGTTCTACCGCCGACACTGCGGCGTAGGCTGGGCGCTGTTACGTATTCGTGCACTCACAGTGGGTGCGGGTCGAGATACGTTTTTAGTGGTGGCCCATGCAGGTCGAGAGTCGCACTAGTACGATATCGTGGTAGTACGGCGACTTAGTTGTACTACTGTGAGCCTGCGATAGGTTGAGCAATAGGCTTCAATGGAGAGGTACTCAATCACAGTTAGGAAAAATTTTGCTTTAATTCTTGCCATCTATACATCTTGCTAATTTGTCTTCCTTGAAAGTTAACTGTCCTTCCTTGATTTATCGCTTCTATCTCAGTATTGATTCCTTGTTTGATCTGTCTCCAGGATGGTCGAGACTAGATCTCATCGCTCCGAACCGAGGGATACTGCTGAGAGGTCTGCCACCTCTTGTCCTGTGCAGCCAGCCCCCGATACTACAGCACCAATTATGCCAGCTGGGGTACGTGCTTCAGCTACTTTCGGAGGAGCTCATCCACCAGTACACAGACAGAGCCCGGTGATTGCAGAGATGCTCCAACAGCAGCAGCCGCCTTCAGGTTCTGTTGACGCAGTCCAGCTGTTCATTTTCTTCCAGCAGTTCATAGAGGCCCCAGCAGCAGCGTCAGATGGCAGAGTTCAGTCGGGGCATCGATCTGGCCTGGACGGTAGTTGAAAGGGCAGCAGCTCAGCCTTCAGCAGTTTAGCAGCCATACCAGCCGAAGGAGAAGGGCATCCAAGACTTCCAGAAGATGCACCCGAGGGACTTCAGGGGTACAGAGGGTATTCTGTATGCTGATGAGTGGATAGAGCACATGGAAGAGATTTTCAGACTTGTAGAGATTCCAGCGAGGCTATAGATCGAGGCGACGGCCAGTATGATGCAGGATTTGGACCGTACATGGTACCAGACCAACCTGAGGGTTGGTACACCAGGGCAGACTTGGGCAGTATTCAAAAAGCTGTTCAAGAAGAAGTTTTTTCCAGATGCAGCGCTAGGTGCCCTCGAGACTCAGTTCGAGGCCTTAGTCTAGGGCAGTCAGTCCGTAGAGGAGTATGCTGGAGAATTCTGTCGTTTGGGCAGATTTGTCGAGGGGTTATCCGAGGCGACGAAGGCCCGGAGGGTCAGAAAGGGACTGGTCAAGGAGATAAAGTCATATACCAAGAGTGCCTGCGGCGCCACTTTTGAGGAGATCTTGGTGGATGCCTTAGCAGCAGAGGATGATCTTGAGCTGAGGCTCAAGATGGGACGGGACGCTCACGGTACCAGCAGCAGCGGAGGCCAGGCCAAGAGGCCTCATATATAGATTCATCAGACGCAGGCACCAGTGGGAGTTCAGCAGGTACAGCATTAGTACCGGGGTCGGGACCCGAAGGCGATCAGTTGTTCCTACTGCAGGAAGCCGGGACACATCTGGGAGCAGTCCAGGAAGAGGCTGAAGGTTTGCTATTTCTGTGGGTCTAGTGCCCACCAGAAGATAGATTGTCCTATTGCACCTCCTTTTGAGGGAGCTAGGCCACCTGTAGCTCAGCACCAGAGGGGTGGAGCTTTTGCGATGGCAGTCGAGGAGACCGACGCTGCAGGTGATGGGTTAGCAGGTTTGTCCTTCTTGTTCTTCCTTCCCACTTTCATGTGTGATTTCCATTAGTTCCTGCCAGGATATTGCTTGTGATTTGCTAGATAGTGTAGCTACCCTGTTCGAGACTATAGAATCACAACCAGTAGGATTATGTTGCATGTTATCTATCGACCTTAATTTGACTGGGGGTTTGACCTAGTAGGGGTACGATCGTCTTAATTTCGAGGACGAAATTCTCTAAGGGGGGTAGACTTGTAACACCCTGTTTCTAAAATGAAGGAATTTTGAAATTTTGTATTTATAATCATTATTTATTGCATTTAAATCACATTATGATTTTTGGTGATTTTAAAAATCAATTTAAAAACCATTTTGATCAATGACTTGTGATTTTGATGTTTACTAGTGTAACCCTAGAGACTGCATGACCTAGAGCCTAACCATGTCATTAGGATGATTTATTTTTACTTTTAAGCATGAGGGTATTTTGGTCATTTGGCCTTTTTGAATTATTTTATGATTTATCGCATTGGTGATTGTTAATTTTGACTTTTGCTAGCTGTGACTTAAGAGACTGTCCTAGACTTTGACCTTGACTTTGGTGACTTAGTTAACATGGTATGGAACCCTAATCTAACTTAAGTTGGTCTTGGTTGACTTAAGTTGGCTAAGTTTCATGGAGAGAGTAGGAGGATTTTTGCAATGGACCAAAGGCTAAGGACTTGAGCTAGTTAGCTAGCGCAACTAGGCCCAAAGCCCACTAGACTTAACCCTAACCCTAATTCTTTCCTTTATGACCAGCCACTAGGTTATTTTCCTTCCCTATAAATAATCTCTTAATTTATTCTTGCCTCTTTTGTATTGAAAGAGCACACAGAGAAAAGAAAGGTTTGTCCATTCTTCTCCATTCCATAGATTCTTCATTTTAAATCATTTTCCACTCTAGTTTCTTGCATTAGAGCCTAATACTCTCCTATTTTCTGATTGTGGAGATTAATCCCAGCTTTGGGTCAATTTGGAGCATTTGGCTAGCAAGGAGGAACCCCCCATTTGAAGCTTTTTTTTGATATTTGCACATATAGGAAAAATACCTCTAATTGTTCTAATATTCTATTTTCTTTGCATATTAGGCTAGATCTAGGTGTCCCCTAGCTTTTCCTAAAGTTTGGATAGATTTCGTGTCCATTTGGTGTCCGTATCGGACACGTGTCATAGTGTATAGGAAGGTGTTTGATAGAATTTTACTTAGGAATTTATTTTCGATTTCTGTAGAACTAATTACATGAATCCCTAGATCTATATGTGTAAATAATGTTTGTGAAGACTGAGTCGTGATTGGTGTCATTTTCGTATCCTATTTTGTGCTGGACACGCAGCACGGGGGCTCGGTCGAGTGCCCTGCTGCCCGTGTCCGAGTTCTCATTGGACACAGCACTTCGTGACACCAAATTTGGTGTGTATATGCACGAAGTGACTGACACTAGGCCTATAAAATTTTATGAGATTTTATTTAGTGGTTTGTGAGTTATTTAGCCCGTACTGATTCGTGCTGTCGAGTGCACGGTCAGCCTCGAGGCTCTGACACTGGTGTCGTGTCCCACCTAGACACAGTTTGGACACGATTCAGGGTAGTGAACCCCTAGCCCTATCCTAGGCGAACCCTTAAACACGAGCACGTGTCCTATTTTGTGTCGTATCGTATCCACGAGTGATGTGCCCGCGTGCACGATTCTGTCGAGTGCACAGTTTCATGTGTCTGTGTTGTTTGTGATTGGACACGATTGTGTCCAATTTCTTGGACACGGAGACACCCCATGACACTATCACATATGTATCATTAATTACCAACTATTAATTTGAATCATCATTTGTTATTTCTAATTCGATTGGGAATGCCCTATTTTTCTGACACGAGTAAACTGTCAGTTGGTTTCTGAAATTCGAATGTTGGTTAACTGTTTGTTTTGTGCATTTGATTCAAATGTAGATTCACCTGTACACATCTGGAATTAGCTACATGTTAGGGTTTATGCTAGGCATGAGAATTTAGCTTTCGATTTTGCTTTGGCTTTCGAAATTACAATGAAATTTTAAGACTGATACACAGTTTTTGATACACTGTTTTGAACACATTAACCCCTATGGAATTACACACACACAGGCACATTTTGCACACTGTTTTGTTCAGCTGAGATTTGGTTGGTATTAGGATTCATGGTTATGTTGAAATAGGATTTTCGATTTTGTTTGGGACTGAAATTCTGAGAATATTGTGGACTATCACACACATATACATGGTTAACTGTTAACATAGGAGGGTGCACTATTTTCATATGTTTACACACACCTAAATCTGAGTTGATTCTCTATACACTGCCACCCACCCTATCTACACACTCAAATCTGAAAACCATATTGAATCACATGTATACACATTCATTACAAATCTGAGAATGAGTTCACATACACACACATTTCATATTACAATAACTGAGAAGATGATGTTCCCCATATACACACTGTCACACACATTTCCCCACTGAAATATGAGATTGCCAACTGTTTGAACTGTATACACACTTGCACACTATTTTTCTATTTTCCTGAGATGCTATGAATTGAATCTAAGAGTGTGCAACCCTGTATTGCACACACACATGTACCCTATCTACACACATACTACACCCTGTACACTGATACCTACGAACACATATAGCCTATACACACACACATACACAAAATCTGATTACAAGCCACACACACAGGACATATCTACACTATCACAATCTGAGAACTTAACCCATGTTCACACACACACACACACAAAAGCTGAAATCTGTGTTGACACTCAAACACACACTCACTCACCCATGCCACACACACACACATGCATGATTTCCCCTATCTTTCTATATGTATATATATACTATATATAACTTAATGTGATAATGTGATGTAATATAGATATTGCCTATTGATATATATATATATATATATATATATATATATATATATATATATATATATATATATGGAAATAGATATGTGTGTATTGCCTAATATGTGAATATGGCTTATAGCCTAGGTAGCATAGCCTATGGTATACGGAATATATATACATAAGAGTGTTGGGTTATATTAGGCTAAGTGTGACTTGTACTGGTGTGTACTTGCTAGAATAGTCTTGGTTAGGCCTAGTACGACTTGTTGGGCTAGGTTTGACCTAGTTGACCTAGTTTACTAGAGTAGTTTGACTAGAGTTGACCAAAAGTCAACATGGAGTCTAGATGTGACCAATTGACCTAGTTGACTAGTTGTTGACTTGGGTTGACCCAGAGTTGACCAACTTTGACTTCGACCTAGATTGACCTAGAAATTATGTATATTGTATCATAAACTCCATTTACCTTATTTTAAACACATTATAACCTGTACTGCTCTATTTAGGACATTGTGACTCCGGTGCAGATATCTATTTTCATCAGTTGTACAGGGTATCGAGCGAGTACATTCTCTGATAGTTCTCTCATTTATTTGTCAATTACTGTACTTCAGTTCTAGTTAGTTGTATGTGATTCTTTGTTACAATACGTATGGATATTTCTGGATTCATGTATGCGACACACATACCATATTGTCTGGCCTCTATTACTGGAATCATTGCTGGTATCATCATGTTTGGCTGGACTCTTCTCGATTCTCGTGTCATATTCTAGATTCACTTGTACTTGCTGGGAGGGAAAATATTTAAGTAAGACATGCATACATACCCCAATTCTGGAATCACCCCATATGCTGAAATCAAACTGGCATGATAGCCATCACACACCCGACCAGGTGTGTGATGTGTCGAATTACCTATAGCCGTTTACATGTCGATCTCGGTATTTTAAAACACATTGTTAGAGTATAGGCTGGACTCACCCTGGAATCATTGATCACTATGACTGGAATCGTCTCGTACTGGATTCATTTTGTATTAGATTCATCTTGTACTGGACTTACATTGGAGTTTACACTTATCTACATTTACCGTCTGGACTTATACCATGTTACTCTAGTTCAGCTAGATTCTATTTTACAGTCTTTATTGCCATGATTCTTCTTTTGTTTTTGTTACTCACTTTCCTTGTACTTTATCTGTCTCTCTATACCATCACCTGAATATAAACTGCCATGTTCATCAATACAACTGTCTATAACTGCTTTATAGTTCTCTGTCATTTACTTGGGTTTTCTAGATGAGATGTGCTCGTTCCTATCTTGACTGGACCTGTTAAAATTTTACAGATGATTTCCCTGAGGACACTTGCCCTACTTACTATGGACCAGGAGATGGTTTAGCTACCTTTGGCCCTGACACTCAGAGTGATCGGGAGACTAGCTAGTTGACTTGGTTTAGTTTCATATTTTAGAACTTGAATTGTAAATAAGTTGAGATATGTTTTGTTTTGAGATTGTTGGAGATTATATTATTTTATTAGTTGGTTTTATTGTTGTATTTAGTCTTAGTTATAAACTTTTGTGTTATCATATCGTGCTTAGACTATGATTGAGATTCTATTATATCTATACTTGTCCTCCGTTCGGAGTTGAGATTTTGACAAGTACATTATATAATTGCGTAAGTTGTTGGTTAGATAGTGACCTAGCACAGCGTTCTACCGCCGACACTGTGGCGTAGGCTGGACGCTGTTACGTACTCGTACCCTAACAGTGGGTGCGGGTCATGACAACAGCTCTGGCTGGAGGTAGAAAAGGGTGACCGACTGGCTTGGGCCAGAGGAGGATAACGGCCTTGCTGCCTCAGATGTGCGACTTAGCGATGGCCCGGGCACTCTGAGGTGGTCCTCCACTTCAGGAGGTATTTTTTTATGTCTTTCGCCAGGATTGTGGCTAGAGGCATCAGCACCCCGGCCCCACTCACCGCCCCTTTCTGGTAGTCTTACATCCCCAACAAATGATCAGTTCTAATTTGGAGAGCACAATGCCGAAAGCTCCCCACCGATGACTCTATTACCTCTATTGGCTTCAGCCTGGCTTCGTGCTACCATTGCTGCACCTCTAACCAGTCCGAAATAGCTGAACACGTCCTGCTCTTTGGGGACCTTACCTCACAAATCTGGGCCAGCCTCTCTAGCAAATGCAGACAAGCTCATCCGACCGGGGGCTTCAACGATCTCCATGCCGAAAGGGGAAGATCCCACGGGCATCAGATCGTCGTAGCCGCTGGTATTTGGGTCCTTTGAAAGAATAAAAACAAATTCAGTTATGAAGGGTGGCCATACAACTCTGAATCTCTGATCATGGAGGTCCTCAGGCAGATTTCCAAAAGAGGCAGGCGCTGCCATCACCTCTCGGACAGTTTCTGGAGGGCACTTTTCTAACCCTAGGTTCGGCCTTGCGAGCAATTCTGGATCCTGGCCTCTTTTGATTTAGTTGTTTTTGGTCTTTGGCGCTTGGCGCGCTTACTTGTATAGGCTTCGGTATTTTGTGCCTGATACATCAATAAAGTCTGTGCTTCCAATATATATATATATATTTTTTTATATATATACATATATATATATAAGAGTTGGAATCCTATTTTCTATTGGGATGTTCGGCCAGGGGGGAGTGCTTGGCCGAACACTATATGGTAGGGTCCATTTAGTTGGTTTGGTGAGTTGGCTAATAGATTTGATTGAAGATTTAATTAAACCTTTCCTAACATAAAACTAATTATATTTCTATATATAAATGAAATCTAAAATCTGAATAAATATTAAATATATATATATTTATTAATTCATTTTAATGTCCCACATGCCCAAATAGGTTTGGGTTTATCTTGGAAGAAGTTTGGGAAGGTTTGGTGCAATCGGGTCACCTAAAAAGTCATAAAGGCTTATATAAACTAATTAATTAAATAAAATATGACTTGTGACACAACTTGAATGGTTAACATGCAAAAGAGCAAGATATCACTATGGCATTCCTAACATGGCTAGTATGCTAGTTAAAGCACCCGACTACACTAGGCATGCCATGCTTTCTAGTCGTCTTGCATATCCAAACTCAACCATGACTAAGACCATATTTATATATATAGTATTAGGCTATTATAAATATAATCATATATACACAAAATGGTATTTAAATCTATTTGGATATGTAACCTTCTAAAATAAATTCAAAATAATTCTACTAAGTCATGGCAACCTAACATAGCTCTATCAAGTGGGGTTGGTAAGGTTAGGGTCTAAACACATTTTCTAGTCAACCCAATCTCGAAAAGTCAACGAATGAGTCTCTTGTGCCACTCGCAAATAAATAGCACATGGGGACTCGATTAAATGGCACACCCTTGGCATGAGTGTCGTAGGCTCAAAATTGATCAAAACCATGTATTAGGTCGATTGGTTTTGATCGATGTCGAGTCTTGCACTCAAGTTGGAAGTTAGGTCTATGATTTCGATAATCGGTCGAATGGCC
Source organism: Iris pallida (assembly GCA_029216955.1). Classification (NCBI taxonomy): domain Eukaryota; kingdom Viridiplantae; phylum Streptophyta; class Magnoliopsida; order Asparagales; family Iridaceae; genus Iris; species Iris pallida. The sequence goes on from JANAVB010033620.1 coordinate 19,807,321, forward strand.
TAAATTGACTCGAAGTTGCATGAAGTTAACAGGATGTTAGGGGACAAGTTTGGATTGGACATGATATACGAAATTGAAGGTCATCATGTCTACTACAAAACTCGTGAAGGACGTTTCGAGAGATGGGCATGTCTTGTGCTCCAAAAATCAAAGACATGAAAAATTATATCTATAGTCATAATTAAATATAGAATTTAATCTAACAATTAGAAATCTTATAAAATAAATAAATAAATAAATTCAAAAGTTAGGGTCCTCACAGTACCATGCCAAAGTTTTATTATTTTTGTCATTTTCATTTCTTTGTTGTTCTTTTATTTTTTTCTCTAGATGTAATTGACATAGGATCAGTTGGTACTTAGCGTCCAAATGGTATTTGGGTGCCGATGTCTGTATATAGATATCGGATATCAACGCTAAGTATGTCAATGCATTTTATTCATGTTTTATTGACACGATAGACCGTAGTACACTGACACGATCATAATACAGAGTCTACATGAGATTTTGTGGCTACAGACTTTATGATAGGCAACAGGATTTATTTATTGTACTTGAGATCTACTTGACTTGACATGACTCGACTTGATAGTACTAGAACATGGGATGGAAAGAACATTACCGTCATATCAGGATACCTTAACATGTTTGGCCTTGTCTCTATAGCCGGGACTTGGTTGTTACCTGACTCGTTTTTCCCTGTTTCTATACCGAGCTTTGGCGTTATCATGACACATTTACGCAAAGAACCACGACACGGTGCCTTAGTGTGAGTCCTGAGGTGCTTGTGAGCCTCAGTAATTGAAGCATGATATCCGGAAGGTGTTCTTATGTGCATTTTTCTTAGATGGCTATGCTAGATACCATTCAAAATTTATAATATTTCTTTACTATTTCTTTGGCATGTTTTTCTGTACCTTGCTATGTCCCATGAGGACCTGGTGATCTCTCTAGGTTGTTGGTCATGCAGAGATAGTCCGTTGATCATGGAGGTATTGTTGTATCTGGCTCAAGTACTTTATTGTGCTTTTATATTTATTTATTATTTATGTTCTGCAATTTAGTCTAGTTTTGTAGACCCATATTGTTCTTCGGATCTAAACGAATGAACATATATGTTATTGGGCTGCATACCATAACATATACTATTTATCCTATGGATTGATATACATATATATATATATATATATATATATATATATATATATATATATATATATATATATATATATATATATAAAGTTGATTGATAGATAGAATTTTGAACAAAGAGATAGCTTATACGTTTTTAAGCTGGACTGGAGTCCACTCGCTACATAGCTGGCATGTAGACGTACTAATAGTCCTATGTAATTTGGGACTGGGGCATTACAAAGCGTATACGCCACTACGAGGCTGCGCACATACATTGTTGTGCTGCTTTGTAACGCCCCAGTCCCAAAATACATAGGACTAGGAACGTAGACATGCCAGCCGTATAATAAATATACGTAAGCTGTAAATGTAGTAAAACCACAGCTAACAAATCTCATCCATAAAATGAAAGAATAAAAGATATCATATAATAACCATGAATTGTCTTTATACAATATATTGGACGGAGACACATCTACTACCAACAATTTTAAATGAAAAGGAATAAATACAAATAATGGAAATTATCGAGCGAAACGAAGGATTATCCAAGAGCACGTTATCTTGATAGAAAATAGATGATCACAACCTTGGCTAGAATACCTGCGAAAAGATAAGAACATACACCTGGAGAGATCACCAGGTTCTCAGAGGAACGTAACAAGACACATAATATCATGCCATAAAATTGAGTATAAACTGCTCAATAAATAAGCCAATTGGATCCTAACATGGTCCAATACACACCATTGAATTAGCATACCATCCTCCTAACCAAACACGGACAGGAGATGGCACCCTAATCTATGATGAATATCTTTCAATGCCATAAATCCAATATGGTATCCGGACCACAACAAGGTTCAGTAACTTCTCATCGGAGTAGTGAGGTACCCCTATAACCCAACAAGGACAAGATGTGACAAACTAGTCCGCGACAAGTTACTGTTCCAAGCCACGGTCAGATATAAGTACCCAAACCAAAAGTACTCATACCTAACGGATAAGGTAGCCTAACCAATCCAAGTGAATACAGTTTTAAGAACAAACCTCCAACGCATAGGCTCTGGCTAAAATAGGATCGGCATGGTCCCCCTTGGGGCACCAGAGGCCCAATAAGTATGAGCATGATGTTTCGCACAACGTCAGTAGCCGTCAGTAAAATAAGGGTCATCGCAAATCGTATCTCTAGCGGAGCTTCCGGATCACAAAAGGTAAAGTGTATAATAGCTCATACGCTAAGGAATTGTCCTCCCCACCCCATGCCTACTATGTTGTATCCATAACACATAACCTCTATTAACCGCTAAGTCAAACTAATCATGCAAACACTATTAGTGGTTATTCCTATCGCACGGCTTATACGTACTGGTGGCCAGCCAGTCACGCATGTCCGAGTTCTATATGCGACTCACGACTTTGTGGTACAATGTGTCAAGGCCAATGAATGCAATACAAACAAGGGTGGTCCCTTAAATCTAAGGTTAATATGCATAAAATAATAAGTACAAGAAATAAAACAGCACAGTGTAATCTATCTAATTACGACAATGTAGCACAGTTTATTTTATAGAAAAATAAATAATAAATAAATGCATAAATATGAGCTAAAGTAAAATAGACAGCAAATGGCAAGCTATCTTGCCTGGTAGTGATCTCCGGTGTGGTACGATGATCAAGGTGCACATCTTATGATTTCAGTATTACAACTGCGTAAGACGGCTTCCGATAATGGCATGGACTATTCCATCGGGTCCAGAATAGTCAAGTTAACTAGATTCGATAGGAGGATGTATAAGAATGGGCGAAGAGAAATGAAAACTAGGATTAGTTATGGACAGGATGATGATTGAAGAATTTTGAGGAAATAATTCAAAAAAATTTGAAAAGTATTTATAATGTTTGAATAACATATTTGTTAGTTAAAGTAGTTTAAGATAATCCTTAAAATATAGGAATCATTGTAATACAGAAACCTAGTTCGTGTCAAAACATAATTTGTAGGTCCAGAGTTATAGATGAGACATCATAAAATAATACTAATATATTTTTATTTAATTAAAACATTACTAGAAATATACATGAATCTAGAAATAAATTATCTAGGACTGACTCCAATATAATTTATTTTTATTTATTCCTTACAAATAAGTATTTGAGAAATTTTCTTTCTTTTTATTATATATATAAAAATAACAAATTTACTAAATATTTAATGAATAAAAATGCTAAAAAATTATATGGAAACCAGTGATTATAAAAAAAAACTACTAAAGTGCTTGCATTGTTTCCTTAGTATTTAAAATAATCATAGAAATAGTAAAAAAATTAATAAAAATACCACTACTAATATAGTATTATATAATAGAATACTTATTATCAGGGAAAGAAGGAGAAATAAAACAAACAAATAGACAAAAAACAAACAAGAACACAATCAACAAAGCAAACAAAGAAGTAAAAAGTAAAAAAAGTAAAATACAGCAATCATTGACTGCTGCTCTTTAAGCTGCTCCAGAGAAGAGCATCAGAAAGGGGGATGTTTACAAAGAATAAGAGAGGGGAAAGAGATGAGAACCAAAAGAAAATTTTGGAGAACGAGAGAAGGAAAGAGAGGAGAGCCACGGAGAGAGATCGAGATGGAGAGAGGACGGAGGGTCCGACGGTGAGACGTGCACGAGCTGGCTATGGCGCCGGCACGAAGGTCCTCGCGTGGTGCGAGCTCACCGGTGGCAGGTGCATCTCGGCGGCTGGCTCTTCACGATGTCGAATCTGTGCAGAATATGCGCATGTGTAGCCTGATCAGAGGATCGACGGTCGCAGGAGATTGCGGAGGTGGCAGTGGGATTGGTGGCCGACGGAAGATGGCCTGACCCAGGAGAGGGATGTGGGATGTGATGGTCGGTTTGGGCTTGGAAAGCATGCTCGCCGGCACTCGTCAAGATGCGATCATGCACGGGAACATCCGAGGAGAGGCGGAGAGATCGGCCATCGGCGAATAAGTGAGTAATGGTGGTGGATGTGTTGGTTTACTTTTGTGGCGGTGGCTGTGGTGTTGGTAGCTACGGTCGGGGGATGAAGGTGATGATGGTTATTGGGTGTCGGTTATTGGCCGCTGGTGGTAGTATTTTGTTGACGGTGTTGGCTGTCGGTGAGATGCCGGGAAGGTGATTCGGTGGCTATGGCGAAGTCGGGGTCGGGCTGTGGTGGCAGTAGGGTGGTGTCAATAGAGCCAGAGAGTATGGTAGGGTATTCTGGGGGTTTGATGTTGCTGGTCTGTGGCGACGATGAGCATGATCGGGTGGTCTGGATGGTTGTTCAGGTGAAGGGAAGGAGGTGACCGGGCATGGCGGGGGTTCAGGAGTCCGGGTGGTAGTGAACGTGGTGGTCTGGGTGCGACAGGGAATGGAAGGCAGCCGGTGGTCGGAGTGGCGGACGCGAGCTGGAATAGGATTTAGAGTTTAAGATTGGGGTGTCACGACCCGCACCCAGTATAAGGGCACCAGAAGTGGGTACGTCCAGCCTACGTCGCAGTGTCGGCGGTAGAATGTTGTCCTAGGTTACTATCTAATCAACAAATCATGCAATTATATAATGTACTTGTCAAAATCTCAACTCCGAACGGAGGACAAGTATAGATATAATAAAATCTCAATCACAGTCGAAGCACGATATGATAACATAGAAGTTTATAACTAAGACTTAATAATAACGACAAAACCAACTACTAAATAATAATAATCTTAAACAATCTCGAAGCAAAACAATATCTCAACTTATTACAATTTAAGTTCTAAAACATGAAAACTAAACCAAGTCAACTAGCTAGTCTCCCGATCACTCCTGAGTGTCGGGGCCAAAGGTAGCTAAGCCATCTCCTGGTCCATAGTAAGTAGGGCAAGTGTCCTCGGGGCAAGCATCTGTAATATTTTTAACAGGTCCAGTCAGGACAGGAACGAGTACAACTCGTCAAGAAATTACAAGTAAATGACAGAGAACTATACAGCAGTTATACACAGTTATATTGATGAACATGGCAGTTTATATGAGTAATGATGTAGAGAAACAGTTAAGGTACAAGGAAAGTAAAGTAACTAAACAAGAAGATAAACATGGCAATGAAGACTATAAAATATGATCTAGCTGAACTAGAGTAACATGATATAAGTCCAGATAGTATAATATGAGTCAAGTATAATCCCAGTATGAGTCCAGACAATGAAAATCTAATACCAGATGATTCTAGTACAAGATGAGTCTAGTATAAAGTGAGTCCAGTTAGTGATCAAAGATTCCAGGGTGAGTCCAGACTATACTCTAACAGTGTGTTTTAAAATATCAAGATCGACATGTGAACGGCTGTAGGTAATACGGCACACTGCACACTCGGCCAAGTATGGGATGGCTATCATTCCATATAATTCCAAGGGAGTGGTTCCAGTATTTGGGAATGTTCACATGTCTACTCCAATATTTCCCTGCCCAACAAGTACAAGTGAATCGATAACCCAACACAAAAATAAGTTCAAGTCCAGCCAGAACATGAATGATACCAGTAAGTGATTCCAGTAGGTGATGCCAATAGTGGTTCTAGAAATGGAGGCCAGACATGAATAAATGGGTGTCGCATGAAATGGATCCAGTAATATCAATTGTATTTGTAACAGAGAATCAAATTGAACTAACTAAAACTGAAATACACTAATTAACAAATAAATGAGAGAACTATCAGAGAATGTACTTGCCTGGTATCCTGAATATCTGAAGAGAATATACTGTCCGAGGAGTGGTGTCTGTGTAATGACCATGGTTCGTATTACGTATTTTGGTATACGTGCACGTATTTTGACTCGTAATGCATGTCTCCTCGTATGATTTATTTGGCATTTCATTGCTTGGTTATTCTTGGTCTGGTTCGGCTTGGCTTGGTTTACTTTGGGTTCATTATGAACCAAAGGAAGACCCCTACCTACCACCATCATCATTTATTAACCCAACACTCTTTCTCTCTCCTCATTCACTCATTTTTTTCCTCACCATTACTCTCTACCTACCAGGAAGGTTTAGGCAAGTGCATCTTGCTTCATGGAGGAACTCAAATTTTATTGTTTCACTTTCTTCCTCACAACATTCTAAGACACTTTAGTACTTAGCATTTTAATTTCCATGGCTCATTTCTTGTAGATCTAAGTTTATCGTATTTTCAAATTTCTCAGATTTTGATCTATCCACCCTTGCTATTTTCGATTTTTGATGGTTCCATGTTGTAGAAAATTTCGTCATGCCCCATTTTGACCTATGGAAGTTCGGATTTTGACTCTGGATGATGGAATTATGGAGCTTGGAAACAGAGCTTTCTGGTTCTCCTTTTTGAAAGAAATGGAGAAGAAGAACAGGATGCAGCCGCGTAGTCGCATGAACTTCCGTGGCCGCATGAACTTCCGTGGCCGCATGAAATTCCGTGGCCGTAAGAACTTCCGTGGCTGCATGAACTTCCATGACTGTATGAACTTCCGTGGCCGCATGAACTTCCGTGGCCGCATGAACTTCTCTTGATTCCCAGCCGCATGCACCCTTATCCAGAGCCACATGCGCCCTGTCCCCTGTGCCGCATGACTCCTCCTGCCGTTCCTGTACCCTCTTTTGATTATTTAGTGCTACATATATGTTTGACAAATGACGTGACGTGACGTGATAGTGGCCCGTCGTGGCGTACTCCTGACAGTGAACATGACATGACATATATATATATCGATTGTTGTTGCGACGGCTAATATGTCATAACAAGATTGAATGACCTGGACACCGTGGGTGATTGTGTTTGGGATCCCTGAGTACCACGGTCAAGGGTACCTACTGTAAATGACTAAGGCTAATAACTAGAATAATCCAGTAGTCATGAGAGATTTCCCCAGTTACAGGCGATCCTGTTATCCCGGCCACCATTGTTGGACTTACAGCCTGCCGACGAGTAGGACACAAGTCTAGATTCACTGATATATGGAAAAGAACGAGGCACTGCTTAATGAACCCAAGTCGCCTGGATAACCTGGATTAACTGCAGGGCTTGTGGCTGGAGGAATATCTCACTAACTAAGGCTTGTGATAACCCTAGTTAGCTAATGTAGAAGGCCATAGTCACTGATTGGCTGGGAGCGATTGTATGGTGTAGTTTCAGTGCTCGATTATTGCAGGATTGATCGCATGCTTGTCACTTTTTAACAATAAAGATCAGAGGCTAAGATCTGTTCAAGTGAAGGGTTACAACCCCGGTCCTTGTTTGGTATAAGGGTTGTAACCTGGCTCCCGGAGCAGTTCTGAGCCCTTTCTTCGTTTATTGTCTTATTGCACCTCACGTCATGCTTGTTATGTTTTACCTTACCAACAAGGTTTGGAGACGGAGTTCTATTCAGGTAAAGGGTTACAACCCCGCTCCTTGTTTGGTTTAAGGGTTGTGACCTGGCTACTTGAATGGTTCCCTCGTACTCTATTATGACTGTTGTTATTCTTTTATTATCAAGCTCTTTTGTAACTTCTTTTAATATTTATTTCTGGTATACTGGTTTTAGTTCTTAAGTGAAGCCTCCTTGTGGCACTTGCTCTTTCTGGGATCTGATCCAGCTGGTTTTGTATGGCCAGATTTCGAAGCAGCTCTAGAGGATCTACCGACCTTCCAGCCCGATGGTGACCACAGGCATAACCAGGGCAACGAGTGGGTTTATTTTTGGCTCTCCCGCTCTATTGTAAAATTTTCATTTTGAGGCGTTTAGCCGACGAGCACCTGTTAGCTCGTATTGCATACCTTATTACTGTCTATCTACGGGCTGTAACATGATTGACAGATCCTAGGGTTGATCATGTATGACTAAACTCTTGCTAGTCCTCACATTTTGTAACGACTAGCTTCATGATCAGCTGAATATGTAATGTTTGGGATGCCTTACTATTGTATATTTGGTGATCTTACATCTTGTAACTTTACTTGCTTGCTTGAGATTGAGACATTTAGGCTTGTTATTGACCATAGGAGACTGATGGATTGTAGTTAAACCCTCATATATCTAGACAGTCGTGACCGTATAGTGAGGTGGATTCCATTTCATTATACGTAGCTGGCTATGCATGCCCCCGCTCTCTAGTATTCTGGTTGTGGGGCATTACAGTCTGGCTCCTATAGAACAGTACAAGTCACTACATGTCTAAAATAGTAAAATAGACTGCTATATTGCATCTACATGATGTTTGGGGTTAATCTAGGCTACAGTCAACCCTTAGTCAACTCTAGTCAACTATACTAGTCAAACTAGGTCAACTAGGTCAAGCCTAACCCAAACATGTCTCACTAAGCCTAACCATGTCTATCCTAGCATCCACACACAATACAAGGCTATACAAGCCACAACCACACATTACTTCTAAGAAATCAAGTATGTATATATATGCATATATAGGCACATACACAATGGTATACTTAGGCTTGCATAGGCTATAGGCCTATACTTGCATAGCACATATCATATGTCACTCAATACTAGGCATCACATGAATATATATATAGGGTGATAGAGAAGGACATATAAGAATATGTGTGTGTGTGTACATGAGTGCATATAGATAGGGTGTATGTGTACATGACAAAAGTATGTGTGTTTATATTGGGTTGAATATGTGTGTGTGGGTGAAAACAGGAAACAGTTTTCAGTTCTTAGTGTGTGTGTGGTGAACATTATGTGTAATAGGAAAACAATAGATAGTTTGATAGGTTAGTATGTCAAATCAGTTTTATGTGTGTGTGTATATAGTAATCTGTAGATAGGTTTGTGTTTTAGGAAAACAGTAGAGGTGTGTAGGTGCATGACAGTCAAGTGTGTCTCAGGTTTTAGAGTGTGGTTAATCTCAGAAATCAGAGAAATGGGTGTCAACTCAAGAAATCAGTGTGTGTAATGATTCAGTGTAACACTCAATGTGTTCTCAGGTTAGCATGGTACATATGACAGTTAATCAGTGTAATATAATGTGTGTGTGTAAACTAACAAGTGTGTCAATAGGAATCTGTATGTAGTAGTAAAGGGTGCACAAAATCTCAGTAAATCAGTGGTGCAATGTGTGTAGTGTACAGTGTGAATTCTCAGGAATTTCAGTGATGTTTAATCTCAGGAAATGATAGTTTACATAGCAGTGCACACATTCAAACCCATTTTGAAATCCCAATCTAATCCATAAATCTCCTAGCAAGTCATGAACCCAACATTTAGGTAATCTAATACATATGTAAATGAATTAACATGGTAATTAAATCATTAAGAAACAGTTAAAAACACAATTTAAATTCAGAAATCACAAATCAGTGAGACTGTGTATCATGTATTAGTTAAGTGTAGAAAATCTCATTCGAAACCAAAATTATAGTTAATAACCAAAATTATTGGTTGGTAAACAAAGACACACATGTGCACGTGTCTCTCGAGTCATCTCGTGTCTAGGTAACAGGACACGACGTGTCAAATAGCCACGAACACACACTGACACGATCCTGTACAGAACAGTCTCGTACGGCGAGTCCACGAGCTCGTGGACACGACACAGTGCACCAAGTGTCACGTGCACAAGCCTACGTGTTCGCCTAGGGTAGGGCTACCTCACTGACACCCTGCCCTATGTCCATAATGTGTATCGTGTCGTATCCAGCCACGTATCCGTGGCTAAAAACGTGTGTGTGCAGCCTGCACGTGCGACCAGTGCGAGGAGGAAAACTCCTCGAATACTGAACCACTCGAGCCCAAATTTTGGGAGGCTAATGTCAGACATTGCCCTGACATTCTCCCCAAAAATCTCGTGTCCCCGTGTCCTGTGCACGGAGAACTAGCCGTCGGGTAGCAGAAAAGTGTCCCGCGGCCGGCACAGCATGTTCATATCCTCGTGTGGACACGATACAACTCCAAAACAACAGACCAAGGACATGAATGTAGAGACCAACCCTAGATCTAGAAATCCAATCAAAAATATTTTCAAAAACAGCAAAAAGAGTTTGTGGCATTTCAACAAACACCTAGACTAGGGAATTGATACGTATCCGAGACCGGCACGAAACCTAATGCAATGGACACCAAACTTTTACTATAGCTAGGGGACACCTAGATCTAGGCTACCATGCAATAAAAATAGAATTAAAAAGGAATTAGAAGGGTTTACCTATAGATTGCAAGGATCAAGAAAAAGCCCCAAATCAAACGATTCCTGTTGCTATCCAAATCCTCTAAATTGCTCTAAAACTGAAATTACTCCTCATGAACAGCAAGTAGAGGTTGGTTAGAATCATATGCAAAAGATTTGGGTCAAAAAGGATTAAAAATGGAATTTATAGGAATTTGGGAAGTTGGGGATTTACCTTTCCTTTCAAAAACTTGGTTGAGCACAAAAGAGGCAAGAACAAGGAAAGGGGGTTATAAATAGGGGGATTCCTAGGTTGGTTGGCCACTTATGGCTGAAATTAGGGTTAGGGTTCAAGTCATGGGCCATGGGCCAAGTTTCATAAGTCATGGAATTAAATCCTTAAGTCATAAGTCATTGCACCTATCATTATTTCTTCTATTTCAAACTAGTTCCTAAATGACTAAAATGAGGTTGACTTAAGTTAGACTAGGGTCTCACCATGCTAACCAAGTCACCATAGCTAGAGTCAACATCTAGGTTAGCCTACAAAGTCTCAACTAGTAAAAGTCAAAATTAACAACCATCAATCCAATAATTAATCAAATAATTCTAATAAATCAAAATGACCAAATTACCCCTAGGCTAGAAATGATAAATAAATATTCCAGTCACATGGTTAGGCTCTAGGTCAGACAGTCTCTCGGGTTTCACTAGCAGCACATCAAAATCAAAAGTCATGACTTAAAACAAATTTTAAATTGATTAAAAATCACCAAAAATCATAATATAAAATAAATATCAATAAATAATAATTATAATTTCAAAAGTTTAAAATTACCCTCATTTGAAAAACTGGGTATTACATGGGATGTATCGTGTCGGGGTTGTCGACACCGAGGAGAATGCAATGTATATATACAAATATCATATTGGAAAGACACCCGGGGTCGGTCCCGAGGTCGTTACGGCTGACACGGGAAGGAATTGGTCACAGACAAGATGCACTCACGTTTGTGAAGGAGTTGTGGGTTATGAGATTTGTGGAAAAGAACAAGGGAGCTCTCCTTATATAGGAGGTGGATCTCCTAGTTTGATAAGATGTAGGAGAAATTAAATTCGCATTTAGATTATTCATCCCTTTTATTTAAATCAATTTAAAATAAATTCCACAAAATCCAATCCAATATTTAGTTTAAATCTATGTAAAATCTTGTCTCCAATTATCTAAAATCAAATCAATAAATTAAATCTTTATTACCATAACTAATTAAACATTTATCAAAAATTCCAACATAACTTTATAATAACTAATAAATAATAATAATAAATAATTTCAAAAATAAATATTAAATATTTGAATAACCTTTTTGTGAGTAAATAAAATAATTAGTTCTTGAAAACTTAAATGTACATGAATCAAATTTCATGTTCCTCGCATTCAACTAGTACAAAATATCTATGTATATATTATTTTTTGAAATCGGTATAAATAAATAAACAATATTTGCCACTAGTGCGACAGAATTTCTATTTCAAGCAAATAAAATACTTAACTATACTATATTGAAATGAACTGTATGTTTTCTATATTTGTAATAACAAGGAAAACCTTTTTATAATACAAAATTTTGGCAGATAAATATTTATATACAAAATATTTAGTGGACAAGTATTTATATCTTTAGTTGCCAACCTATAATAAAAAAATTTATTTAAGAAATATATCAAATCATATCCGTATTCGCTTTCGACGTACTAATACCAAAACAAAAAATTCATACCAAAATAAATAAAAATTTAAAAATGTAGTAAAAATTTAAGGGGTTTACATCCTACCCAACTTATAAGAATTTCGTCCTCGAAATTAAAAATAATTGGGGGGGGTGAGAAGGTACGAGAGTATATCGATAAGAAAACACGATCAAATCATTGGACGAGGCAAGAAAACGACGTTTAACACAAACATGCATTAGATAATCGTGATTTTGATGTCTACGAAAATAAATCATGGATATAGTATTGAACGAGGGTCGCTAGTTAAGGCAATAAAATCATGATAACATGAATTAGAGAATAGCAAGGAATCGAGAATAATTTAGGGACTTGGGTGATATGGTTCCTTGAAAGAATTAGTCGTCTAGGTTTAGGGTATGGTTAAGGAATGATTTGAATCATTCTCAAATTTCAAGAATGATTAGAAGGTCGTGGTAATGAATCTAGGGTCGAGGAAAAAGGACGAGTAACTCGATATGAGTTTGATGTCATAGGGCTCGGTCGATGATTAACTATATATAACTAACTCGACAATAGGTGATAGGACAACCAAAGGTGACACTTGGGTCTATCTATCAAGTACGAGTATGTCAAAAAAAATAGGTAAAAGATGAAAGCCAACAAGAGTCCAAGGAAGATGTTTCCGAATACCAATATGTGGTTCAAAGGCGACTGATTAATTCAAAGAAGTATTGCCAAGGCAGTCGCGGATGCGAGCCTAGAGGGAAAGTTTAACTGTCTCCATCAACATAGAACAATATATGAAAAAGTTAACCAAAGTGCACTAGGTTGATCAGACCATCATGCACCGGTTCTGATTAGACAATATGTTAGTGGGTGCGCACCCAATAAAATATGTCATGATCAAGCTCGATAAAGAAATAAGCTTGTAAAACTTAGGCTAATTTAGCAGCATAAGATAGTCAAAATATAAGTAGGGGGATAATGATGAAAGAAATTAAATAGTCCAAGATCCTTAAAATCTAAGTCTCGTCCGAAGTTTGGGCCTATGCAGTCGTCCTAGTGTTTCCTTGTCTAAGGCTTGGTTAAGGTCATAAGGAGGGTTAGGTCGTAAGGCATTCTACCCAACTTACAAGAGTTGTACTAGTGGTGTGATAGGAAAATGGAACATATCAATCTAGTATGGTATCTGCCTAACCACTATCAAGCACGAAAGAAGGATAAGAAGTTACAGTAGAGGGAATCAAGCAAGATGCAATCAAGGAGGAGAGAGTTCGAACACGAAATCGAGGAAGGAGGTCAAGTATGTGGATTAGATCCTAGACTATAATCCTATATACGCAGGCTTGCTTGGTACAATAAAGTAACCAAATAATTTATCTTGACCTGTATGGGCCACCACAAAAACATATAACACCCCAGTCCCAAAAAACGTAGGACTAGGAACGTAGACATGTCAGCCGTATAATAAATATACGTAAGCTGTAAATACAATAAAACCACAGCTAACTAATCTCATCCACAAAATGAAAGAATAAAAGATATCATATAATAACCATGAATTGACTTTATACAATATGTTGGGCAGAGGCACATCCACAACCAACAATTTTAAATGAAAAGGAATAAATACAAATGATGGAAATTGTCGAGCGAAGCGAATGATGATCCAAGAGTACGTCATCTTGATAGAAAAGAGATGATCACAACCTTGGCTAGAATACCTGCGGGAAAAAAAGAACACACAACTGGAGAGATCACCAGGTCCTTAGAGGGACGTAACAAGACACATAATATTATGCCATAAAACTGAGTATAAACTGCTCAATAAATAAGTCAATTAGATCATAAGATGGTCCAATATACACCATTGAATTAGCGTACCATCCTCCCAACCAAACAAGGATAGGAGATGGCACCCTAATCCATGATAAATATCTTTCCACGCCATAAATCCGATATAGTATCCGAACCACAACAAGGTTCAGTACCTTCTCATCGGAGTAGTGAGCCACATCTACAACCAAACAAGGACAAGATGTGGCAAACTAGTCCGCAACAAGTTACTGTTCCAGGCCACGGTCAGATATAAGTACCAAAACCAAAAGTACTCATACCTAACGGATAAGATAGTGTGAAACCCGTAATTTTTTTCGGTTAATTAATTTAATTAGCTAATTATTATTATAAATCATTATTTGTTGTTAATTTAGGAAAATTATATTTTTAGAAAAATTAATATTTCTGGAAATTTTATTGTTTGGTCAAACCTGTAAAAAAAATTTATTTCTATTGTATAATTAGTTGCTAAATTAATTATTACCATTTTTATGAAAAACTATATTTAGAAAAAATTATTTTTCCTGGAATTTTGAGTTGGATCAGACCCGTCCCGAACCCATCTCGAACCCAAATTCGGTTTTACAAAATAAAATCATTAAGTCCATCAATAAATTGTTATTCTATTTTTTATTTAAAGAAAAGATATCTATTTCTTTTTCTTTAAATATAAACTTTCATTTATTCTCATTAGCACACTTTCTCTCATCCAGAGAAAGGAAACTTTTTATTTCCTTCTCAACGCATGGCTGTCACCTTTCCTCTTCCGAGCGTTCACCCGACCCTTCCTTCTCGTAACTCCGGTGACTCCTCCGTTCATCTCCCGTAACCCCATTCTCTTCTCCTATTTAAACCCTTCTCTACTTCTCCACTCTCCATCCCTCTCCCTCATCACCACTCTCAAATCCCTAACCTCCAAACTTCTTTTCGGCAACCCGACCGGAGCCCAGGCGAGCCTCGTCTCCAGCGGCCTCCCGCTGCCGTTCCCGCAGCCTCCCGTGCCAGCCCTCGCCGTCCGCCCCGACCTCGGCGTCGATCCTCCCCGAGCGGCGACCCCCGCCTCTTGCGCGTGCCCCTTCGAACCCGAGCCCCTGTCCGCGTCCGCCCCGACGCCGTCGACTCCCTGCCGTTCCCGATCCGTTGTTCCCATGCCGATTTGCTGTCCTGATCTGCTGTTTTGGTTTCACGTGGCCCCGATCCCGTTGTCTGTGTGTTTTGGGATTTTCCTGAGTTCGCGAGATTTCGTTTTCTCCAATTTTACACCTGAGAGCTCTAGTCGAGCAACCCAAGGTATATTTTCGTTGTCCCTGTTTCGTAGTCTATGATGAATTTTGGTCCACGAATTTTTTCCGGGAATTCGGTAATTTATAGACGAGACATTTTCGGATTTTTCGAAATCCTTTCGAAAACGTTCTGTGAGTTTCTCGGAATATTCCTATGGTTTGGTTTTCCGAATTCCATTTCGGAAATGGATTATGTGGTTTTAGTTTTTAGTTGGTTTTGGTTTGGAATAGTTCTGTGGATTTTCTGAGTTAGTTTCGAGTTTTCTGAATTTTCTTCGGAAACATTCTATGAATTGGATTTTATATATTTTGTGGATGAAATAAATTTTAATGGTTATTCCCTGGTATGGGACTTATATTGGTGATTGTGGCACATTTTTCCAGTTTTGGGTTATCCCAAAAATAGAGAGAATGCTGCCGAAAATTTTATAAAATTTATAAAGGAATATTTTTAAATCAGTTTTCGAAAATATTTTTATAAAGTAATTTTCGAGCGACGACCGTATCGATCAATGGGCCCTTAGCGAAATGCAAACGAAACCAGCATTGTTCCGGACGTTGAGGCATTAGCTATTTTGACTATTGGACCAAAGTATGAGACTCAAAATTAATTTAATTTAATTTAATTACTAGTTTTATTCTGTGATTTATTTGTAGGATAATTTTTAGAGACTAACAAATGTTTTTCTTCTTATTTAAATTTATGTAAAAAGTCTGTAAAGGGCATAAGCCTAGCTTTTATTTACTTTCTGTGGTTTTATAATAAGTTAGCGTAGTTTTTATTCTTTTCTGGTTTGTGGTTGACGTAAACACGTAAAAATAGTAAAATAATTATTTTATAGAAAATCAATATTGTTTTCTCACATTAAATAAATTAGGAAAAATTACAAGTTATTATTATAAACAAATTTCACATTTTTCCTCATTTGAAGAAAATATTATTTTAAATATAATATAATGAAATTCAAAGTTTTATCAAATAAATTGGAAAATACGATTTTTCCCCAATAAAAAGTTAAATTGACTTTTTCTTCGTAAGTTAGAAACTCACCTCGATAAGCGTTCTAAAGTAGAGTTGTAAATAACCTAAAAATTTGATTAGGATAAATACTAGAGATTGTAACTAGCACACCTAGATATGGATTGAATATTGGTGCTAAGTCAGGAATTCTCAATTGTAGGGTTTCGAGGACTGTACTAGCATCATCCCGGAACCAATATCGAATCCAGTTATAAACCAAGGCAAGTACATTTTGTGTTAGTTTACAATTATTTAGTAATTATTTTATTACAAGTTTAAACCACGATGCAACACGGAACTCTCTCTGAGAGTATTGACTGATTGACTGTTGGGTACTGGGGGAGTAGTGTAATGAGTATGACCACATCCAAAGTTGTATAATGACTGTGTTAGCTTACCCCTCATACACACGGGGATAAGCCATATCGTATCAATAGGATACAACTGTACAACCTAATCCGGTCATATTCATTGCCTATTCACATCATAATATTTTAACTGCTGGAAAATTATTTATTTCAAATTGTTTAAAAGTGCATAACTCTATTATTATTTCAATTGTTGAATTATCATGAAGTGTACTTTGCTCCTTTCCTGACTGGATTTCCCACCCCCAATAGGTTCCACTGATGAGACAGAGTTACTGATAAGTAGCTACTATGACCCTGAGTTGTATCCAGCTGTGCTACCAGATGATGCTGATCTTGGAGATGACGAGTCTATCTTTTAGCTGTTGTCATTTTCTATTTCCAGTTGTTGTTGTTTGAAAAGACTATTTCTATTATCAGTTGTAACTTTTGTTGGACAAGTTTTTAATTATCGAAATATTAAGTTGTGGCAATTAGTCTGTTTTGTTGATTACCTGCATGAGTGATACAGCTTACTGCCGCCGTCTCAACAACGGTGCAGGCTGGGCATGATCCGATTCGACCCAAGAAATTGGGACCGGGTCATGACATGTTTTTAGTGGTGGCCCATGCAGGTCTGATCAACAACTTAGAAAAATATATCTAGAAACATTTAGAACACTAGAACATTAATTTGTCACAACATAGGACCGAAATATATATATTAAATATTTTTGTTTGTTATAGACTGGTAGGCTACCTTGCTTATGTTTTACAATCCTAAACCTTCCAAAATATGGCCACAAATCCTGCTGGCGATAGGATGTCATCACCCGATCACACCCCACCTCCTCAACCAAGTCCGGATCCTACACCTCGGCAACTGGCCGACCGTCCCCATAATACACCGGCAGATCCATCATCTTCCCAGACTGAGCTGCAACCCCCTATGGTAATACCCACTCCAGCTGCCCCACCGGTGCCTGTGGACCCCACCGATCTCATAGGTCTGCTACGAGGAGTGCTAGAAGCCCAGAGAGCTCAAACGGAAGCTCATCAAGTGCAAACCGCGATTATGAGGGAAAGCATAGAGAATGCTCATAACGTGGCTATGACTGCTCTGGGGAGAGAAGAAGCAGCTCAACTTGAACCAAGGCCTGCCAAGGTAAACATAAATCTAAGGGATTAATTTATGTAACATTAAGGCCATTTAAATTAATGGGGATCATTTTGCTAAGGTGGGCGATATTGAGAGTTTCAAGAAGCAGAACCCTCGACCCTTCAAAGGAACCGAGGAAATCGTCTATGCCGACGAATGGCTCGACAGCATGGAGCGTCTTCTAAGCATCGCTCGACTTCCAGAAGACCTCAAAGCAGAAGCAGTATGACTTCAACTGCAAAATGTAGCTAGCACCTGGTATCGGAATGAACCCCGACTCCAGGACAAGCAGCTTGACTGGAACACCTTCAAGAGGTTGTTCCAGAGGAAGTTCTTCCCAACATCAGAGTTGCGGGAGATGGAGAGGCAATTTCAGAACCTGAAGCAAAGAAATATGACTGTTGGAGAATATGCGATAGAATTCGGCCAACTCAGCCGTTTTGCCAAGAATTTGGTAGCTGACCCTGATGATCGTGCTGAAAGGTTCAGATATGGGCTAAGAGAAGAGATCCGCACCCATGTGATCTCAGACGGTGCTAAGACTTATGAAAGGATCCTGGAGCGAGCTCAGGATATAGAGAAGAGACAACCCGCTCGCTCAAAGAGGGATTATCCTGGAACTAACAACTTCCAGGGTAATCAAAAGAAGCCCAACAACAACAACAGGCCTCCTCACCACCACCACCAGCACCAACAGGCGAGAAACAATGATAGAGCACCTCAAAGGTAGATCCCTGTCTGTGATTTTTACAAGAGGCCAGGGCATCAGTCGAACATCTGCAGGAAGAGGCTAGGACACTACCTAGTGTAGGCCTCAAAAATAAAAGTCACGCTGAGTTGATCAAGACAGAGTCAAAAGTCATGCTCAGTTGATCCAGACAATATAAACAAATCACTCTGGGAGACAGCTCATCATTTGCCAAAGAGTAATTATGATTGACAACACGACAGTCGAAGAATATCTCTTCGTATGCCACGTATACACAGAATTCTAGAGATCATCGCCGTCTATCGCGTGATTTTCGAAATCTTCTTCAGCAAGACTCAGCCTTCGTCGAGTTGGCGTACCAAAAGGATTTCTTGTCATTTAATGCGACTGACAAAGCAATCACTGTCAGAGATTTTGTGTCAGTCGAGACACGCCGAATCAAGACAGCTGGCAGTTCTATCTCAAGTCTGCGTGTATTTGTGATCTTCATCTCAAGTTTGCGTGGATTCTGAAGTTTTCTTCCTCAAGTTTGCGTAGATTTTGAAGTTCTTTGCCTCGAAGTCTGCGTGGATCCTGAAGCTTCCTGCCCCAAGTTTGCGTGGATTTTGAAGCTTTCTACACTGAGTTTGCGTGGATTTCGTCTTCAACAAGTCTGCGTGGATTTCATCAAATTGGAGTACGTGGCAGCCATGCCACTGATCTCTCGCCTGCGTGTCCTGTAACTTGCACACGACTCATGCATGATTGCCATGTGTCCAACAGTTACAGGTCACGTCCAGTAACTGCTCACAGCCTTGTGTATGTTAAATCCTGCGTAATTTTTAACTAGGCATAGGCTGTGAAGACAGTTATCTTTTCAGTTATTATTTTTGACTCTATAAATAGAGTTCTTTTTCTCATTCATTGTACAGATACACTGATATCTACTGTCAAAATTTTGAGAGCTTTTCTTCTTCGCATAGTCCAAGGGATAAAGCGATCGTCTTCTAGATCGGATTCCTACAGTTATAATTTTTCCAGAAATACAACAAATAAAGAGAATTTCTTTATGGAAAACAAATTGGCGACTCTGCTGGGGAAAACCATCTCCTCTTCTGAGATGGCAACAACTCAATGCGACACTTCGTCAATCGGCTCGACGAAGAAGGTGATGACGATCAAATTCGATCAATTCGCCTATGAAGAAATGCAGCGGGCTAAGGGTGGCAAGCCCACTCCAGCCTCCATCATCACTGCCAAGTCGAAGGGACACTCTGTCTATGTCCCTAAGAATCAGTTGGCAGTCAATGGTGAAGTCTCTGCCACAGTGTCTACTCCTACCTCAGGCAAGAACTCTACTGCAAGCATGCACACTCTTGTGCGCTCGAAGATGACAGTAATCAAAAGTCACGTTGACAGTACTGGCTCCTTAGCCAAATCTGTTCCAGCATGCAAATTCAACCCTAAAAGTCACGCTGACAGTACTGGCTCCTTAGCCAAATCTGTTCCAGCATGCAAATTCAACCCTAAAAGTCACGTTGACAGTACTGGCTCCTTAGCCAAATCTGTTCCAGCGTGCAAATTCAACCCTAAAAGTCACGCTGACAGTACTGGCTCCTTAGCCAAATCTGTTCCAGCGTGCAAATTCAACCCTAAAAGTCACGCTGACAGTACTGGCTCCTTAGCCAAATCTGTTCCAGCGTGTAATTCTAAAATTAAAAGTCACGCTAACAGTACTGGTTCCTTAGCCAAATCTGTTTCAGCGTGTATTTCATCAGAGAAGAATAACTCCTTAGTTATCTCTTCTTCTTTACCGAGTTCTACTAGAACTGGGGGTGGTCTTCCACACAAAGTCCCTTCAAAAAGGAATAACTCTTTACTTGTTTCTTCTGCTCCTGTAGTTTTTACTTCAGGAACAGCTTTGACTGATACTTTTGTTAGTCAAAGGAAAGGAGATGGTCTTTTGACTACTCTTCCTTCTGGACATTCTATGTCTCAAAATCTGATTGAGTCTAAGAAGAAATATTCCTTAATATCTTCTCCTATGACTTCTTTAAATTGGGCACAGAATCTGTCCATTAAAGAGGGTCTGTTACCAACTCCTAATCAAAGGAGTGGTTCAACTCTTTCTTCTCTGCAAATATCCAGATCAATGGAGGGAAAACTCCATGTTTCCAAAATTAATGTGTTACCTTCCACCGATTTAAGAACAAAACTCAGCACTTCTGGTGTTAAGAAACCATACCAATTGGATATGAAGATAAAAGATCCAGATGTAGAGTATGCAAGAAATTATGTGGCTCACATTAATCACTCTTTGTATAATCAAGAGCCATTAAGACCCAAGAACAGGAAGTATACTCCTCAATCTTCACAAATAGATTTACGGGAATATCTTCAACAAAAGAGAAGGAGTAATTCTATGTCAAAGGAACATGCTGAATGTGACTTCTATCCAAGAGTCATAATTCAGTGCAGATGTCAATCAACGGTTCAAGACCATGGTGATCATGAATGTGACTTCCAGCCAAGAGCCACAATGTAATACAGATGTCAAACTAAACGACAGTCTGTCTTCAATAGGATTCAGTATGAACCTATGCCTGATGAAGATGAGCCTTTGTTTGCCTCTGTCAACATGACTTCTCGGGACACCGGGGGTAGAGTTGATAGTCCAGATAGAGTATATAGAAACACCAGAGCAAGAGTCCTGGCTTCTAGTCAAAGAAATTTGATCCCTGAAATTGATTCTGAATTCCTTGGAGAATCTAACTTCCCACCTCTTCCTACTGGGGGTAGTTCTCCTATAATTGACTTTGATGCACGAAGCAATGATTCAGAACAAACAACATCTACCAGTTCATCAATAATTCCTCGTACAGTCACAACTTATATGGTTGATGGGAATACTGATGAACCTTCTTCTTCCTTGACTCCTCAAGATCAAAGAATTGCTTCTTTGGAACAACAAATGAAGTCTATGGCTGATACTATGAAGTCGATGTATGAACTCATGGCAACACAGATGCAAAATCGACAGACTGTACCAGATGCCATACCAACTGATATTGATATGAGTCCAGTACAAGTTCCTCCAGCAGTACAATCTAATACTCCTGGACCAGCTCAACCAAATCCTAGTCTCTCTGGAGCTGGGGGTAGTGCTTACAATGCTGTTCCTCCTCCCAACTATTCTCTACAATCCACAACTCCACAATCTTCGGGAGTTGTCTCTGAAGAATTGAAGAATCTTAAAACTCAATTCGAGGCATTCAAACAGAAGGATGGTTTACAAAGGTTAGGCATCAAGCAGCCTTATCCAATATAATGGAAGCAAGTATCATATCCTCCTAAATACAAGCCTCCTACTATCTCATTCTATGATGGAACCACTTCTCTAAGTTAGTTTATTAATCACTTTGAAGTGATGACTGATCAACTGCAACCAAGTGATGCCCTCCTTACTCGGGTATTTATTGGATGTCTCAAGGGAATAGCTTATGAATGGTATAGGCGTCTCCCAGATGGGAGCATTACCTCATTTGCTGGTTTCAAACAGATGTTTCTTGAAAGTTTCTATGAAGGGCTTAATGACATGACTATGTCTGCTCTTATTAGAATCAAGCAGAAAAATAATGAATCTACAGAGGAATACATTGAACGGTTTCGAAAAGAAGCTCTGAAGATGCCTCTTGGAACTCCTGATGCTGTCACCATCGACACATGCAAATCAAACTTGTTGCCAATCATCAGTATGTGGACAGGGTCTACTCAATTTCAAGATTGGCCTTCCTACATAGTCAGTGCCAAAGCTGCAGAAATCAGTGCTGAAACCTTCAAAGGTTTAGGAGTGCAGATGACTCCTAAAGAAACAGGACAAGGTGCTAACAATAAAAATAATGCTCGCAAGGGAAAAGAAACTCTTGAAGTTAATCTTCAGAGCAAAGATACATCAAATGTTCAAAACTCTGCCTCTACAACTCAACAATCAAGAACACTTCGCCCCAAAGAAGAATATTCTTTTGATGACGACGATGTCCTTGGTATCTTTGAATGTCTGCTGAAAGGTAATAAGATACAATTACCTGAGATCAAGAAACCTGATGAAGCTGGTAAGACAGATCATCCTAAATACTGTCCATACCACAGAATGCTGGGTCATACAATTCGTACATGTTATGTACTGAAAGGAAAGATCCAAGAAATGATTAAGTCTGGAGCTATCTCTCTTACTCCAAAAGAGAAGACCGTCACCTCCAACGTCGTCTCTATGCAATTTAGAGACTTCCCTCCTCAATTTCTTAAAAATGGGATCGTTCCTATTCCCAAGGCAACTCTTGACATAGTGAATATTCCTCATCCATAGTCTGAAGGATCAGCACCAATCATTTTGGAGACTGGAGAAATCATGTGGATTCATCCTGATCTAATAGCAGACTTTGAATCTCCTTTTCCTCAAAAGATTTCTTGTCGAAAGTCCAAGAAGGCTGGAAAGATCAAGTCATGTCATATGACTTCTCTTGGGTCTACTTCTGACACAGAGCCAAAAGACAAAGAAGAAGTACTTGTTAGTGCTACTCGAACGGGGAAACCTTATCTAAAGGATTATTCCAAAAGTCCTGAGGATCCTCTTGATATCCTTCCAGCTGATAAAGATGCTTCTAATGTTCCTCCTGAAGAAGAATCATCCACTGAACCTGTTCCTCCCAAACCCACAACTCTTGAGAAAGGCAAACAACAGGCTCGGTTTGATAAGCCAATCAAGAAGTCCTCTCCTCTTGGACTTCAGAAGCCTTACAACTTCGACATTTTGGCTCAACTTGCTAATACTCCAGCTAGAATGTCCCTCTTTGAACTTCTACGTCTTTCCAAAGAGACTCGGGAGACATTAAGTGAAGCACTTCTACAAGCTGACTCTTGTCTTGCACAATTGAAGAAGCCAGATGCAGAACCTGCCACTTGCTTACATTGCAACAGTGTACTGGAGATTATCCCAAATATCACCTTTACACAAGACGATATGCTATTGGAGGATAATCGACATGATCGACCTCTCTACTACACTGGTTATATCGACACAATGAAGATAGATCGTATCCTTATTGATCCAGGGTCTGCTATAAGCATAATGCCAAAGAGTTTGTTGGATGAACTAAAAATCCCTCTTTACAAGCTCTCCAAGACGGTTACTACTATCTTGGGATTCAATCAAAGCCGAAGTGAGCCTTTGGGAAAGATTCATCTGAAGCTTCAGATAGGCAATTTCAGATCTAAAGTCACTTTCTATGTGATCGAGATCGCGGGATCCTATAATCTTCTTCTGGGGAGGCCCTTTCTTCATGAAAATAATGTGGTGCCCTCTACTCTTCATCAATGTTTTAAATACATTGATAGCAATGGAAGAGTACGAAAAGAAGTTGCTGATATAAATCCCTTCCATGGGATTGAAGCTTATTTCAACGATTCCCGAATGTACAAAGAAGAGTATACAAGGATCATACAAGCTATGGAGAAAGAAGATACACAAAGTGAGACTTTAATAATCCCTGTTAAAGGTCGAACTACTCAGCAACAATCTCCTAAACCCTCTGGAGAAAATTCTTTCATCATTCCAGTGAGTGGACGGATCTCTCCGTTACCTCAGTCGTTTACTCAAAATACACTGATCATTCCTGTCAGTGGGCATACTACAGTTCATGTATCTTCACAAGATACTCTGCTAATTCCAGTTGGAGGGCAGACTACTCTTCCTACTCAAACTTCAAGGGAGCTCACCTCTTCTGAGCTATTTGTTATCGATCTTAATCGAAACAAAGCTTCTTCTTCTTCTCCCCCTTTAGTCATTGACTTGGCTAAAATCTTTAAGGCTCAGCCTTCTCCCAATGTAAATACTGCTGCTTTTACATTTAATGAAAAGTCTCCACCTTTGCAGTATGCTGATGTGTGTAATTATGTTCATAGTTATTTATATCTGTTAGATGACTTGAACACAATAACCATAGGAGTTGTACAGACTGTTCATACAGATGTATCCCTAGAACCTGTACAATCTTCATACTTTCTAGTTCCCAGCAGAAAGCCAGGAGACATTCCAATATTCTTCTATAAAGGGCCTCAAAGTCCTTCTGATTTAGAAGATGAAGACAAAAATGATGATACTGGAAAATTACAACTACGTCGTTATAGTCAGCAATCTAGAGACATCATCAAAAATATGGGCTATGACTTCAGGACTGGCCTCAATAGTGGAAAGGGAAGAAAAATGCCTATTCGTATTCTTCCTTTGAAATATGGAAGGACGAAATGCGGATTGGGCTATATAGCTCCTACTCCTTTTATCAATATTATCCATGAAGATCCCGAGTCTGACAAAGATAAGAGATCTGATTCTTCTAGTACCACTTCTTGGGATTTCGATACGAGTATCGGTGACTTCTACTGCAACATTTTGTCTTCCAATATGGTTTCCATTGACCATTCTGAAGAAAGTGATGAAGACGAAGAAGAGTTTGAAATCTCACCTGAATCAGAACAGTGGGCCCAAAGATTAGATAATCAATGGGAGTTCTGTTTCGAGCAAAAAGAACCTCCGACTGAAGATAAACTTGTTCAAATAGATGTTGGTGAAGAGGGATCTCCCAAACCAATATTCATCAGTGAAAGTCTTTCAGAAACTGATAAGAAAGACATGATCAAACTCATTCATGATTACATCGATGTCTTTGCTTGGAGTTATGAAGATATGCCAGGGCTTGATCCTCAAATTGCAACTCACAAGCTCAATATCTTGTCGAATGCTAAACCGGTCAAACAACAACAGCAATGATTTCATCCAGACATCATGGATGCAATTGAAGTTGAAGTCAATAAACTCATTACCTCTGGGTTTATTAGAGAGGAACAACAATCCGATTGGGTGGCTAATATTGTTCCTGTTCTTAAAAAGACTGGCAAGATCAGAGTATGCATAGACTTCCGCGATCTCAATACGGCATGTCCTAAAGACGAATTCCCTCTACCAATCACTGATGTATGGTTGATAATACCTGTGGATTTGAACGAAGGTCATTCATGGACGGGTATTCTGGGTACAATCAGATCAAAATGTTTCCAGAGGACGAGAAGTACACTTCTTTCAGAACGCCGATTGGTACATACTGTTATACAGTTATGCCATTCGGTCTCAAGAATGCAGGAGCAACTTATCAACGAGCTATGAGCACTATATTCCGTGAACATTTGCGGAAAATAGTCGAATGCTATGTTGATGATATTGCAGTCAAAAGTCGACAAAAGAAGGATCATATCCAAGATTTGAAGACTATATTTGATCTAATGCGTAAGCATCAATTAAAGATGAACCCTACTAAGTCCTTCTTAGGCGTCTCTAGTGGTAAATTTCTCGGCTTCGTCATTACCTCTAAAGGTATACACGTGGATCCCGAGAAGATCAAAGCCATCCAAGAGATGCGTCCTCCACGCACCTTAAAAGAGCTACGAGGATTTCAAGGAAGAATCGCTTATATCAGGAGATTCATCTCTAATTTATCAGGATACTGCAGACCATTCAACAAACTTATGAAGAAAGGTGTCTCTTTTGTCTGGAATGATGAATGTCAGAAAGTATTCGATGATATAAAACGATATCTAATGAGCCCTCCAGTATTGGTACCTCCCGTCGCAGGAATACCGTTCCTCCTCTATACTCGAGCAATGAGTCATTCATTGGGTGCATTACTCGCTCAAAAGAATCAAAATGGCCATGAACAAGCCATTTATTATCTCAGCCGCACTATGACCGGAGCTGAACCTCGATATTCACCGGTTGAAAAAGAATGTCTAGCCTTGATATTTGCTGTCCAAAAGACACGTCATTATATCATTGGCCAGACTATTCATGTCATCTCCAGGATCAATCCTATACGGATCATGATGAAGAAACCCAGTGTTTTGAATTCTCGATTGGCTAACTGGAGAATCCTACTTGCTCAGTATGACATGCACTATATTCCTCAGAAATCAGTCAAAGGACAAGCTTTAGCTGATTTTCTGGCTGCTCACTCAATTCCAAAAAATTTAAAACTCTATGATGAAATCCCAGATGAAGTCCTAGATTCAAATCAAATTGCTGAAGAAGATCCTACTTGGCGTTTATTCTTTGATGGAGCATCAAGAATTGGTCCTAATAGTGATATTGTCGCTGGAGTTGGAATCGTTCTTGTATCGCCAGAAGGTCTTGCCATCCAAAGAGCTTATTCTCTCGATCAGCCGTGTTCAAACAATGTAGCTGAGTACAATACATTACTCATTGGTCTTCAACTCGCTAAACATCTGAATATTCAACATTTGGAGGCGTACGGAGACTCTAAACTCATTGTCAATCAGATCAGGGGTACTTATGAAGTTCGCCATCAAGATCTGGTTCCTTATCATAAAACAGCTATATCTATGGCTTCTTCGTTTGAAGAATTCTTCATTGAACATGTTAGGCGAGCATGTAACACAGAAGCTGATGCCCTTGCTAATCTTGCAGCGGTGCTGGCTATTCCAATCAAACGGCAATAAATGATCGTTGTTCGTAATCGAGAATTATTTCATCTTGAAAATAACTTGACTCTAGGACTTCCAGTTGACATTGAAGAATCAACATCTCATGACGTCAACACAACAAGAGGATTTGGATTCAGTCGTAAATCGATGTCATCTTTATCCGATTCCAGCATGGAATTCATCTTCAGTAACTTGACTGAGAATCAGAATATGGATAAAGATTGGAGACTTCCTTTCTTAGATCTCGTATTATATGATATTCTTCCGGATGATCCGAGTGAGGCAGCATCTATCAGACGACGATCACTCAGATTCTACTACAATTATACAACAAAGACCTTATATCGTCGAGCTTATGATGGTTTACTCCTTCGATGTGTTGCCGGTGACGAGGCTCAACAAATCATTCGCGAAGCACATGATGGAATTTGTGGAGCACATCAGCCAGGACCAAAACTTCAAGACCGTATTCGACGTATGGGTTATTATTGGCCCACCATGGTATCTGATGCCATCGAATATGCAAAGAAGTGTAAAGCTTGTCAAATCTATACGGATTTTATTCATCAACCCTCGGAATTTCTACATGCGACGGCAGCATCATGGCCCTTCGAAGCTTGGGGCATGGACATTGTCGACCCGATCAATCCACCGTCATCTAAAGGTCATCGGTTCATTCTCGCAATAACCGATTACTTCTCCAAATGGGCCGAAGCCATTCCTTTATCTGAAGTTAAGACGTCTAATGTCCTCAGCTTTATTAAGCACCACATCATCTACAGATTTGGGGTTCCTCGACGCATTGTTCATGATAATGGACCACAGTTCGTCAGCCAGAAATTTACTCGATTCTGTGACGATCACCGGATCAATAATGTGGCTTCTACTGCATATAATCCAGCAGCTAACGGATTAGCAGAAGCTTTCAACAAGACTATCATCAAACTCCTAAAGAAGTTTGTCTCCACTAACAAACGTAATTGGAGTGACAAGCTCGGGAAATATTTGTGGGCTTATCGTACTACAGTTCGTAATGCTACCAAATGTACACTTTTCTCTCTGGTGTATGGTTGCGAAGCTGTTCTTCCATTAGAGATTCAAATTCCTTCTTTAAGGATAGCAATCGCTAATGAACTTACTGCTGAAAATAACGATCGTCTTCGACTTCAGGAATTAGAAGCTCTGGATAAAAAGCGATTATCTGCTCAACAGAATATTGAATTCTATCAAGCTAGAATTTCAAGAGCTTTTAATAAAAAAGTCAGAGTTCGATCATATCAAAAAGGAGAACTTGTTCTAACAGTCAGACGTCCTATGACTATGACTCATATGAGTAAGGGTAAATTTGACACAAAGTGGGAAGGTCCCTATATTGTGAGCAAAGTTTTCTCAAATAGAGCTTATCAACTCTCAGAATTGGATGGTCGAAAAGTTTTGATGCCTATTAATGGCAAATTCCTTAAAAAGTACTATGTATAAATGTAAATACTTGTAATCATCAAACAAATTCATGTTTAAAAATAAAAATTTTATTTTATTTTCATGAATGATGATACATGATATTAAGGAAGATCACTATCATCCTTCTCTACTTATGGACGTGGGCCACTACCATCCTTCTCGAAGATGTGATCAGCAAAAGAGCCGAGAACCTCCTTGCTAGAACCCACGAGGAATTTGCAAGCGGCCATCCTCATGGCTTCCTCTTCTTCAATCCTTCCTGGTTCGAGCAGAAAATCCAGAATGTCCCTTGGTGGCTTGGGTGCAGACGAACCTTCGCCTGCTTCCGTCTTCTTCGTTTTGACTGGACCAGCAGGGCGTTCTTCAGTGCCTTTCTGAACCTTTAAGGCTATCTCAGTCTTCTTGGATGCTTCTCCAGATGACATTTTTATGTTGAGGAGTAGAAGTATTCGTTCTCGCCAGATTTCTGCTATATTTATAGGCAGAAGTTCCTCATTCATCCGACGTTTCACATATTCATTAATGCTTAACGGTTCATCCATTCATTTCTCACATTCATCAGACGGTTCGCCTGTTCATTAATACTTGACGGTTCATCCGTTCATTTATTACATTCACTCGACAGTTCATCTGTTCATTATTTCCTAACGGTTCATCCGTTTATAATCTTCTATCAATTTATTAAGTGGAGATTCGTTATTTATCATGTTTTCATAACCTCTGAATCAATTCCGAATCTACTTACTCATTTGTCATGTTTTGACCTCTGCATAGAAATCAATCTATTTTCTTTTGAGTTCCTATATATTATCACGTCCATAATACCTCTGATAATATCATATACTCTAAAACAGAAAAGAAGATTTCATTATCTATTATGTCCATAATTCATCCACAAATACAAATCTTTGAGCTCGAAGACAAGGGGCTCTGGCTCTTCACCCCCAAAAGTGGGGTCACCATGAGAACAAAAGCCCAACTTGCGTGCTTCTTCCTCAGCTTTCTCCTTTGGTGTCATATTGACGTAAGATGAAGATTAAAAATGAAACTTCTTCCTGTTTATATAACTGAGTTTTGCCGGCGGTTCATATTCCACCATAAATTGGATACAATCAGTCTCGGAGAACGAAGAGTCATTATGACATTTAATAAGTTCATTTGGATGTTTTCAAAGAACTTCGAAGTCTTTTCGACTTCTGAAAAATTTTGAAGTCATCTCAGCGTGACTAAATCCATTTTATCATCTTTTCAAAGTATTTCAAAATAATTTATCATTTTTCGAAAACTTTGAAGGGGGTTTTGTAGGCCTCAAAAATGAAAGTCACGCTGAGTTGATCAAGACAGAGTCAAAAGTCACGCTCAATTGATCCAGACAATATAAACAAATCACTCTGGGAGACAGCTCATCATTTGCCAAAGAGTAATTATGACTGACAACACGACAGTCGAAGAATATCTCTTCGTATGCCACGTATACACAGAATTCGAGAGATCATTGCCGTCTATCGCATAATTTTCGAAATCTTCTTCAGCAAGACTCAGCCTTCGTCGAATTGGCGTACCAAAAGGGTTTCTTGTCATTTAATGCGACTGACAAAGCAATCACTGTCAGAGATTTTGTGTCAGTCGAGATACACCGAATCAAGACAGCTGGCAGTTCTATCTCAAGTCTGCGTGTATTTGTGATCTTCATCTCAAGTTTGCGTGGATTCTGAAGTTTTCTTCCTCAAGTTTGTGTAGATTTTGAATTTCTTTGCCTCGAAGTCTGCGTGGATCCTGAAGCTTCCTGCCCCAAGTTTGCGTGGATTATGAAGCTTTCTACACCGAGTTCGCGTGGATTTCGTCTTCAACAAGTCTGCGTAGATTTTATCAAATTGGAGTACGTGGCAGCCATGCCACTGATCTCTCGCCTGCATGTCCTGTAACTTGCATACGACTCATACATGATTGCCATGTGTCCAACAGTTACAGGCCACGTCCAGTAACTGCTCACAGCCTTGTGTATGTTAAATCCTGCGTGATTTTTAACTAGGCATAGGCTGTGAAGACAGTTATCTTTTCAGTTATTATTTTTGACTCTATAAATAGAGTTCTTTTTCTCATTCATTGTACAGATACACTGATATCTACAGTCAAAATTTTGAGAGCTTTTCTTCTTCGCATAGTCCAAGGGATAAAGCGATCGTCTTCTAGATCGGATTCCTACAGTTGTAATTTTTCTAGAAACACAACAAATAAAGAGAATTTCTTTATGGAAAACACCTAGTTTGTGGGTCTGCCACCCACCAAGTGAAGGACTTCCCCTCGTCAGTCCACCAGACTGGAGCAACTCAGCAGAAAGGTCCTCTGCCCACTCAGCAACAACAATTTGGGCAGCATCAACAGAAGACTGGGCGAGCCTTTGCCCTAGCAGCAGAGAAACAAGAGCCAGAGCAGGATCCTACAGCTGATGTCATCGCAGGTTTCATTTATGTGCATTCATATCCTGCTTTAGTATTATTTGATTCGGGTGCATCACATAGTTTTATATCAACAAAATTCATCTCTGCACACCATATAGATACGGGTTTTAGCAAGAAGATATGTAGAGTCATGACCGGTGGAGGACCCCTACCCATCACGGAGACCTGTAACTGTCCCATAAATATATCAGGCCACCAGTTTATAGCACCTTTGCTTGTGATGCCCTTACCCAACTATGATGTAGTCCTAGGGATGGACTGGTTGAGTAAACAGCATGCGCTGATTGACTGTCACAAAGGATGTGTAGTCTTCAGCCCACCTGGAGAGCCGGAGTTTGAAATCTCTCGAACTCCAGAGGATATGGAGTGTGTTACCTACACCTCTATCATAGAAGAACCCAGACCTCCCCATCCTATCATAGCAGAATTTATGGACGTCTTCCCTGATAGTCTTCCCGGGTTACCCCAGATCGAGACATAGAGTTCACCATTGACCTAGTTCTCGGCTCTTCCCCTATTTCTAAGGAATACTACAGAGTCAACCCGAAGGAGGCCAAGGAGATGAAGGATCAGATCAATGAACTGAAGGCCCTTGGATTTATCAGAGATGGAGCTTCATCTTGGGGAGCACCCGTCTTATTTGTGCCCAAGAAGGACGGAATAGTGCGAATGTGCATCGACTATCGGGCGCTGAATAATATCACCATCAAGAACAAGTACCCTCTGCCCTGGATCGATGATCTGTTTGATCAACTCAGTGGAGCCAAGGTGTTCTCGAAGATAGACCTCAGATCCGGCTACCATCAGATCAAGGTCAGGAAGAAGGACATTCCTAAGACGGCGTTCAACACCAAGTATGGGCAGTTTGAATTCTTGGTCATGCCGTTTGGACTGACGAATGCTCCTGCTATATTCATGAACCTTATGAACAAGGTTTTCCATGAATATCTAGATCAGTTTGTCGTTGTCTTCATCGATGACATTCTGATCTACTCGAAGACTGAAGAGGAGCATGAAGAGCACCTCAGGAAAGTTCTGGGAACTTTGAGGAAGGAGAAGCTATATGGTAAGCTTTCCAAATGTGAATTCTTTCTAGACAAGGTAGATTTTCTTTGCCATGTTGTCACAGGAGAAGGAATTTCGGACCCTAAGAAGATAGCTGTTGTTGAGAAGTGGTCTACTCCAAGCTCAGTTGCTGAAATCAGAAGTTTTTTGGGCTTGGCTGGCTACTACCGAAAGTTTATGAAGGATTTTGCCAGAATTGCTGAACCAATGACGAAGCTCACTCAGAAGAATGAAGAGTTCATCTGGATGGAAGCTTGCCAGGCATCGTTTGAGGAACTGAAGAAGAGACTTACAACAGCACCGATACTTGCGCTACCCGCAGGTACCGGAGGTTTCTCAATATACAGTGATGTCTCTGGAAAAAGGACTGGGTTGCGTTCTTCAACAACACGGAAAAGTAATTGCTTACGTATCTAGGCAATTACGGACTCATGAGAAGAACTATCCCACACATGATCTGGAGCTTGCTGCAGTCATCTTTACTTTGAAACTATGGAAGCATTATCTCTATGGAGAGAGAGTAGAAATATTTACTGACCACAAAAGTCTGAAATATATTTTTACTCAGAAGGAGCTGAACATGAGACAAAGAAGATGGATGGAGCTGATAAAGGATTTTGATATCGACCTGCAGTACCATCCGAGAAAAGCTAATGTGGTTGCAGATGCACTTAGTCGATACCCGATGGCGATGTTTTTAACTAAGGAGCGGCACTTGCTGGAGGACATAGAGAAGCTGGGTCTGGAGATTTTACTGCCTGAGGAAAAGATGAAGGAACTGGGGCGAGAAGCTATTGTACCTGGAGCTGACTCAACCATGATGCAGTTGCAATTGCGTTCAAGTCTGATGGACAAAGTCAAGGAGACACAATTCCAAGACGAGACGCTTTGCAAACTCAGAGATCAAGTGCTGGTAGGAACACTTGAAGGATTCTCTATCGCCAGTGACGGAGCATTGAAGAATGGTACGAGGCTGTATGTACCATCTGGCGAACTGAGGAATGAGCTGATGCAAGAAGCGCACCAGTCGTAGTATTCCATACATCCTGGAGCTAACAAAATGTATCGGAATATGCGTACCATTGTTTGGTGGTATGGAATGAAGAAGGATGTATCCAGATTTGTGGCTAGATGCTTGATTTGTCAACAAATAAAGGCTAGCAGACAGAGACCCGAGGGACTTCTACAGTCGCTGGACATTCCGGAGTGGAAGTAGGAGCATATAACGATGGACTTTGTGTCAGGATTGCCTCGATCCCAAGGAGGGAAGGACGCCATTTGGGTTATTGTAGACCGACTGACTAAGTCAGCTCACTTTATCCCCTTCAAGGTTGGTCTATCCACCGAGAAGTTGGCGGCACTGTACATGCGGCATATCTACCAGATTCATGGAGTACCGGTAAGTATTGTATCTGACCGAGATACTAGATTTACCTCACACTTTTGAAAGAGTTTGCATGACAGCTTGGGAACAAAACTGAAGTTCAGCACAGCCTACCATCCCCAAACTGACGGACAATCGGAGAGAAC
Organism: Iris pallida; assembly: GCA_029216955.1. Lineage (NCBI taxonomy): Eukaryota > Viridiplantae > Streptophyta > Magnoliopsida > Asparagales > Iridaceae > Iris > Iris pallida. The sequence continues at coordinate 19,840,747 of JANAVB010033620.1, forward strand.
CATCCAGACGCTAGAGGACATGCTGAGATCTTGCATCTTGGAATTTGGAGGGTCTTGGGAGGACCACTTACATTTGGTAGAATTCTCCTACAATAACAGTTACCAAGCTAGCATCGGTATGACATCGTTCGAAGCACTTTATGGACGTCGTCGCCGCACTCCACTTGCTTGGGATAACGTAGGAGAAAGGGTACTGCTTGGACCAGAGATGGTGACTGACGCAGCAGAGAAGGTGAAGGTGATTAGAGACAAAATCAGGATCGCCCAAGACAGACAGAAGCATTGGGCTGATAGCAGTCGTCGACCACTGGAGTTTGAATAAGGAGATAGTGTCTTTGTGAAGATTTCATCTATCCGAGGAACTATCAGATTTGGCAGAGCTGGAAAGCTGAGTCCCAGATACATCGGTCCATTTGAGGTTTTGAGCCGAATTGGTGAAGTAGCGTACCGATTAGCTCTACCATCTAATCTTGAAGGCGTATACAACGTCTTCCATGTTTTACAGCTCAGATGCTACATCCCGGATCCGAGTCACATTCTGGACCATTCGGAGCTGGAGATTGGACCGAGCCTCACAGTACCAAAGAGACCTGTGGCAATTTTGGACAGAGGCGAGAAGAGGACCAGGACTTCGGTGACTCCCATAGTCAGAGTTATGTGGAGGCATGATTCCCCAGACGAGTCTACCTAGGAGCGAGAAGATGAGATGAGGGAGCAGTACCCATATTTGTTTGAGACCTGAGGTAATTCCTAACCCTATCCTTTAATTTCGAGGACGAAATTTCCTAAGGAGGGAAGGTTGTGAAATCCGTAATTTTTTCAGTTAATTAATTTAATTAGATAATTATTATTATAAATCATTATTTGTTGCTAATTTAGGAAAATTGTATTTTTAGAAAAATTAATATTTCTGGAAATTTTATTGTTTGGTCAAACCTGTAAAAAAAAATTATTTCTATTGTATAATTAGTTGCTAAATTAATTATTACCATTTTTATGAAAAACCATATTTAGAAAAAATTATTTTTTCTGGAATTTTGAGTTGGATCAGACCCGTCCCGAACCCATCTCGAACCCAAATTCGGTTTTACAAAATAAAATCATTAAGTCCATCAATAAATTGTTATTCTATTTTTTATTTAAAGGAAAGATATCTATTTCTTTTTCTTTAAATATAAACTTTCATTTATTCTCATTAGCACACTTTCTCCCATCCAGAGAAAGGAAACTTTTCATTTCCTTCTCAACGCATGGCTGTCACCTTTCCTCTTCCGAGCGTTCACCCGACCCTTCATTCTCGTAACTCCGGTGAATCCTTCGTTCATCTTCCGTAACCCCATTCTCTTCTCCTATTTAAACCCTTCGCTACTTCTCCACTCTCCATTCCTCTCCCTCATCACCACTCTCAAATCCCTAACCCCCAAACTTCTTTCCGGCGACCCGACCCGAGCCCAGGCGAGCCTCGTCTCCAGCGGCCTCCCGCCGCCGTTCCCGCAGCCTCCCGCGCCAGCCTTCGCCGTCCGCCCCGACCCCGACGTCGATCCTTGTGAAACCCATGTTTGTAAATTTATTAATAATAGTGTTTTAGCGTTATCAATAGTATTCCTAAATTATTATTATTATTATTATTATTAAATATTTTTGGGTGTAAATTATTTCAAAAATAATAAATAACATGGCTTTTTGAGTTTAGACCCAGACCCGAGTCCGAACCCAGACCCAGGCCTGAGCCCAAACCCAAATCCCTTTCTTTTGATTCTAATTTTTTTTACTTGGCTAATTATATTAAAATAATAATAATAATAAATATATTCAGCTGGTCCCGTAGGACGAGCAACCCATACTCACACGCGAATTGGCAAACCCCCATTCCTATTCTCTCTCCCCACTCTCCTCTTTACCACACGCACACCACCCTACTTCCCCATTCTTCTCCAACCAGCAGACTCTTTCCTCTCCTTTCTCCTTAATAACATTTCACCCCAACTTTTCTCCTCACACTCACAGATCTAAAGCTTTCCTCAACCTCTCACAGAAGAGAAGCACCACTTCACAACCCTCTTCTTTACTTCCCTCCTCCTCACCAAAACTTCATCTCCCCTAACCCATCTCCACCAACCCCCTCCGGCGACTTCTCGACGACCATCTCTCGGCGACCGCCCCTCCAGCCGACCACCGGAGACCCGCTCCCCCGCGACCGCAGCCGCGCCGCTCCTCCGCCGAGCCCGTACGCTCCGCCCGACCGCGCTACCCCCCGCGACCAGGCCCCGACTCCGGCGACCCCCGCCGGGTTCCCCTCTGTGCCCCCGACCAACGCGCCCCCTTCGCGCCAGCGCTCTCCCGCGAGCGCGTATCCGTCCCGACAGCGCCGATGTCCCGCCAACAGCGCCACCCTGCCGAGCTTCCCTCGGCAGCCGCCCTTGCTGCCCTAGCTCGCTGCCATTTGGTGAGCTTTCCCTGTTGGTTCTGGCCGTGCCCTAGTTCTGATTTCTTCCAGCGTTCTCCGTTGGTGTTGCTATTACAGCACTGTTTCGGGAGTTCGTCGCTGTCGGAGCTCTTTTTCTTCTTTAATATTCATCTGAGAGCTCTAGCCGAGCAAACCGAGGTATAACCCTGTCCCGCTCATTTTTATTATTGTCGATAATGAGAAATGGTCCTCGATTCCCTTTGGGAATTCGGTTTTAGCAACGTCGTAATTTTTCAGGACTTTTAGAAAGGTCCTGTGAATTATTTTGGATTCCCGAAATATTTCGGGAATGGATTTTTGGTATGTGTTACCTTTCCGGATTTTTTCGGGAACGTTCTGTGATTTATGGATTTGAAATCGGACTTCCGAAATAATTTCGGGTCGTCCCGATTATTCTGTGGATTGGTTGTGGACTTTTATATATATATATATATATATATATATATATATATATATTCGGGTTTTCCCTGGTTTGGGACTTGCAGGAATTATCGGCGCCATTTTCCCAGTTTTTGGGTTGACCAAAAACAGAGGAGATGCTGCCCGATTTTTTCGTAAATCCTGAATTAATTTAAAAAATGAATTTAAAATGATTTTTCGGAATTTATTCGATATTTGATTTTTGGGTGACGACCGTATCGGTCAATGGACCCGGCTAAGTGCAAACGATACCGGCCCCGCCCGGACGTTGAGGCAATTAGCCAAAATGAGGATCGGACCATATCTGAGACTTATGATTTACTTTATTTTTATATTTAATTTCTGTTTATATTTTTTTTAATATTTCAGTTTAGGACTAACGGCAGTTTATCTTATTTCAATTTATGTAAATAAATTATAATGGGCATAAGCCCAGCTGGCTGGTCTGTGACTGTAATAGCTTAGATTTCCTGTCTCTTCTGGTTTTTCGAGTTTTTGCTATTTAACGATTAAATTGACTAAAAAGTATTTTCATATAAAATTAATTAATATTTTCTCACCTAAAATTGACAAGTTTGTTAATAATTAAAAATCACGTGTTTTCTCACTAAAATAAGAAAAATTAGCTTTATATTTATATTTATAAAATTACCAAGTTTTCCTAACAATCTGGCATCTACGATATTTCCCGAATCCAAGTTAAAATGATCATTTTCCCTTGTATTAAATCAACGCACTAATAATCGTATTTTCTGTGTTTGGTTAATTAAAAGAATTAAAATGAATTAGGACACAATTAGAGATTTCAACTAGCGTAACTAGATTGGTAACCCTGTATTCTGAGTCAATTTCTCGAATGTAGGAATTCGAGGACGATCCTAATTCCCATCTTGAAGTCTTCAACTTTCCAGTCCAGTCCATTTTGAGGCAAGTACATTTCGTGTTAGTTTACAATTATTTAGTAATCGTTTTAATGCAAGTTTAAACCACGATGCAACACGGAACTCTTTCTGAGAGCACTGACTGTAACTACTGTAACTATTGGGGACTGGGGGAGTAGTGTAATGAGTATGACCACATCCAAACTACTGTAACTACTGTAACTACTGTAACTATATTAGCTTACCCCTCATACACACGGGGATAAGCCGTACCTTACTGTAACAAACCTAAGTCGGTCATATTTTATTGCCTATTCACATCCCAGAACTGTAACTGTTTTAAAACTGTAACTGCTTTATTGTGGATTTCAAAACTGTTTAAAAGTGCATAATTCTATTATTATTTCAATTGTCAAATTAGCATAAATTGTACTTTGCTCCCTCCTGACTGGAGACCCAACATTTTTAGGTATCACTGATGAGGCTTTGTTTCGCGATATTTCCAAGGTCCCAACTAGAAGATGAGGATTTCGAGACTGATGAGCTGTTGGCCTAGAGTTTTCTTTTCTTCTTGATGTTTGTAGGAAATGGTTTAAGTTGTATCTTTCATTTCATTGTAAAAGTTTAATAAAGTTTTAAATTTTTTGATGTTGAGTTGTGACAAATATAGTGTTGTTGTGTGGTTACCTGCTACTGAACAGCTTACTGCCGCCGTCTCAACAACGGTGCAGGCTAGGCATGATCCGGTTCGACCCCTTTAGTTGGGATCGGGTCGTGACATATTTTAGTGGTGGCCCATGCAGGTCAGAACAACAACTTAGGAAAACATACCTAGAAACAATTAGAACACTAGAACATTGATTTGTCACAACATAGGTCCCAGTTATATATAAATAAATATTTTCGATTGATTATAGACTGGTATGTTACCTTGCTTATGTTTGTACCCTAAACCTTCCAGATTATAACCAAGAAAAAGACCAATCCTGCTGGCGATGAGGTGTCATCTCCGGATCATACCCCATCTTCTCAACCAAGTCCAGGGTCTTTTCCCTCGCGGCTGATTGACCGTCCCCATAATGCATCCAGTGAAGTTTTCACTACACTGGCGATTCCTACCTCTTCTCAAACTGAGTTGCATTTCCTTGGTGGAGTATCCATTCCTGTTGCTCCACCAGTATCAGCAAACGCCTCCCAAATGGTTGTCCCATTTCAAGAAATCCTGGAGTTCCAGAAAGCTCAAGATGAAGCCCAGCAGGAACAGATGAATATCACGAGAGAAGACATGAAGAACGTCAATGTTGTAGCCTTAGCTACCTTAAACCAAGTTGGAGCAGAACCTCGTCCTAGGAGGGATACCCCTGAATCTAGAAGATATTTGGGTCCCATCAAGTACTCTACTTTCCGGCAGTCTTGTCGTAGGAGGCTATTAGCTTGTGACTACTGCAAGAGGCCTGGTCATCAGGCCGTTAGTTGCCGCAAGAGATTGGGACAATATTTGGCATGTGGATCCGCTGAACATCGGGTAAAGGATTGCCCCTTATCTTTCCATCATACCAGAATACCTATCCCAGCAACACCTGTTAGGCCACAACCTAGAGACTCTCTTCCTATCCAGCAGACCCTGCCTCCTATAAGGCATGATGCAGACTCGAGGTTCATAGAAGAGGAAGCAGTTGGAGACTGCTCATGCAAGAGCCAGAGCCATGAGGATTAATACCTAGGACTGCTGAATAGCATTGTCTATTGTTGTCACAGGGTGACCTTAGATCAATCATAAGAGTTTTTGCTGTAATTCTCCACATGAATAAATTTTTAGTTACACCTTTATGGCAGATGTTTTTCCTGATAGTCTTCCCGGATTATCCCAGATCTAGACATAGGATTCACCATTGACCTAGTCCCCGGCTCTTTCCCTATTTTAAAGGATGATACAGAGTCAACCCGAAAGAGGCCAAGAAGATGAAGGACCAGATCAATGAAGGCTCTAGGATTTATCCAAGATGGAACTTCACCTTAGGGAACACCTATCTTGTTTGTGTCCAAGAAGGATGGAACAACGGATGTGCATCGATTACCACCCACTAAAGAACAAGTACCCTCTGCCCGGATCGAGGATCTGTTTGATTTGTTTGTGTGGAGTTAGGGTGTTTTGAAGTTTGATTTAAGATCTGACTACCATCAAATCAAAGTCAGGAAGGAGGACATTTCCAAGACGGCGTTCAAACACTAAGTATGGGTAGTTTCTTTGGTCATGACGTTAGACTGACAAATGCTCCTGCTGTGTTCATGAGTCTCATGAACAGAGTTTTTCATAAGTATTTGAATCAGTTTATCTTCTCCATAGATAACATTCTAATATATTCAAAGACTGAAGAAGAGCATGAAGAACATCTGAGGAAAGTTCTTGAAACTTTAAAGAAAAAGAAGTTTTATGGCAAGTTATCTGAACGTGGATTTTCTTTGACAAGGTAGATTTTTAGCCATGTTGTCAAGAGAAGAAATTTCGATGGAAGATAGCTGCTGTACCCCTAGTTCAAATTCGGAAGTTTCTTGAACTTGGCTGGCTACTATCAGAAGTTCGTGAAGGATTTTGCCAAGATTGCTGAGCCAATGACGAAGCTCACTTGGAAGAATGAAGAGTTCATCTGGATGAAAGATTGCCAGGCGGCATTGAGGAGCTGAAGAAGAGACTTACCACTACACCAATCCTTGCGCTACCCGCAGGAACCGGTGGTTTCTCAATTTACAGTAATGCCTCTGGAAAAGGACTGGGTTGCGTTCTTCAACAACATGGAAAAGTAATTGCTTACACATCTAGGCAACTACAGACTCATGAGAAGAATTATCCCACACCTAATTTGGAATTTGCTGCAATTATCTTTACTTTGAAGCTATGGAAGCATGATTTTTATGGAAAGGGAGTGAAAATATATACGGACTACAAAAGTCTGAAATATATCTTCACTCAGAAAGAGCTGAATGTTAGACAAAGAAGATGGCTGAAGCTGATGAAGGATTTCAACATCGACCCGCTATACCACCCGGGTAGGGCTTATGTGATCGCTGATACATTTAGTCGATACCCAGTGGCGATGTTCTTAACCAAGGAGTGGCACCTACTAAAAGACGTCGAGAAGCTTGGACTGGAGGTTATGCTACCTGGAGATAGAAGGACGGAGCTGGATGCTGATTCAGTATTGATAAAGTTCGAGGCTGATGGACAAAATCAAGAGAACGTAGTTTCAAAACGAGGCACTTTACAGGCTTAGAGATCAAGTGTTGGCAGGAACACTTGAGGGTTTCTAGATTGATCAGCAGTGGAACTCTAAAGAATGGTACGAGACTTTGCGTATCGGCTGACAAACGGAGGAACGAGTTGATGAAAGAAATGCACCAGTCGCAGTATTCTATATATTCAGGAGCTAATAAGATGTATCGGAATATGCCTCCATTGATTGGTGCTATGGAATGAAGAAGGACAATTCCAGGTATGGGATTAGATGTAAATTTGTCAACATGAGGAATTTAGCAAGAGAACAACAAGTTTGTTGCAGCCGCTGGACAATTCGGAGTGGAAGTAGAAGCATATAACAATGAACTTTGAGTAAGGATTGCCTTGTTCCCAAGGAGGGAAGGGCACCAATTGGATTATAGTGGACCGACTGACTAAGTCAACACACTTTATTCCCTTCAAGGTTAGTTTATTCACCGAGAAGTTGGCAGCATTGTACGAGAGGCACCCCTACCGAATTTATGGAGTACAAACCGGCGGACAATCAAAGAAGATAATCCAGACGCTTGAAGATATGTTAGATCTTGTGTTTTGGAAATTGGAGGGTCTTGGAGAAAATCATTTAAAATTTGTAGAGTTTCCTTACAACAACTACCAAGTTAGCATCGTCAATCAGTGGAGTTTGAAGAAAGAGATAGCGTCTTTTATGAAGATTTCCTCGTACTAGAGGAACGATCAGTGTTAGCAGAGCAGAAAAGTTGAGCCAGGTACATCAGGCCCTTTGAAAGTTTAAGACGAGTTGGATGTAGCGTACTGGTTAGCTCTATCAGCTAATCTTGAGAGTATGCAACGTCTTCTACGTATCACAGCTCAGACGCTACATTCCGGATCCGAGTCCCATATTGGATAATTCAGAGCTGAAGATTGGACTCAACCTTTCAGTGCCAGAGAAACCAGTTGCAAGCGTAGTCAGAGGTGAGAAGAAGATCAGAATTTGAGCCATCACTTAAACTCCTATTCCTTATCTTTTCGTTCTAAACTTGACTGATGCTGCTAAATTAGCCTAGTTTTGCAAGCTATCTTTTTATCAAGCTTGATCATGACGGTATTTTATTGGGTGCACCCACTAAAATATTGTCTAATCAGGACCGGTGCATAATGGTCTGATCAACCTCGTGTACTTTGGTTCGCTTTTGTATTTTCTGCATGGATGATATCATAAATGAAACTTGTCCCTAAATCGTTTCATCCACGACTGCCTTGGAAATTCTTATTGTTGGACCTGAGTTACGGGCATAGTACCCGTACCTATTTGATTTGAGTTTATCCTATCCCTAACCCAGCTTTTTAATTTCGAGGACGAAATTTTCTAAGGAGGGAAGATTGTGAAACCCATGTTTGTAAATTTATTAATAATAGTATTTTAGCGTTATAAATAGTATTCCTAAATTATTATTATTATTATTATTATTATTATTATTAAATATTTTTGGGTGTAAATTATTTCAAAAATAATAAATAACATGGCTTTTTGAGTTTAGACCCAGACCCGAGTCCGAACCCAGACCCAGGCCTGAGCCCAAACCCAAATCCCTTTCTTTTGATTCTGATTTTTTTGACTTGGCTAATTCTATTAAAAAATAATAAATAAATATATTCAGCTGGTCCCGTAGGACCAGCAATCCACACTCACACGCGAATTGGCAAACCCCCATTCCTATTCTCTCTCCCCACTCTCCTCTTTACCACACGCACACCACCCCACTTCCCCATTCTTCTCCAACCAGCAGACTCTTTCCTCTCCTTTCTCCTTAATAACATTTCACCCCAACTTTTCTCCTCACACTCACAGATCTAAAGCTTTCCTCAACCTCTCACAGAAGAGAAGCACCACTTCACAACCCTCTTCTTTACTTCCCTCCTCCTCACCAAAACTTTATCTCCCCTAACCCATCTCCACCAACCCCCTCCGGCGACTTCTCGGCGACCATCTCTCGCCGACCGCGCCTCCGGCCGACCACCGGAGACCCGCTCCCCCGCGACCGCAGCCGCGTCGCTCCTCCGCCGAGCCCGTAGGCTCCGCCCGACCGCGCTACCCCCCGTGACCAGGCCCCGACTCCGGCGACCTCCGCCGGGTTCCCCTCTGCGCCCCCGACCAGCGCGCCCCCTTCGCGCCAGCGCTCCCCGCGAGCGCGTATCCGCCCCGACGGCGTCGCTGTCCCGCCAACAGCGCCACCCCGCCGAGCTTCCCTCGGCAACCGCCCTTGCTGCCCTAGCTCGCTGCCATTTGGTGAGCTTTCCCTGTTGGTTCTGGCCGTGCCCTAGTTCTGATTTCTTCCAGCGTTCTCCGTTGGCGTTGCTATTACAGTACTGTTTCGGGAGTTCATCGCTGTCGGAGCTCTTTTTCTTCTTTAATATTCATCTGAGAGCTCTAGCCGAGCAAACCGAGGAATAACCCTGTCCCGCTCATTTTTATTATTGTCGATGATGAGAAATGGTCCCCGATTCCCTTTGGGAATTCGGTTTTAGCAACGTCATAATTTTCCAGGACTTTCGGAAAGGTCCTGTGAATTATTTTGGATTCCCGGAATATTTCGGGAATGGATTTTTGGTATGTGTTAGCTTTCCGGATTTTTTCGGGAATGTTCTGTGATTTGTGGATTTGAAATCGGACTTCCGAAATAATTTTGGGTCGTCCCGATTATTCTGTGGATTGGTTGTGGACTTTTATATATATATATATTCGGGTTTTCCCTGGTTTGGGACTTGCAGGAATTATCGGCGCCATTTTCCCAGTTTTTGGGTTGACCAAAAACAGAGGAGATGCTGCCCGATTTTTCCGTAAATCCTAAATTAATTTAAAAAATGAATTTAAAATGATTTTTTCGGAATTTATTCGATATTTGATTTTTGGGTGACGACCGTATCGGTCAATGGACCCGGCTAAGTGCAAACGATACCGGCCCCGCCCGGACGTTGAGGCAATTAGCCAAAATGAGGATCGGACCATATCTGAGACTTATGATTTACTTTATTTTTATATTTAATTTATGTTTATATTTTTTTAATATTTCAGTTTAGGACTAACGGCAGTTTATCTTATTTCAATTTATGTAAATAAATTGTAATGGGCATAAGCCCAGCTGGCTGGTCTGTGACTGTAATAGCTTAGATTTCCTGTCTCTTCTGGTTTTTCGAGTTTTTGCTATTTAACGATTAAATTGACTAAAAAGTATTTTCGTATAAAATTAATTAATATTTTCTCACCTAAAATTGACAATTTTGTTAATAATTAAAAATCACGTGTTTTCTCACTAAAATAAGAAAAATTAGCTTTATATTTATATTTATAACATTACCAAGTTTTCCTAACAATCTGGCATCTACGATATTTCCTGAATTCAAGTTAAAATGATCATTTTCCCTTGTATTAAATCAACGCACTAATAATCGTGTTTTCTGTGTTTGGTTAATTAAAAGAATTAAAATGAATTAGGACACAATTAGAGATTTCAACTAGCGTAACTAGATTGGTAACCCTGGTTTCTGAGTCAATTTCTCGAATGTAGGAATTCGAGGACGATCCTAATTCCCATCTTGAAGTCTTTAACTTTCCAGTCTAGTCCATTTTGAGGCAAGTACATTTCGTGTTAGTTTACAATTATTTAGTAATCGTTTTAATGCAAGTTTAAACCACGATGCAACACGGAACTCTCTCTGAGAGCACTGACTGTAACTACTGTAACTATTGGGGACTGGGGGAGTAGTGTAATGAGTATGACCACATCCAAACTACTGTAACTACTGTAACTACTGTAACTATATTAGCTTACCCCTCATACACACGGGGATAAGCCGTACCTTACTGTAACAAACCCAAGCCGGTCATATTTCATTGCCTATTCACATCACAGAACTGTAACTATTTTAAAACTGTAACTGCTTTATTGTGGATTTCAAAACTGTTTAAAAGTGCATAATTCTATTATTATTTCAATTGTCAAATTAGCATAAATTGTACTTTGCTCCCTCCTGACTGGAGACCCAACATTTTTAGGTATCACTGATGAGGCTTTGTTCCGCGATATTTCCAAGGTCCCAACTAGAAGATGAGGATTTCGAGACTGATGAGCTGTTGGCCTAGAGTTTTCTTTTCTTCTTGATGTTTGTAGGAAATGGTTTAAGTTGTATCTTTCATTTCATTGTAAAAGTTTAATAAAGTTTTTAATTTTTCGATGTTGAGTTGTGACAAATATAGTGTTGTTGTGTGGTTACCTGCTACTGAACAGCTTACTGCCGTCGTCTCAACAACGGTGCAGGCTGGGCATGATCCGGTTCGACCCCTTTAGTTGGGATCGGGTCGTTACAATCCTCCCCGAGCGGCGACCCCCGCCGTCGCTGTTCCCGCGGCCCAGGCCGACCGCTGGCCACCGAGCCCCGCCACCTGCGCGCGTCCCTCCGAACCCGAGCCCCTGTCCGCGTCTGACCCGACGCCGTCGACCCCCTGCCATTTCCGATCCGCTGTTCCCGTGCCGATTTGCTGTCCCGATCCGCTGTTTTGGTTTCACGTGGCCCCGATCCCGCTGTCCGTGTGTTTTGGGATTTTCCCGAGTTCGCGGGATTTCGTTTTCTCCAATTTTACACCTGAGAGCTCTAGCCGAGCAACCCAAGGTATATTTTCGTTGTCCCCGTTTCGTAGTCTATGATGAATTTTGGTCCACGAATTTTCCTCGGGAATTCGGTAATTTATAGACGAGACATTTTCGGATTTTTCGAAATCCTTTCAGAAACTTTCTGTGAGTTTCTCGAAATATTCCTATGGTTTGGTTTTCCGAATTCCATTTCGGAAATGGATTCTGTGGTTTTAATTTTTAGTTGGTTTTGGTTTGGAATAGTTCTGTGGATTTTTCGAGTTACTTTTGGGTTTTCCGAATTTTCTTCAGAAACATTCTGTGAATTGGATTTTATATATTTTGTGGATGAAATAAATTTTAATGGTTATTCCCTGGTATGGGACTTATATTGGTGATTGTGGCACATTTTTCCAGTTTTTGGTTATCCCGAAAATAGAGGGAATGCTGCCGAAAATTTTATAAAATTTATAAAGGAATATTTTTAAATCAGTTTTCGGAAATATTTTTATAAAGTGATTTTCGAGCGACGACCGTATCGGTCAATGGGCCCTTAGCAAAATGCAAACGAAATCGGCATTGTTCCGGACGTTGAGACATTAGCTATTTTGACTATTGGACCAAAGTCTGAGACTCGAAATTAATTTAATTTAATTTAATTACTAGTTTTATTCTGTGATTTATTTGTAGGATAATTTTTGGAGACTAACAAATATTTTTCTTCTTATTTAAATTTATGTAAAAGTCTGTAAAGGGCATAAGCCCAGCTTTTATTTACTTTCTGTGGTTTTGTAATAAGTTAGCGAAGTTTTTATTCTTTTCTGGTTTGTGGTTGACGTAAACGCGTAAAAATAGTAAAATAATTATTTTATAGAAAATCAATATTGTTTTCTCACATTAAATAAATTAGGAAAAATTACAAGTTATTATTATAAACAAATTTCACATTTTTCCTCATTTGAAGAAAATATTATTTTTAAATATAATATAATAAAATACAAAGTTTTATCAAATAAATTGGAAAATACGATTTTTCCCCAATAAAAAGTTAAATTGACTTTTTCTTCGTAAGTTAGAAACTCATCTCGATAAGCGTTCTAAAGTAGAGTTGTAAATAACCTAAAATTTTGATTAGGATAAATACTAGAGATTGTAACTAGCACACCTAGATATGGATTGAATATTGGTGCTAAGTCAGGAATTCTCAATTGTAGGGTTTCGAGGACTGTACTAGCATCATCCCGGAACCAATATCGAATCCAGTCATAAACCAAGGCAAGTACATTTTGTGTTAGTTTACAATTATTTAGTAATCGTTTTATTGCAAGTCTAAACCACGATGCAACACGGAACTCTCTCTGAGAGTATTGACTGATTGACTGTTGGGTACTGGGGGAGTAGTGTAATGAGTATGACCACATCCAAAGTAGTATAATGACTGTGTTAGCTTACCCCTCATACACATGGGGATAAGCCATATCGTATCAATAGGATACAACTGTACAACCTAATCCGGTCATATTCATTGCCTATTCACATCACAATATTTTTAACTGCTGGAAAATTATTTATTTTAATTTGTTTAAAAGTGCATAACTCTATTATTATTTCAATTGTTGAATTATCATGAAGTGTACTTTGCTCCTTTCCTGACTGGATTCCCTACCCCCAATAGGTTCCACTGATGAGACAGAGTTACTCATAAGTAGCTACTATGACCCTGAGTTGTATCCAGCTGTGCTACCAGATGATGCTGATCTTGGAGATGACGAGTCTATCTTTTAGCTGTTGTCATTTTCTATTTCCAGTTGTTGTTGTTTGAAAAGACTATTTCTATTATCAGTTGTAACTTTTGTTGGACAAGTTTTTAATTATCGAAATATTAAGTTGTGGCAATTAGTCTGTGTTGTTGATTACCTACATGAGTGATACAGCTTACTGCCGCCGTCTCAACAACGGTACAGGCTGGGCATGATCCGATTCGACCCAAGAAATTGGGACCGGGTCATGACAGGTAGCCTAACCTATCTAAGTGAATGCAGTTTTAAGAACAAACCTCCAACGCATGGGCTCTGGCTAAAATGGGATCGGCATGGTCCCCCGTTGGGGCACCAGAGGCCCAATAAGTAAGAGCATGATGTTTCGCAGAACGTCAATGGCCGTTAGTAAAATAAGAGTCATCTCACACCGTATCTCCAACGGAACTTCCAGATCATAAAAGGTAAAGTGTATAGTAGCCCATACGCTAAGGAATTATCCTCCCTGCCCCACGCCTACTATGTTGTATCCACAACACATAACCTCTATTAACCGCTAAGTCAAACTAATCATGAAAACACTATTAGCGATTATTTCCATCGCACGGCTTATACGTATTGGTGGCCAGCCAGTCACGCATGTCCAAGTTCTATATGCGACTTCGTGGTACAACGTGTCAAGGCCAATGAATGCAACACAAACAAGGGTGGTCCCTTATATATAAGGTTAATATGCATAAAATAATAAGTACGAGAAATAAAACTATACAGTGTAATCTATCTAATTACGACAATGTAGCAAAGTTTATTTTGCAGAAAAAGAAATGATAAATAAATGTAAAAATATGAGCTAAAGTAAAATAGACAGCAAATGGTAAGGTATCTTGCCTGGTAATGACCTCCGGTGTGGTGCGATGATCAAGGTGCACATCTTATGACTTCAGTGTTACAACTGCTTAAGACAGCATCCGATAATGTCACGCCCCAGAACCAGAATACTGGCAAGTAGGGACGGACCAGGCCAACGTATACCAAAGTACTCCAGTACTCCGAAATAACGTATAAGCTGTATAGATGGGGGTTACAACTACAAGCCAACAGTCGATCCTAGGTCAAGCAATCCTAGGTATCTCAATCACAGGCAGTAAACAATATACAAGAAGTAAGATCAACTGGAATATAAGATAGTAAAGCGTCCCAAACTATCATATATCAATGATCATGAAGCTAGTAATACAGAGTGAAGACTAGCAAGAGTAATAGTCATACATTATAAGCTCTAGCTATAGTCTAGAATATGCAAATCATGTTCTGGCCCGTAGGCTAAATGTCAAGTCCAAAACACGAGCTAAACACGTGCTCGGAGGCTAAACGCCACAAAAGAATAATGTACATAACTAGTGGGAGAATAAAATAGAAAACCCACTAAGGTACTCTGGTGCTCTGGGTAATCACCAACGAGTGGAAGGTACGGAAGATCCTCCGGGCTCCTCTATCAGATCTGGCCAAACAAAACCAGTGGGGTCAGACCCCCAATAGCAAGTACCACAAAGGAAGCCAAACTATGAACTAAAACCAGCATGCAAATCATAGCAATGGACAGAGAGAGAGATAAGTAAGTACTAATCGAGACTCATGCACTACCAATGCACTTATCTCGAGAATAGAAGGACAATAAGTAAAGCAACATGTAGCATAAAGTAAAGAACATGTGACATAATGTAAACTGTGTACATGTAAGGAAAAAGGAAGCATGTGAACATGAAAGATAAACTAGATATGTGAGCATGTTAAGTAGCGGGACATGTGAGCATGTTAGATAACTGGAGCATGTAAGATAACTGAAACATGTGAACATGTAGGGTAACTGAGACATGTGAGCATGTAAGATAACTGAGACATGTGAGCATGTAAGATAACTGAGACATGTGAGCATATAAGATACTATATAGAACGACAAATGATAAGATG
Organism: Iris pallida; assembly: GCA_029216955.1. NCBI lineage: Eukaryota > Viridiplantae > Streptophyta > Magnoliopsida > Asparagales > Iridaceae > Iris > Iris pallida. The sequence goes on from JANAVB010033620.1 coordinate 19,856,109, forward strand.
ACTTAGGAACTATTCCGAAACCCAAGTTACAACCCGTAAACCAAACAAGGACCGGGGTTGTAACCCTTCTCCTGAATAGAACTTTAGTATCTAATCATTTACCGGCAAAAGTAAAGCATAAACAAAGATGTACTGAAAATAAACAAATCTGGACACTGCCTAGACAAACTAGACTAGACTGGACTCCATACAATAGTCACGGCCAAGCAATGAGTACGGCTTTATACATTAGCTAACTAGGGTTGTCACAATCCTAATTACTAACAAATGCAAGTCTGAGAATTCCAAGTCTAGCTCCTGCCTGCTACTACCTGAATGGTCCAAGCCAATGGTAATAGTAGATACATCGCCGAGGAGACAAATGTATCCTATAGTAGTGGGTACATCGTCCAGGAGACAAATGTACCCGGTGCAACACTCGACGGTGCGCTGGAAGTGTGCTTATCATGACAGATAGCTCCAAATCCCAATGTATATATATAATGCCAAGACCAAAGGGGCAACAGGTTACTGGAAAATTCTCAATGATCTAAGTAATCAAGCTAGTTGTTTAGTCCTTAATATTTTCTTGTTGGATTCCGGGTGTGGCATTCCGCAGAATCCATCCTAGACATGAGACATGCAAGACTGGACAAGACAAGCAAGATTGTGCACTACAACAAGCCACAACAAGCCATAACAGGACATGACAATATCAAGATAAGAGTGCGCTACGACGAGCCACTATCAAGGAGCATGACATGTACTGGAATCAAGAGTGCGCCATGACAGGCCACTATCATGTAAGCAAGAAAAGACGTGTTCATGAGTGTACCACGACGGGTCACTGTCAAGTAAGCAAGAAGGCATGGCAACAATTATCATAGCTTGTAAGAAAGAATCTATCAAAAGACATATCATGACATGTGGAGAAGAATAATCAAGGCTAAGTACATTTCATAAAATGGTTGAACATGTGCTAGTATCAAGTCTATATAGGGTGTACAATCATTATCTAACTGAGCAAGATCATCTTATCATGTTAAGAAATCATTACAATCGAAGAAAATATCAAAAATGGACAAAAATGGGCAGAAACGGGCAAAAACAGACTAAAACAGCATAAAACGGCATACCGGCGGTATACTGCGGCATACCGGCGGTATACCGGCCTACAGACAGAAAGTTTCTGGTGCAAAAAATGGCATACCGGCGGTATACTGCGGTATACCGGCGGTATACCGATTTTTCAAACAGCAACAAAATTCAGAATTTTGCCAAAATTTGTTTCGGCCATAAAAACTTCGTTTTAAATCGAAATTCGGATTTTCAAAAGTCAAAATTGAATAGAATTGAATTTTCTACAACATGGAAGTATTAGTTTTCACAAATAAAAATGTTTGATAGATCAATACCTCAAAATACTCCCAAACAGAGGTTCTCGGGACACCGAAACGGGTCTCGATTGCCACCAAACTTAAAATCCATGATATACAAACTATGTGAGGGCCTCATATATGTATATATGACTAAGATCCATGATGGTAACACTAGTATCACTCTTGATACCAAGTTTTCTACTAAGTCCATATTGGGTTTTAACAGAAAATCAAAACCTTGCTTAAACAAATTTTGGAAACATACATATATACGAGAATCATAAGGAAACATATTTAACAAAACGAGTTTGGAAAAATTTTAAGCATTTAATACCAAGGGAAACAAAAATGACAACAAAATAATATGGTTCATGGATTTGGCAAGATGTACTTGCCTAGGTTAAGCTCCAAGCCTAATCTTCTACTCCTCCTCCTAGGGGGGTTAGACACCACACCCAAGGCCTCAAGGCCAAGCTCTTGGCAAGCTCCAAGGGGGAGAGAAGGGAAGAAGAAATGAAGAGAGAGTGAAAAGAATGAAAAGGGAGAGGAGAGAGAAAGTGAAATGGTATATATAGAAGGGGAAATTAATCTTAGCCGTTGGATCATGATCCATGTCAAAATCTAAGTCAATCATGGCTATTCAAACAAAACCAAATATCCAATGGATAAAAGGGTGCATCTACACTATTCACGAAAATATCTAAATACTATTCATCAAAATATCCAAAATACTATTCATCAAAATATCGGAAACACTATTCATGAAAATATCTAAAATCGAAAATATCTAAAATGTGGAAAATCTGTCTGGACGGTATGCCGTCGGTATACTCCGGTATACTGGCGGTATGCCGGCCAAGGAAAAATCTATAAGTTAGGAAAATTTTTAAAGCATTACGAAAACCAAAAAAATACGAAATACACTACAAAATACGTATCCGTATATAAATACCGATACTGTGAGACGAGTCTCACAACTCTCCACAACTTAAAAAATAAATTCCGTCCTCGGAATTTCCTAAATCTAGTCAAACATGAAAACCAAACCAAAGAGCTGAAAAATCATATCAATCAAAACAAAGCATGGCATGTTGGTAAGATAAAGACAACAATAATATAAGTAAATGCGTAAGCAATAACACTAACTACAATCAAGAAGGGATGGAGGCATATGAATAAATATGTCTCCTGAGTCAGTTGAGTAGGAGCAGGCCTACGCTGACTCCACAACTTAGATAAAAGTCAATTCTCAAAATAAGCCGGTACCAATGACTTAATCCAAGACATGACTCTACCTAGGACGTATCTTCGTAGTCGATACCTAATGAAGTTATCACATGCCTCGACTACGAAGACAGAAGAGTGGGACGAAAAACTCGCCAAATATGCGTAACCCAAGAGATAAATAAGAGTGGAAGCAGAATAGGACAATACCTACCACATGACCATCCTCGGCCAAAACCTGCTCTGACATACTAAACTCTGCATGCCCATGCCTCGGAACTGCTGCTCTAACCGGCTGCTGCTGAAATGGTACCTGAGCCATATACTGCTGGACTGTCGGGGTAGCCGGTGAAGCTGGACTCTGGCAGAACTAACCCTGCTGGCTGATCTGGCTGAACTGACACATCTGCCCTCGGGTCATCTCTGAACTCTGCCCCTGAATGTTGAGACTGATCCTCCATAACTGGCCTAACAGAAGATTGCTGACTACCATCGGCAAAACCCAAACAAGATGATCGGAAGGATTAAGGACCGTGCCCTTGAAAGTTAAAGGACACAAGGATTAAATCGAGAGAACAGGAAGGATCAACGATCAAGGCAGATATCAGGTCAAAGGATCAGAGATATAGAATAACACGAAGGATATCAATAAAGGAAAATTGTGACTGAGATATTTAAACATCAGTAACCCCCACATATCTGATAAATCAGACCTACGTGGGCCACCACTAAAACCTATGTCACGCCCCAGAACCAGAATACTGGCAAGTAGGGACGGACCAGGCCAGCTACGTATACCAAAGTACTCTAGTACTCCGAAATAACGTATAAGCTGTATAAATGGGGGTTACAACTACAAGCCAACAGTCGATCCTAGGTCAAGCAATCCTAGGTATCTCAATCACAGGCAGTAAACAATATACAAGAAGTAAGATCAACTGGAATATAAGATAGTAAAGCGTCCCAAACTATCATATATCAATGATCATGAAGCTAGTAATACAAAGTGAAGACTAGCAAGAGTAATAGTCATACATGATAAGCTCTAGCTATAGTCTAGAATATGTAAATCATGTTCTGGCCCGTAGGCTAAATGTCAAGTCCAAAACACGAGCTAAACACGTGCTCGGAGGCTAAACGCTACAAAAGAATAATGTACATAACTAGTGGGAGAATAAAATAGAAAACCTACTAAGGTACTCTGGTGCTCTGGGTAATCACCAACGAGTGGAAGGTACGGAAGATCCTCCGGGCTCCTCTATCAGATCTGGCCAAACAAAACCAGTGGAGTCAGACCCCCAATAGCAAGTACCACAAAGGAAGCCAAACTATGAACTAAAACCAGCATGCAAATCATAGCAATGGACAGAGAGAGAGATAAGTAAGTACTAATCGAGACTCATGCACTACCAATGCACTTATCCCGAGAATAGAAGGACAATAAGTAAAGCAACATGTAGCATAAAGTAAAGAACATGTGACATAATGTAAACTGTGTACATGTAAGGAAAAAGGAAGCATGTGAACATGAAAGATAAACTAGATATGTGAGCATGTTAAGTAGCGGGACATGTGAGCATGTTAGATAACTGGAGCATGTAAGGTAACTGAAACATGTAAACATGTAGGATAACTGAGACATGTGAGCATGTAAGATAACTGAGACATGTGAGCATGTAAGATAACTGAGACATGTGAGCATATGAGAAACTATATAGAACGATAAATGATAAGATGACTTAGGAACTATTCCGAAACCCAAGTTACAACCCGTAAACCAAACAAGGACCGGGGTTGTAACCCTTCTCCTGAACAGAACTTTAGTATCTAATCATTTACCGGCAAAAGTAAAGCATAAACAAAGATGTACTGAAAATAAACAAATCTGGACACTGCCTAGACAAACTAGACTAGACTGGACTCCATACAATAGTCACGGCCAAGCAATGAGTACGGCTTTATACATTAGCTAACTAGGGTTGTCACAATCCTAATTACTAACAAATGCAAGTCTGAGAATTCCAAGTCCAGCTCCTGCCTGCTACTACCTGAATGGTCCAAGCCAATGGTAATAGTAGATACATCGCCCAGGAGACAAATATATCCTATAGTGGTGGGTACATCGCCCAGGAGACAAATGTACCTGGTGCAACACTCGACGGTGCGCTGGAAGTGTGCTTATCATGACAGATAGCTCCAAATTCCAATGTATATATATATAATGCCAAGACCAAAGGGGCAACAGGTTACTGGGAAATTCTCAATGATCTAAGTAATCAAGCTAGTTGTTTAGTCCTTAACATTTTCTTGTTGGATTCCGGGTGTGGCATTCCGCAGAATCCATCCTAGACATGAGACATGCAAGACTGGACAAGACAAGCAAGATTGTGAACTACAACAAGCCACAACAAGCCACAACAGGACATGATAATATCAAGATAAGAGTGCGCTACGACGAGCCACTATCAAGGAGCAAGACATGTACTGGAATCAAGAGTGCGCCATGACAGGCCACTATCATGTAAGCAAGAAAAGACGTGTTCATGAGTGCACCACGACGGGTCACTGTCAAGTAAGCAAGAAGGCATGGCAATAATTATCATAGCTTGTAAAAAAGAATCTATCAAAAGACATATCATGACATGTGGAGAAGAATAATCAAGGCTAAGTACATTTCATAAAATGGTTGAACATGTGCTAGTATCAAGTCTATATAGGGTGTACAATCATTATCTAACTGAGCAAGATCATCTTATCATATTAAGAAATCATTACAATCGAAGAAAATATCAAAAATGGACAAAAATGGGCAGAAACAGGCAAAAACAGACTAAAACAGCATAAAACGGCATACCGGCGGTATACTGCGACATACCGGCGGTATATCGGCCTAAAGACAGAAAGTTTCTGATGCAAAAAATGGCATACCGGCGGTATACTGTGGTATACCGACGGTATACCGGTTTTTCAAACAGCAACAAAATTCAGAATTTTGCCAAAACTTGTTTCAGCCATAAAAACTTCGTTTTAAATCGAAATTTGGATTTTCAAAAGTCAAAATTGAATAGAATTGAATTTCCTACAACATGGAAGTATTAGTTTTAACAAATCAAAATATTTGATAGATCAATACCTCAAAATACTCCCAAACAGAGGTTCTTGGGACACCGAAACGGGTTTCGATTGCCACCAAACTTAAAATCCATGATATACAAACTATGTGAGGGCCTCATATATGTACATATGGCTAAGATCCATGATGGTAACACTAGTATCACTCTTGATACCAAGTTTTCTACTAAGTCCATATTGGGTTTTAACAGAAAATCAAAACCTTGCTTAAACAAATTTTGGAAACATGCATATATACGAGAATCATAAGGAAACATATTTAACAAAACGAGTTTGGAAAAATTTTAAGCATTTAATACCAAGGGAAACAAAAATGACAACAAAATAATATGGTTCATGGATTTGGTAAGATGTACTTGCCTAGGTTAAGCTCCAAGCCTAATCTTCTACTCCTCCTCCTAGGGGGGTTAGACACCACACCCAAAGCCTCAAGGCCAAGCTCTTGGCAAGCTCCAAGGGGGAGAGAAGGGAAGAAGAAATGAAGAGAGAGTGAAAAGAATGAAAAGGGAGAGGAGAGAGAAAGTGAAATGGTATATATAGAAGGGGGAATTAATCTTAGCCGTTGGATCATGATCCATGTCAAAATCTAAGTCAATCATGGCCATTCAAACAAAACCAAATATCCAATGGATAAAAGGGTGCATCTACACTATTCACAAAATATCTAAATACTATTCATCAAAATATCCAAAATACTATTCATCAAAATATCGAAAACACTATTCATAAAAATATCTAAAATCGAAAATATCTAAAATGTGGAAAATCTGTCTAGACGGTATGCCGTCGGTATACTCCGGTATACTGGCGGTATGCCGGCCAAGGAAAAATCTATAAGTTAGGAAAATTTTTAAAGCATTACGAAAACCAAAAAAATACGAAATACACTACAAAATACGTATCCGTATATAAATACCGATACTGTGAGACGAGTCTCACAGATAATGTTCCACCGGGTCTAGAATAGTCAAGTTAACTAGGTTCTATAGGAGGATGTACAAGAATGGGCGAGGAGAAAGGAAAACTAGGATTAGTCATGGACAGGATGATGATCAAAGAATTTTGAGGAAATAATTCATAAAATTTTTGAAAAGTATTTATAATGTTTGAATAACGTATTTGTTAGTGAAAATAGTTTAAGATAATCCTTGAAATATAGGAATCATTGTAAGGCAGAAACCTACTTTGTAACAAAACATAATTTGTAGGTCCAGAGCTATAGATGAGACATCATAAAATAATACTAATGTATTTTTATTTAATTAAAACATTACTAGAAATATACATGAATCTAGAAATAAATTATCTAGGACTGACTCCAATATAATTTATTTTTATTTATTCCTTAAGAATAAGTATTTGAAAAAAAAATATATAAAAAAACAAATTTACTAAATATTTAATGAATAAAAATGCTACTTTTTGAAAAATTATATGGAAACCAGTGATTATAAAAAAACATAATAAGTACTAAAGTGCATGCATTGTTTCCTTAGTGTTTATAATAATAATAGTAATAGTAAAAAATTAATAATAATACCACTACTAATATAGTATTATATAAAACAATACTTATTATCAGGGAAAGAAGGAAAAAGTAAACAGAAAATTTCATATAGAGGGAAAATGTTTAACAAATTTGCATAGAACAAGATAATTTTCAAATATTTATGAAAAACGGGATCTGGCGCCAGTTGTACTGGCGCCAGACAAATTTTTTTTTTTAACATCAGGCGCGAGACAAACTGGCGCCAAAGAGAAAATAAGAATAAAAAAAATTCTCAAACCCGGCGCCAGTGCAACTGGCGCCAAACTTTTTGTTTTTTAGGCGTTTTTTTTTTCGATTTTTATAGTTTGGTTTGATTTGGTTTGGTTTGATTTATCTTTTAGCTTGATTTAGTTTGATCTTTTAGCTTAGTTTAATCTATTAGTTACTTTATTATTATCTATACTATGTATAATAACCAAATATACCAGTTAAAATTTGTTATTATCTATACTATGTATAATAACAAAATATATCAGTTTAATCTATTAGTTACTTTGTTATTGTTATTGATGTATTATTATTTATTTTTATTTGTATACTAATATATTACTATGTTTGGAGATTAATCCAATTCAGGTGTCAATCCTGTGAGATCCTCTAATGTACTATCCTCCAATATATTAGTATACAAATAAATATAAATTAAAATACATTAATAACAAAGTAACTAATAGATTAAACTGATATATTTTGTATTATCCATAGTATATATAAAAATAAAAATTATTTTTTAATTTAAAATTATTATATGTATATATATTAACCGATATATTTTGTTATTATCCATAGTATAGATAATAACAAAGTAACTAATAGATTAAACTAAGTTAAACGATCAAACTAAATCAAACTAAAAGATAAATCAAACCAATCCAAATCAAACCAAACTACAAAAACCGAAAAAAAAAAAACCAAAAAAAAAAAGTTTGGCGCCAGTTGCACTGGCGCCGGGTTTGAGAATTTTTTTTATTCTTATTTTCTCTTTGGCGCCAGTTTGTCTGGCGCCTGATGTTTAAAAAAAAAAAAAATTTCTGGCGCCAGTTGCACTGGCGCCAGATCCCGTTTTTTAGAAATATTTTAAAATTATCCTGTTTTATGCAAATTAGATAAACATTTTCCCTCTTTATGAAATTTTCCGAAAAGTAAAACAAACAAATAGACAAAAAACAAACAACAACACAATCAACAAAGCAAACAAAGAAGTAAAAAGTACAAAAGAGAAAAGTAAAACGCAACAGTCATTGACTGCTGCTCTTTAAGCTGCTCGAGAGAAGAGCATCAGAAAAGGGGATGTTTAGAAAGAATAAGAGAGGGGAGAGAGATGAGAACCAGAAGGAAAATTTTGGAGAACGAGAGAAGGAAAGAGAGGAGAGCCACGTATAGAGATCGAGAGGGAGAGAGGGCAGAGGGTTCCGGCAGTGAGTCATGTGCGCGGGCGGGCTATGGCGCTGGCACGAAGGTCCTCGCGTGGTGCGAGCTCGCCGGTGGCAGGCGCGTCATGGCGACTGGCTCTTCGCGGCGTCGGATCTGCGCAGAATACGCACATACGTAGCCTGATCAGAGGATCGACGGTCGCAGGAGATTGTGGAAGTGGCAATGGGATTGGTGGCCGACGGAAGGTGGCCGGACCAAGGAGGGGGCTATGGGATGTGATGGTCGGTTTGGACTGGGAAAGCGTGCTCGCCGGCGTTCGTCAAGATGCGGCCATGCACGGGAACATCCGAGGGAAGGCAGAACGATCGACCACCGGCAGATAGGTGAGTAATGGTGGTGGATGTGTTGGTTTACTTTTGTGGCGGTGCCTGTGGTGTTGGTAGGTACGATCGGGGGATGATGGTGATGGTGGTTATTGGGTGTCGGTTATTGGCCGCTGGTGGTGGTATTTTGTTGACGGTGGTGGCTGTGGGTAAGATGCCGGAAAGGCGATTCGGTGGCTATGGCGAATTCGGGGTCGGGCTGTGGTGGCAGTGGGGTGCTATCAATGGAGCCAGGAAGCGTGGTGGGGTGTTCTGGGGGTTTGGTGTTACTGGTCTGTGGCGACGATAAGCATGGTCAAGTGGTATGGATGGTTGTTCTAGTGAAGGGAAGGAGGCGACCGGGCATGGCGGGGGTTCAGGAGTCAGGGTGGTAGTAAACATGGTGGTCTGGGTGCGACGGGGAACGGAAGGCAGTCGGTGGTCGGAGCAGCGGACGCGAGCTGAGGCCGGATTTAGAGTTTAGGATTGGGGTGTATCGTGTCAGGGTTGTCGACACCAAGGAGGATGCAATGTATATATACAAATTTCATATTGAAAAGACACCCGGGGTCGATCCCGAGGCCGTCACGGCTGACACGGGAAGGAATTGGTCGCAAACACGATTCGCTCACATTTGTGGAGGAATTGTGGGTTATGAGATTTGTGGAAAAGAACAAGGGAGCTCTCCTTATATAGGAGGTGGATCTCCTAGTTTGATAAGATGTAGGAGAAATTAAATTCCCATTTAGATAATTCATCCCTTTTATTTAAATCAATTTAAAATAAATTCCACAAAATCCAATCCTATATTTAGTTTAAATCTATGTAAAATCTTGTCTCCAATTATCTAAAATCAAATCAATAAGTTAAATCTTTATTACCATAACTAATTAAACATTTATCAAAAAATCCAACATAACTTTATAATAACTAATGAATAATAATAATAAATACTTTCAAAAATAAATATTAAATATTTGAATAACTTTTTGTGAGTAAATAAAGTAATTAGTTCTTGAAAACTTAAATGTACATGAATCAAATTTAATGTTCCTCGCATTCAACTATACAAAATATCTATGTATATATTATTTTTGAAATTGGTATAAATAAATAAACAATATTTGCCAATACTGCGATGAAATTTCTATTTCAAGCAAATAAAATATTTAGCTATACTATATTGAAATGAACTATTTGTTTTTCTATATTTGTAATAATAAGAAAAACCTTTTATAATACAAACTTTTGGCGGATAAATATTTATGTACAAAATATTTAACGAACAAGTATTTATATCTTTAGTTTCCAAACTATAATAAAACTTTTTATCTAAGAAATATATCAAATCATATCCGTATTTGCTTTCGACGTACTAATACCAAAACAAAAAATTCATACCAAAATAAATAAAAATTTGAAAATGTAGTAAAAATTTTGGGGGTTTACATGCTGCGCATGTAGGGCTGCATGCACAGGCGCATGGGCTGATGTATTGGGTACGTGGACGATGTTGGCGCATTATCAGGCTGATTGAAAGATTTGAGCGATTATGGAAGCTTGAGTCAATTATTCAGAACTGTCTTTTGTGGGATTTGAATTTAGTTTAGTCAAATCTTTCTGTTATTCGCTCCTATCTTTTAGCAATCAGTTGTCGGCCATGATTAGGACTTCCACTCAACTTTATAAATACTCTCTTCATGCCTCCTTTGAGGACTTATTTCGAAATTGAGAGACGAAGAGAGTTGTGTGACTACTGACTTCAGAGTCCCGAGGAGTTTGACGAGTTCGTATAGGAAGTGACGGCGAGCGTTCCAGAAGTTCTCTCAGAACTTGTTGGTTCTTGGAAGCAGATCACGGTAGGACGAATCTTGCTTTGAGCAACGATGATTCTTATCACCCTAGCAGAGTTGTTTACTTTCGTCCTTCTTCTTCTTCCCCAGGTGGCCTTTGAAAATTATGAGAGCAAACTTGTTTGCAGGAAGTCTTCAAAATCCTACATACTCAGAACAGTGAGCAAATTTATTTGCGTGAAGTCTCTACTTCTTTTGGTTGCTAAATCAGAAAAGAGAGCAAACTTATTTGTAGGAAGTCTCTATGTTATGACCGTTCCTCCATCTAGATCTGTTTCGAAAATAACAATGCTTGTTATAATTTACTCATCATGATCCATCCAAGCCTTCACACATTAGAACGTGTCGGGTATAGGAGTAGTGGACAGTTCTATAAAGAATTGAGAAAGTTTTCAAACCCAACCAAAGTTAGCTATACGAGAAATATAGTGCCTTCCCATATACCTAGAAGGCAGAAGGTTGGTAGATCTACCATTTTAGTTGTGAGCACTTCAAGGCTTCAAGCTCATAGAAGCAATGAACACCCTCCGTGTCCACCTAGATAGACTATGAAAATTCTAGATAAAGAAGCAAGATGATAATTTGTTTCTGATCGGGTATCAAGTTTTTATAGTTGTTGATGAAAATTCTATACGAGAAATATAGTGCCTTCCCATAATTTTTGAGGTGTTTCTTTGATAATCTGTTTATGATCAAATTTCAAATTTTCACAAGATGTCTAAATTTTTTGTGTTCAGTTTGCTTCTTAACTTTGATTTATTTGGGATAAAGGCTTTCTTGTTGCTCTTGTTGTATACTTGGACCTTTACACAATACTCTATGCCAGATATATGGAGTTAGAGCATGTCACTACATCAAAATAGTTAATTAGAAAATATTTTTAATCTGGAACACTTAGTTACCGGTGTCTAGAAACACTAAACTTTACACAAACTTTTTTTTTCGAGGTGTGATTGTACCAGCGGCCCTTGCTATTTAGAATGAAGAGAACCAAAACGCGACTAGATTTGTTAATATATTATAGCCAAAATATTTTTAAATGTATTTTGCCCGGCCGAGGTTTTAAACTATTTTTGATTGTTTCACTTTTTCTTTTAAAGAAAAAATTTGTAATGTGTTGTGATTAATTGAATTTTAATGTATATTGACAGTTTATTACTATAAGTAAAAAGGATTTGAAAGTAGACTTTGTTACCTCTTTCGTTGACTTTTTTCTCCTCGGTACTGCAAGAAAATTTGCATTTATGATTGTCTGAATTTTGAAAAGAAAAATCGTTGACTAGTCATAGTTTGACTGGTTTGTAGTATTTACCGTTTAACATTAATAAGTAGTAGGTCTTAGTTGTCAACAAGTCTTGTCTCCCAATTCTACATTATTATGTATTTGTTATGGGTAGGGACTTCAAGGAAATCACATGTCCACATGACAACCGAAGTCCTGCATTCCTTTTCTTGACGAGGAATGAGAATCTAGAACTTTGTTCAAAGCTATTATAATCATACCATTCTCAAAAAGCAACTGTTCTCTAATGAACCACCCAAGGAAAATATAGCCTCCAATATACCTGAAGATGTATACTGGGCCGGACGGCCCGCAATCCGGTCCGGCTCAGTCCGGGTTAGGTCAGGTCAATATCGGTCTGGTTCGACCCAGACTCGGTCAACAGACCAGCCCGACTCAATCCACCACCAAATCGAATCCGGACTGGGTCCTGTTTTTTGGCACGAAAGTCCACCCCGACTAGGATCAAGAATCGGTCTGAACCGGTTAAGCCTGTTAAGCCCGGTCGACTGCGACCCGGTTCAAAACTTTCAAAAATAAAATAAAATGAAAGTTGGGTGGGTGGGGGGGGGGGGGGGGGGGGGGGGGGGGAGAGGGGAGGGGAGGGGAGTATTTTGACCAAAGTACTCCCTTTAGTAGCTGTTTTATGGCCGTTTTAAAAATGACCAAAAATACCCGTATAACAATTATATTTTGGAGGTATTAGGGGTAATTTTGCACTCAAATATTTCTAAATAGGAGATTAATCTTCAAAATTGACCACAATAATTTTTTCCCCTCTCACATTATGTAGAAGCAAACCAATTTCTAAAGAATGAAGTAGCAAATTTCTGGAGTCTAAAGTAGCATTCTTGGTGAAATTCCTCAAAGGCTTTTTTTATTTCCATTTGTTTTTTGACTTCAGAATTTTCTTTCTTCAGCTCCCTTCTTCCTGTTAGAAAAATATATATTTTTTCTTTTATTAATATTACAAAATAGTTTTCTTTCTCTTTTATTTGGATTCTGGTTTTTTTTCCTCTCTCTATTTTTTGGTAGAAAAACAAATTCTTCTCCTCTCTTGTTTTTTCTAAAAATTAATTTTGAAAATATAAATAGTTCTAACTACCCTTATGGAGGTTATCAAAACAAAATTTTGTTTATTATGTTGATTCGTTTGAAAATAATTCTATTAATGATTCTGTTCCGCTGACACAAATGTCACCTTGAGTTCAAAGTATGGCTACTAATGTTGAAAATAGTTTTTTAAAAGATTAGTTTTATAGGGAATATTATGAAAAATTATATGTCACTGATAATGAGGGCGCACCGGTTTTAGACACAAAAGATCAAAAGTCAATAGCTAAAGGTGCAAAATGTGAAAAATGTAGAAAAAAATTTAAATGAAAAAAAAGTTGATGGCACGGGTACTTTAAGAAGACAAGAAAAGTTGTTATGACAAGGACACACTGCATGCTACACAAAAAAAACTAAGTAGCAATCCTCAAGGATCTTTTATAGGTAAATTTACTTATTCTTATGCTCGTAACAAAACTGATTCAACAAAATATATTATTTGTGATGAACAACCTTTTAAATTTGGTGAGAGTGATTGCTATTATGATTATGCAAGTAGTACCAATAGTCCTTGTTTTACTAAAGTTTCTAGATATACTACTAGAGCAGAGGTTATGAAAATCGTTAAAAAAGAAAATGCTGCTTTAAATGGAAGTTTTGTAAATTTGTTATAATTTCTGATATATGGACTACTAAACAAAATTTTGTTTATTTTTGAATCAGGACACATTATTTAGATCCAAAATGGATGTCGCAAAAACGTATTATTTGTCTACGACCCTTAGAATTTTTACATACTGGCTTTGTAGTTGGTGATACTATAACGTAATTTTTACATGAACATGATATTCAAAATAAATTTTTTAATTTATTTTGATAATGGTAGTAATAACACTTCTTGTATTAATATTTTAAGTTTCATAATTTTCCTTATAGTATAGGTCGACTTCTTGATGCAAGATGTGTTAATCATATTAAAAATTTAATTGTACAAGAATACCTTCAATTCTTTTACTCAAATTTGAAATTTTTTAGATTATGTTTACAAAGTTTGAGCATTTCTGCAAGTAGACGACAAGCTTTTAAAATTTTAAGTGCACAATATGGTATAACTTTTAGGAGATTTGTTAAGGATGTACCATATAGATGGATCATTCTACTTATTTAATGTTGAAATCTTCTATTAAATTTAAAGATATTATTACACATTATTGTAATATTAATCCATGTTTTGATTATCAAGAGCTGCAAATAATTGGTTAATTGCTAATTCAATTTATAAATTATTTTACAATACTACATGTATTTTATCTGGAGTTTGTTATCCAACTTATCATTTAGCTTTAATATAAAATATTAATTTATCTCATTAATTTTTTTTAAATATAGAAATATTTCTGGTTTTGATTATGTTGTTTCCAAAATGGTTTCTAAAAGGGCTAATTAGCGTTTAAACCCTGGATTTTATACCAGTTTGGAATTCAAGCCCTGAAATGTCCAACTGGAGAGTTAAGACCCTAGATTTTTTTCCCCATTATACCAACACACACACACACACACACACACACACATACACACACACACACACATATATATATATATATATATATATATATATATATATATATATATATATATATATATATATATATATATATATATATATATATATATATATATGAAAATGTCATTATCCAATGTGAAAGGGGGTTATAATAAGAAAAAAGAAACAACGAATAAAAATCTAGGGTCTAAACTCTTCAATTGAAAATTTGAGAGCTTAAACTCCAAACTAGTATAAAATCCATGGTCTAAACGATAATTAGGCTTTTTCTAAAATATTGGGATGATATAGCTCTTCTATATTGTTTGGCTTCAGTTTTTGTTCGCAAGATTGAATTAGATGGTTTATTTATATTGTTAGACAATTTAATGATAATATGAATGTTGAGATGGGTAGCTTAAAATTAGAAACTAAAGAAGTTTTAGATACTTCAATAACTTTATATGAAAAAAATTATCAAGTCGACCCGGTACAACCGTTCAAGGTAGTAGTAGCTCCGATTTTATGTCTAAGTTATCACATGCTAAAAGTGTACTTCAAAAAAAGAAATAAAAATAATCTTCCCTATCAACTCAAGAATTATCCTAATTTTTAAATTCTTATGAAGAAGATGAAGTTGAATCTGCATCGTATTTGTCAATTTTAGAATGGTGGAAAAAACCCAAAAAAGTATATCCTATACTTTCATTATAGCACGTGATATTCTAATGGTCCCGATGTCCGTGGTAACATCGAAATATTATTTTAGTGCATGTTCAAGAATGCTAAGCAAGAAGAGTAATATGATGATGCCAGATATTTTGGAAGCCTATGTCTGCATTCAAGATTGGGTTCATGCAAAAAATCAAATTCAAAACTCAAGAAATGAAAGTGCTAATATCAATGAGTTGGACTTTTAGTCTCTTACTTTGGGGGACGCTACTGGAGGAGGGGTTGAGAAATAAACTTGGACGGATGACGACGAAAAAGAAAAAAAATACTTGTACATTTTATTACAAATTTTATAAAAATCAAATATCAAAACTTTCAATTTTTTTGTTAGTTAGTGTTATAGCAGATTTAAATTATATTGGGGTTAAAATTTTACTAAGTTTTTCCTTATCAGAATTCTTCGTCAATTAAGTGCTTTTGTTAGTTAATGTTGTTTACATTTAATGTTTTTGGTTATGGAAAGGATTATTTTCTATTTAAATTTCTAAATCAAAAATTTATTGACAAATCTTAACTTATATATAATTTTTTATTTAATTGACTAACAAATAACTTATATATACAAATCTTAACAAAAATTTACTAACAAATGACTTATATATATAAGTAAAATTTTATATTTTATATTTAAATTTATTGACTTATTATATATATATACAACTTATGTATAGAAATACAAATCTTAAAGAACAAGTTCTGATTATTAACGGACTGACCCGGCCTAACAATGAACCAGCACGGACCTAGCCCACCCCCGGACAGGTTACGGGTCCGGGCTAGTTTAATATTTTCGCTTCCGGATCGGGCCGACCCGCTTCCTCTCCCGGGTTGAGCCTGTCCAGCCCGAATTTGGTCAAGCATGCACAACACGTGTCATGGGTGTCACTCCCGTTTTCCGTTATACGTATTTTCAGTATACGTGTACGAATTTCTGACAATTGTCAGGTGGCCCGTGTTTTGACTGTCCTGTTTTAGCTTGATCCTGGTTTAATCTTGCCTTGGTTTATTTGGTTTGGTTCAACATGACTTGACTTGACTTGGCTTGACTTGGTTTATTTTGGTTCATCTTGGCTGGGCTTAGCTTGGTTTAGTTTATTTTGGTTTAAGATGAGAGGGGTTGCTATCAGGCCCGGACTTAATATGAGGCCTATGAGGCAGTTGCTTCAGGCCCAAAATTGTAGAAGGCACCAAATTATTTTATAGTGTATATAAATCCAACTAGAAAGTCTTGAATGTAAAGTTTAAGAGGGCTTACGTAAATAAGAAGGCCCACCCATATGACTGTAGCTATGACAACTAAGAAGGCCCACCCGGATAATTTTTTTTAATTTATGTATACTAAGCCCGAAAGAGGACTATGTGGCCCGAACTTGAATACAAAAATACTAGAAGAGGACTTTTTAGCCGCCAACTGAGTTGTTTTTTTGGATTTTTTTTTGTAGAGCGAAATTCTTGTTTTGGCCAACTGACTGTGGTCGATTAAATTCTTTGAGAAAACACGAATGAGTAAGACCCACCCTTTCCACACGTAGCATTTTGATCCATTTTTTTTATATGTATCAATGGCACATTAGAAGTTAGTATTTAGAGATCGAGTAAGATGGCACAGTTTCTCTTTACCAATTTCTTTTTCAATGCCAGTCTCATCTATATTTATCATGTTAATAACGATGAATGTTTTCTTGACTAGTCTTAACCTAATGGAAGTTTGATATCTGTTCTATTTGTTACTACAAAATTTATCCTATTTGAGAAACTATTGGACGAAAGGCGAGAAAAAATTTTATTTTATTTTAATTTTTTGGTAACAACATGATAATTAGCTTTAGAAAATGTTATACTCAAGTATCAAGGTTTTTAATTTGTTAGATATATGACAAAATAATTATACTTGTTTATATTTACTTGTTTTACTTAATTAATTAGTATGAAAAAAAAGAATCACTTTCAGATTGCAAGTCAAGAGAGTACTATTTCAGGATGGTTGGAATAAATAAAATACTGGAGAAAATTTGACTTTGAGGCCACAACATATGAAATTAGGGTTTTCTTGTTGCACTCATATTTTGGCATATTTTTTAATTGCAATGTCAATAATGCCTTGACACTACAACAAAAAACCCTTTTAATGACGGCTAAAAAGCGTCATTAATGACGAACCATGACGCTTTTTTTTTCCACAGCAACCGTTATGAAAACGGGTGTTATAAATGTTTTTTAAAAGCGTCATAAAATAACCGTCATGAATATGATGAGTTTCTGCTACACTTTTTTTCAGCGTAGTTTGAAAGCGTTATGAATAGATAATCTGTATAGACTCAATTCAGCACATTTATAACGCTCAATTCTGCACATTTATATATTACTTTCCAAAAAATTATAGATCAATGCTAAATGTTGCTCAATTCAATTTCAAAACATTCATTTTGAACCATATTCACAAGAAAACATCTAAATGTTATAGAGTACCATTTAATCCATTTACAAATATATACATAATATATATCACCATTTTTATTACATTTTTTCAAAATAGGACATCCAAATACATATATTTACAACTACTACTAGTAAGTAGACCATCAAAACAATTAGTACATTGGCTTCAACTTTGAGCACATCAAAACTGTCGGCATCACGTAGCAAAACCCTAAAAAAGATAAAAAAAAATATTACCAAAAGACCACCTTCATGTCTTAAGAGTTGGTACCAAGTTTCCAACAAGAAACTAGCAATTGAGGATCATGTAATAAAATACTTTCATATACATTGAATCTAAGAATGCATTAAAATACCTACATGTAGTAATAAACAGTCCACTCAAAGAGTGAAAGAAACAGGCCACTCAAAGAATGCAATCAAATGTGAAAGAAACAGGCCACTCAAAGAATGCAATCAAATGTCATATTTATACACAGGACATAAAAAAGTTACTATTAACATATATCGCTTTCCTTGATAACATCTCCATAGAAACCATACCTATAAAACCATACTTATTTGTCTAAACAACCACCTAAAGTCCAGGCCAGATGGTTTGAAGACTTGTAAGTTCCCAGTAGGTAGCTCTTCCCGTCCTCATATCAGCTTCATGGTTTGGACCATTAGAAGAAAAAAAAATATTAGTCTTCCTAATTAAAAAAACCAGTAACATGAGTACATATAAAACAATAGAAAACATGAGTATACATGAAATTATTTTTATGTAGTTAGAGAGTTCGGCATCAAAATGGCATAATCTACCAAATTGCTTGGTCTTGTACTGAGAAATCAAACTCTCTTGGTCCTGTAACGAGCAATAGTTTGTTCTACAATGACATTTTTCCCATGTACAAAATGGAGACAAACATTTACCTATGTTCAGAACCATGAAAACAAATTTGATACATTTGCATTTAGAAAAAAAATATCTTAAAAATAACATCTATATTTTCGTAGAACATTATTCTGTGACAAGACAATGTTACATGGCTGAACCCAATTGTAGCCAAACCTATCATACCTAATATATTAAATATAACATGCTGGACATATATACTTGAACTCTCCTTTCAATTTTTTTTTTTCCACATCCTTGGAAAAGTACTTTCTACCATGTGCTTACCAATTGCCAGATATATCAGGAAGTGCTTCTTTTGGAAACAGTACTTCCATGAAGTGCTTCTAAAGGGGACTTTTATTTTATGGAAGAAGAAGAAGAAGAATATTAACAAACCTGATGTCTGAAAGTTTCTTCTTGCTTTAGAATGGCCATTCTCATGCTCTCTTTCTCGTACTGTTTCAAATATCTCCCCATTGGAATTAATTCTGAGATTGTGAAATTGTTCCAACTCCTGCACATATATATTCAGAACACTTTGCATCAGGCAAATGACATCAAAAATTTACAAGAAAGCTCATTAATTTTCAGGTTACTCCTAATTAGTACAGTAGTTATGTTTATTAGTTATTATAGCTATTTTTTATTTCTTGATTCATGAGCCTATTTCTCTTACACTTTGGACTAGATCTTCCAGAATTTAAGTTCAGTAGAATACCCATATATTAATTCTGTTCAAATGCATGGATGCATCGATCACAGAATTATATTATTCTTTAAGTAGAAATAAGTAGTGTTTCAAGTTATAAATCCATAAAAAATATTTAGAACGTAAAGAATTCAGCAAAAAAAAATTTCCCCTCTTTTAACTCCCTGCTAGAGAAGACTTGACACACTTATAGCTCACAAGGTGAATAACCTGAGAAAATTCAAACTAGTAAAGATAACAAATAATATTAAAAGACATTTAAAAACCATAAATAATACACAAGGAAAAAAAAACCACCATGATTATATGATGTTGTTTACAGGTTAACATCCGTCGACAGCGTTTACAACAGGAAACAATACATTTCACATGTTGACATGATTGTAGCAGAGGAGGTTGACATGATTGTAGGACAATTTACTAAGTTTACAACAGGAAACAATACATTTCACATATGTTCATAATGTTTTCCCTCAATTTTCTGTTCCTCTTTTTTGTCTATTTTAATGTGGATTTGGTGTTTATATTGTCACAAGAAACTAGAGTTCCACGTCCTCCACGCGAAACAGGAGTGGTGGTGTGAGCAGAAACACACGTAAGAGGATTAAAAGGTATACAAGACTTAACTGCTTTAACCCTAGCATCATATACATATGATATATTTTCAGGTGTAAACAGTCCAGATTCTCCGACCACCTGAAAAGCCAATTTGTTTTGAAATCCATAATAAAAGTATACACTCAAAACTGGTATCAGGCCTTTATAAATGATAAATAAACAATATATGAAAAAATAAAGCAATATAGCTCGACGTCAATGCAATGTAATAAGACACGGATAAAATAGAAAGGTGAGAGCACATCTGTCCAAGGTCTTACAATTTTGTAAAGCAACAGTACTAATCAAATGGTAAACTGTTTATGTATTGAGAATTGCGTAAATAAATAAAATACTTCTACAAAAATAATACAGTAGTAATGTATTTTGTAAAAAGAAACTGACCAATGCCCTTGAATTTTCTTTGACCACTCTGCTAGGCCCAAGAGTGGGGTAGCAGAGGAGGCCAGCGGGGGACAAGGCCCATCGCATCAGTGAGGAGGATAACATCCGTCGACAGCCAAGGAGGAGACGCCACTGTCCTCAGACCAGCGGCCGCCTAGCCCGACCAGGGTCTCCTGATCGTGCAACCAAGGCGCGAAAGACGCGGACCACGTAGGAGGAGGGGAGGGACCCTCGACGAGTCAGAGCAAGTCAAGGGTACCTGATGAGGAGGACCCAGCCAGGGGGTCGTCGTCCATGCGGGAGAGGATGGGGGCACCGGAGATAGACGAAAAAGACCGTCGTCGCAGGGGAAGACCACAACAGGGAAGCGCCGAAGGAGGAGAGTGGAAGAACCAACCAGAGCAGACGCACCGAGAAGGGGATCGGAGATGCCACGAACCGCCACGAAAAAGGGAAAAGCATATCAGAAGCTTACCTGTCCATCGGAGGAGACTACCCACAGCCGGGGGTGGCCAACAGCGCCTGCCGGAGGGAGGCTTCTTCTCCGCAAAGCTCGCCACAGTGATTTCTGCTCGGACACGATTTCTTCATCCTTCTCTTCTCAAAACCCTAACCCTAATTTTTTTTGGATGGAGAAAGGAAGAAAGAGAGTTGAAATCTGTTAAGGAGAGAGACAACGAATGATATTTCTACATATTAATAAGTTTGCAAAATATTACAAGTTTGCCACCGCTCTAAAATATTAATAACGCTTTGTTTTATAAACGTTATAAAAGCCCAAAATTAGCCCAAACCGTCATAGAAAAAAGGTATTTCGAACTTTGATGACGCTTCTTTATCAGCCGTCATGAAATCCACTGATCAAACGTCATTAAAAGGATTTTTTGTTGTAGTGTGAGGAAGCGTTTGATGGTGTAAGTTTTTTCTTTTCTTTTTTATTACATATTACTATTATGAGCTACCACAAGCATTGTTAGATTTTTTTTATTTATTTGTCTAGAACATCAACTATATTTATTGGTTTGGAATATCTGCAATTTTATTATTATTTCGTTATAACATATTTTTTTTTGGATATTAAATTTTGCTTATTGTTTTATTTTTCTGAATTTTGGTTTGACAATACTATTATATCATCATCAATAAAAAAATATAATATGAAGATTAAGCTTTAAGGGCACTACTTTTAGAATTTGCCTCGGGCCTCAAAATCTGAAGTCCGGTACTGGTTGCTATATAAGTCAACTATCCTCTCTCTTTCTCTTTTCATTACTCTTCTTCATTTACTTCTTCTTCTCCATTACTTCTCCCACCCACCCAAGAAACCCTAGGCAAGTGCAACTTGCTTCATGATGGATCTTCCATTTTTATTTTTCCATTCTCTTCTCCACTTGATTCTAAGCCTCTTTAGAACTTGGCATTTTTGGTTTTGATGGATAGATTTTTGTAGACCTAAGTTTTGATCTTTTCTTATTTTTCTTGGTTTTGATCTAGTAAAGCTTGGTATTTCCTAAAACCACTCATCCCAAGCTGTAGTAAATCTCGTTCTATGCAGTTTAGACCCTTGGAAGTCTCAATTCGGAATTGTTTTGAGGAAGTTATGGTCATGACAAATTTTTAGAACTTCTATGGCCGAACTTGCTGTTTGGGGACGACGAACCCGATGCACCCGGGAGGCCATGTGCCATGAAGTCCCGACAACGTATCTTTTGACTCCGAGTATGTCATGCACGTAGGTTCCATACGCACATGAACTGATGATGCATCGCGAGTCTCCCATTATGATGCACCTATGTCTGGCCATGCGCCTCTTTGGCCATGCGCTTATATCTGGCCATGTGCCTATATATGGCCATGCACCTCTTTGGCCACGCGTTTATATCTGGCCATGCGCCTATATCTGGCTATGCGCCTCTTTGGCCATGCGCTTACATCTGGCCATGCGCCTATATCTGGCTATACGCCTCTTTGTCCATGTGCTTATATCTGGCCTTACGCCTATATCTGGCTATGTGCCTCTTTGGCCATGCGCTTATATCTGGCCATGCGCCTATATCTGGCTATGCGCCTCTTTGGCCATGTGCCCATTATGGTCCAGCGGCTCTCTGGACATGCATCTACCTCGGCCGTGCGCCATCCTAACCCTGGTGTCCATTCATGCCCAGGCGCCCATGCCTTCCTAGGCGCCAATCCATCGTTAGGCGCCTATTGTGATGCGCCTACCCCCCTACACCTTTCTTGTTCTTGCAGGTGTCTACATGTTTTGTTATATACAATTGCCCTGATTTTTGACCCGACCTGAGCATAACCTGACTTGGCTGTAACACGAACTTGACTTGCACTTGAGCTTTGACTTGGACTAGAACATAATAATTCTTTGTTATGATCTGAACTTCACATGAACATAGAATGATAACTCCTTTGGTGGCCCGTCGTGGTGCACTCTTGACCAATAATTCTTGATATGACAAGTACTTATAGCATGAGCACGACATGTTAACATGAACCATTCTTGATAATCTTTATAGTGGCCCGTCGAGGCGCACTCTTAGCAAGTACTCTTGACATGATAAGCAACTTGACTTAACATGTATAATCTTGGCACACTCCTGATAAGTATCTTGACAAGTAACAAGTAACCTGACATGACATGATAATCTTGAAAGGCTGTTGCGACGACTACCCTGACTTGCTATGTAACTCTTGTCTTGACACCGTGGTTGATTCTCTTGATTGTGCCTGTACAAACTACCTGTCTCGTCTTGCATCTTATCTAGGACATGGATTCATGGTTACCACGGTCAGAAATTCATAATGAATCTGACTAGGGTAATGACTAGATTGATCAAGTAGTTCATATAGAGAGATTTTTCCACTTACAGGCGATTCTGTTATCCCGGCCACACCTGAGTGGACTTGCAGCCTGCCGACGAGTAGGACAAATTTCCAGCCCACTATCATGTGGGGCACTTCTTGAACACAAATTTACTAAGGTACACCAAGTTATCTTATAACTTATGCAACTCATGTAATCTTGATAACTATAAGCAACCTCGCCTAGATAACCTGGATAGTTGTAGGGCTTGTGACTTGGGAATATCTCAAATGTATCTTGTTAGTAACTAGGCCTGTGATAATCCTAGTTAGCTAATAATAGCAAGCCGTAAGATTTGATTGGCCGTGACTGAATTCTTGCCTCGTGGTTAACATAGGAATTATATTCTGCCTCTTATTTTCATAATGTAAGCTCTTATTTTATTCCAACCCTGTCTTCTTGTTACTTAATCATGTTCATTATTTATATCTTTTATTTATTAACCTGCTGGTTTTAGTTCCCAAGTGAAGCCTCCCTTGTGGTACTTGCTCTTTCTGGGGTCTGATCCAGCTGGTTTTGTATGGCCAGATTTTGGAGTAGCACCCAAGGATCTACCTGCCTTCCAGCCAGATGGTGAACACTAGATGCAACCCGACAATGAGTGGGTTTCTTATTTTGCTCTCCCACTCTATAGTAAAATTATTCTTTTGAGGCGTTTAGCCGCCGAGCAAGTGTTAGCTCGTGTTGAAACTTATATTATGTCTGTCTAAGGGATGTAACATGATTGACAAATCCTAAGGTTGATCATGTATGACTTTAACTCTTGCTAGTCTTCGTATTTTGTATGACTAGCTTCATGATCATCTGAATATGTAATATTTAGGAGACGCCTTACTTTGTAGGTCTGATGATCTAAAATCTTGTAACATTTATTTTCTTGCTTGAGATTGAGACCCTAGGCTTGTTCTTGACCATAAAAGATTGCTGGCTTATAGTTAAGCCCTTATGCATCTAGACAGCCGTGACCGTATTGCAAGGTGGGTTGCACTTCAATGTACGTAGCTGGCTGTGTCTGTCCCTCGCTCTCCAGTATTCTAGTTCTGGGGTGTGACTCGGTTTAAGTGGTGGCCCATATAGGTCTTGTAAATCAAGATGTGTGGGGGTTTACTGAATAGTTGTCTCAATCTGCACTCGCCCTTGATTTCTACTCATGCCTTCTAATCTTCCTGAATCTTGACCTAATCATATGCTTATATCCCTGATTTATCTCAGTCCTTCTTTATTGTTCCTCATGTCATTTCTTCAGTGGCATTGTTCCTGGTCCTACCGATCAGCCAGGAGGAGCACCTCTAGTGAACCGACAGCAACCTGGGGACCAACTCCAGCACTCGGGGGCAGCCTTTCGGAGGTCTAGAGCCACCGGTTTAGCTAGTCCAGCCTACAGAGTCTGGCAATGGAGCCCTGGTAGGACTCATCAGGAAATTGCTTACATCACAAGATCGTCGGGCGATGTCCTGTACCAAACAGTACAAGATGCTATGGGCAGAGTTGGTTATCAAGGGAACAATACAGCCAACAGTTTCAAGTGCTTGAACCATCCCTTCTTTGACGGCAGTGAAGATACGGTTGTTGCTGATACTTGGCTTCAGGATATTAAGGTTATTCTGGAGGCCGCTCAAATTCTAGAGGATAGGAAGGTGGCCGTAGTGCACCTGCAGTTATTGGACTTAGCCCGCAATTGGTGGGCGATGCAAGCAGTTGGTTTGGTGATGCCTATCTTATGGGCGGTATTCAGCGACAAGTTCCAGACGAAGTATTTTGATGCAGTAGCTCAGTATGATCTGCAAACTAGATTCAGCAATCTCAAGCAAATGGGAATGACGGTCGATGGATATGCAACCGAGTTTTCAAGGCTTAGTCCGTTTGCTCCTACCTTGGTAGCGACCGAATTGAACCGAGTCCAGCGGTTCCAGCAGGGGCTCCACCTAGAGATTATTCTAGCGGTGGAGCAGTTTGAGCATCAGACCTTTGATGCTATTTTACGAGCAGCTAGGATGCATGAGTACACCTCCCAGAGGATAATAGACCGAGTAGGGGGTCGGAAGAGGCCTCATGGTCAGTTATCTCAGTCGTCAACACCAGCCCCAACAGCTAGGGATTTAACTATTATAGCTCCTAGGAGGGCGACCACAGTTTCGTCGATTAAGCACTCGACATCGACGTACCCTCGGTAACAGAAGCAGAAGCAGTCTTCCGCAATGAGCTGCACTCATTGTAGAAAGCCAGGGCACGTAGTCTCGGAGTATCGTAGAGCACAGGGTTGTGCTTGGCTTGTGGGGCACCGAATCACATGATAAGGTCATGCCCGCATTGAGCCAGTTCATCTTCATCAATCCTAACCGGTCCATCGGTTAGGGGACCAGCACCAGTGCAACAGCAGTACCAGCCTCCGAGGCCCTTGCCACCTCAGGCTTAAGCATTCTAGTTGTAGAGGACTCAATAATATGCTCAGGGCCATGTTCAGAATAGGCAGAGAGGTTACCAGCAGAGGGGACCAACACTAAGAGGACAGGGTCAAGCTATGACCTTGTCGATAGAAGTAAAATTGGCATTAGGTGAGGTGGTGGAAGGTACTATTCTCGTCAACTCATTTTCAGCATCAATATTATTTGATTCATGTGCATCACACTCATTTATGTCTGCACAATTTGCGATACGGATAGGACTAGAGCCCGAGTCATTATCAGTAAGACTAAATATCCTTACTGGTAACGGTCTTGTGGGAGTAGATAGGGTATTTTTTTCGTGTCGAATCGTAGTTAGCGGTAGAGAGTTTTTCGCTAGATTGATAGAATTTTCGATGGTCGACTATGATGTGGTCTTAGTGTTTCACTTAACAAAATGCCTAAAAATTGGCTTTTGAAAGAAAACAAAAAAAGTACCAAAGTACAAGTTGTTTTGGGAAGTATTGCTATGGAAGTCTGATCTGAGAGCGATCACTTTGTTCCTTGGACCATACGATGATGATGAAGAAAACTGCTTGATGAAGACGAACAGTCGGAAGAACTAAGTCACCGGAAAGGTATCGAACAATGGCACTGATGGCACAGTCGAATGCTTTCTTGCTTGCTTCACCCTGTTCTTGAGAAAAAGTTGAAAAAATGCTTCTGGGAATATCACTCTGAAAGTATAAGTTTTCTCAGAACTTCCTCTCCTATATCTCTATTGATCTCTTTTGATGTTGTCTGTGTTGAAAATAAGTCTATTTATAGACTAGACCCTTTGTGCGTAAAAAGAAACCAAAAACAGGTCTCTACGCGAGTAACTGTCACCCACGATGTAAATCATCCTCTACGCACGTTGACACGTGTCCCATGTAGGGTTTTGATCTCTACGCATGGTGACACGTGTCCCACTACTTCAACAAAATGGGGAGAGCACGTACACACGTTCCTCGATAGGTGTGGCATGAAAGCCACGTAAGCAAACCACGTTCTCATGTAGTCAGGAAAACTCGGGCGTAAAAATGACCCAAAACATACTCCCTGCGTAAAGTAGCAGACTTGGCATAAAAATAGCCCAAAATAAACTTCCAGCGTAAAGTGGCTAAAAATAGTCTTGAGCGTAAAATTAGCTCAAATAAACTTTACGCACACAATAACCTTGAGCGTAAAAGCTCAAAATAGCTATCGTACGTAAAAGAAGCAATTTATTGAGCGTAAAGTAGCCCATCTACACACTAAACGACAAGCGTTGGGTTTGGTGAAAAGATCTCCTCGGCTTCTGTGTACTGCTGTCAGAAAATTATTCTGTCAGATCAAATCACTCGCATTAAATACGGCCCGACAGTCTGTCGTACACGCGTAAAAGTGGAGGATAACTTCTTGCGTAGAGAATAGCTTTGCATAGAGAGTGGCTTGCGTAGAGTCCGAGTTTGACTCAGTTTGAATTGTGTAAAGTTCTCAACTTCTTTGACTTGGTCTTTGAAGTACTTTTTACGCTCCTACAAAACCCCCTTCAAAGTTTTCAAATTATTTTCAAAATTTGAAATACTTTGAACAGAAGCATAAAATTAGGAATTTTCAACAGTCAGCGTAAAAATTCGGGATACCCAACGGCCATCTGCGTAAAGTTCGGAGTATCCAACCGTCAGCGTAAAATCCGAGAATTTGAACCGATTTCAAAATCCTCTATAAATAGAGTTTTTCGAGCAGGGAGAGAACTTTACTCTTTCGAATCTTCAATCTCTCTATTCTCTTCTTCCTCCTTCATACTCTCGTTTCGATCTGATGGCCCCCAAAAGCAAGATCGCTGCCGGCAAGGGCAAGAAGCCCGCTGCTGATTCATCGTCGGTCGACTGCACGAAAACCCTCGTCCCATCATCAATGACGCCCCAACAGAGCAACCCCGCCGTGGCTCCGGCAATAAAGGGTAAAGCACTGAACTTCAGTCGCGAGTTCGTCGGAGAAGAAGGCCCTAGCTTTTCACTTCACGCCCACATTATGCGTGTTAGCATAGAAACTGAGATAATTAAATACGCCCACGTTATACGTGTCAGCATAAAATTAAGAACATATGCCCACGTTTATACGTGCCAGCATAAATTTCAAAATACGCTCACATCAATATGTGCTAGCATAAAAATTAGAATACGCTCACGTCAACACGTGCCAGCGTAAAAATTAAAATACGCTCATGTCAACACATGCCAGCGTAAAATTAAGAATACGCTCACGTCAACACGTGCCAGCGTAAATATTAAAAATACGCTCATGTCAACACATGCCAGCGTAAAGATTAAAATACGCTCATGTCAACACATGCTAGAGTAAAAATTAAAATACGCTCATGTCAACACATGCCAGCGTAAAAATTAAAATACGCTCACATCAACATATGCTAGCATAAATATTAAAATACACTCATGTCAACACGTGACAGCGTAAAATTCTCAATCCGCTCACATCAATATGTGCCAGCGTAAAATTCACAAGTGAAAGACTTTGTGTAAAACAAAGAACTTTTACACTTTTAAAAGTTTTTATCAACTTTAATAAGCGTAAAGTTTGCATAGTCAGAGTTTTTAATCTTTATGCGTAAAAACTCAGACCAAATCATCTGCGTAAAAAATTTCAAATTAGATTTTCACTAACTTAATTTTTTCTTTTTTCTTTTGGCAGTGGATTTGCAAATTCACCCACTCGCAGAAATATTTGGCTCATCAGCTGGTATGGTGGGCTCAAATTATTTGGAGAACTTGTCCCATGTGGAGTTTCCCCAGTCGAATCCGAAATATCCTACAGAGAGAGCACAGCTGATAGCTGCTCAAGGGGACAGAATGCTGCTGTCCATGATAAATGGAGAAGTGTTGACATCGCTGGATGGCCAACAATTTGCAAAGCCAGCTTTCTTATTCGGAGATGCAATAGACTTCAAATCACAAACACACTCCAAGAAGGAGGCTTGGGTGTTCAAATTTGGAGATAGAGCAATGTACCTTCCTGACATGGATAGAGATTATCCCTTGTTTGCTTTTATTAATGCCACCCATCCCCGAAAGATGCTATAGAACCTGACTCCCAGCAGTCATGGTAGGCCAGGAAGGATCATTTTTAAGAGAGAGAGCAAATGACATGGGCTACCACACCAGTACTCCCAGTGGTGGTGTTGTCCCCTTCTCCGGTCTCTTGCCCGGATTCACTCCAAGTGAAGATTCTACTCTGATTCAGCCAGTACAGACCCAAATGTTCATGAATAAGTTCATAAGGGCTACAGTATTATATCCTCAAACCAACCCCAGGCTACCAGGGTGGCTAACTCTTTTTAACCAGAACTGGATTCAGATTAGTGTTTGGATTATGAGAAACTTCCAGACGGAGCTAAAAGACATCGGCCTGTATGAAGCAGTGGCCTCCACTAGTCAGGGTATACCACCGAACAGTAATTTGTTCATGGCTTTGATGGAGATATATATATCAGTTCAACAGGAACTTTTGCGACCCCAAAAGGTGAAATGGGTCTCGCACTCCACGAGATACAATTCATCTGCAAGCTGTTAACGTGGGAAGTCCCATATGAAGAGTATGTTCCCTCCAACCGGAAACTAACATAAATAAGGGAGAAAAATCCTCAATTGGTGAAGGTATATGAAGAGTTGATGTACCATTACATGATTTGCACTACTATGCATGAAAGTGGATCTCATTTGATGTACATCAATAAGTGGACAACATATCTCTTTTACCACAAGGATAAGATATCCAAAGATGATAAAGAAAGATTTAAGGAGAACAAGGCTCCAACTATCAAGACTGGTTCAACAATTTTTGCTGATAAAATACGGGATATGATGGTTGGCTACAAATTCCCGAACAAATATTTATCCACCAAGATTGGGGAGTTCTCTGCAGGAACCGAAGCCTTGAGTTTCCTCAGATATGGCAGCTAGAAGATCTCCAAGAAAGCCTTGATGGCATGCTTTCATTCTCTGTGGTTAAGGAGATGGGTTGTACCGGGGACCGGTACAGTTGATAGAATCTACTGAAACGTGCTATGGCCAACAGTACATTTGGTGTTTAAAGTCAGAATCTGTAATGTCCCAAATTCGTGATACGTATTTAGTGTACGTATACGTGTTTTGGACCCATATTTTATTTATTCATGGTTAGTTATCTTGGTTTATTTTGCATTGGCATGGTTTTATTGGCATTGATAGTTTAATTGGTTTTAATGGTTTATTGGTTTATTTGGGCTTGGTTTACTCTCGGTTTGGGTTGACTTGGTTTGGCCGGCTGGTTGCTTGGTCCATCATAGACCAAGGTGAACCCCCTACCTACCACCACCCATGATATTTATTTCCCCACCAACCTTCTCTCTCCTCCATAACTCTCATTTATTTCTTCTTCTTCTTCTTCCTTCCTCTCTCCACAACTCCCCAACCATAGGCAAGTGCAACTTGCTTCCACAAAAGAACTCATTTTTATGGTTCCATTAGCTTCTTCTCATGATTCTAAACCATATTAGAACTTATCATTTTCCATTTTGAGACTTTGATTCTTGTAGATCTAGAGTTTTGCTATTTTCAGATTTTTGGTGGTTTTGATCTATCAAGCTTCCTTGTTTTCAAGTTTTTATGGTTCCATGCTGTAGAGAATTTTATTCTACCCAATTTTGACCTTTGGAAAGTTGGATTCGGACTTATTTTGACCAAGATCTGGACAATTGAAGCTTAGATTTAACCTTAGAGTTCTTGCTGTTCTTGCCATTTGGAGAAGACAGTGAACAGTGAGCTAGCTTTTTAGCTTACGCCGCTGAGTTGTATGCTGCTCTTTAGCGAGCGTACGCTAGCTTTCGTACGCTGCTGTTTAGCGAGCGTACGCTAGCCTTCGTACGCTGCTGTTTAGCGAGCGTACGCTAGCCTTCGTACGCTGCTCTTTAGCGAGCGTACGCTAGCCTTCGTACGCTGCTCCTTAGTGAGCGTACGCTCACCTTGATACGCTGCCTGTTGGCAGCGTGTCTCGAGCGTACGCAGTCTTGAGCGTACGCTAGCTTGAGCGTACGCTGACCTGTAGCTTGAGTGTGCCCTTGTGTACGCTGACCTGTAGCTTGAGTGTGCCCTTGTGTACGCTGACCCTTGCGTACGCTTCCCATTGGAAGTGTATGGATCCTTTGGTACGCAGACCTGAGCGTATGCTGACTGAGCATATGCTGCCTGAGCGTAGCCTGATTATCCTGGATCTTCTATGGCCCTGTATATTGATATTTTATTAGATATTTAACGTCCATTTTATATCCTTACGCCTTTTTGTCCTGAACTTGATAATCGTGAATTTACTTAATATGTTTGGAATTGATAATTGAGCATGACGTGATAGTGACCCGTAGTGGTGCACTCCTGACATAATAACATGACATGACATGATAGTGGCCCGCCGTGGCGCACTCCTGACAAAGTACACTTGGCATGATAACCTGACCTGATATATCTTGAATAGCTGTTGCGACGGCTATCTGACATGACATGATCTGTTTAATTAATCCTGACACCGTGAGCGATTGTGCTTGTATAAATAATCCAGTCCTGTCTTACATCATGTCTAGGAGGGGACTCCTGAGTACCACGGTCAGGAGTACCTACTGAAATGGACTAAGGTTAATGACTAGTATAATTCATTAGACATGAAGAGATGTTCTCCAGTTACAGGCGATCCCGTTATCCCGGCCGCAAATGTTTGGACTTGTAGCCTGCCGACGAGTAGGGCATATTTCCAGCCCACTGTTATGTGGGGCACCTGCCATTGTCACTTAAATGATTGAACTCTATTGTCACTCTAATGCATTGTACTCTCTAGATTGTCACTATAATGATTGCCTGGATAACCTGGATAGCTGCAGGGCCTGTGACTACTTGGAGCATCTCATTGCATCTTGCTAGTAACTAGGATTATGATAACCCTAGTTAGTTAATGTAGAAAGCCGTAGGCAATGATTGGCCGTGATTGATTGGATGGAGTCTAGTCCAGTATGGTAATGTCTAGAATTGATTGATTGCAAGATTGTACCAGAATGATTGAATGATTGTCACTCCAGATTGTCACTATAATGATTGTCACTTCAGATTGTCACTATAATGATTATCACTCCAGATTGTCACTATAATGATTGTCACTCCAGATTGTCACTATAATGATTGCTACTCCAGATTGTCACTATAATGATTGTCACTCCAGATTGTCACTATAATGATTGTCACTCCAGATTGTCACTATAATGATTGTCACTCCAGATTGTCACTATAATGATTGTCACTCCAGATTGTCACTATAATAATTGTCACTCCAGATTGTTATTATAACAATTGTACTCTATTGTCACTATAGTGTATTGCACTCTTCATTGTCACTTTTATCATTGTACTCTCTCTTTTTACCTTAATGATTGGCACCTTGAGCAATAAATGATCAGAGACTAAGTTCTGTTCAGGTGAAGGGTTACAATCTCGGTCCTTGTTTGGTTTAAGGATTGTAACCTGGCTTTCGGAATAGTACCTTCGTTTTCTCTTCATATATTGTCCAGCTATATTTTATTTAGCATGATTCTCTAGTTCTTTTATGTCAATGATGCCTCACTTAATTATTTTCTCTGATTGGGATAAGTGCATTGGTAGTGCACAAACCTCAATCTGTGTTACTTATTATTTTCTTACATGTTGAATGCTAATGATTTGTTGGTTTTAGTTCTTAAGTGAAGCCTCCTTTGTGGCACTTGCTCTTTCTGGGGTCTGACCCAGCTGGTTTTGTATGGCCAGATACCGGAGCAGCACCAAAGGATCTTCCTGCTTTCCAGCCCGATGGTGGTTACCAGGCGTAACCAGGGCATCGAGTGGGTTTCTTTTGTTCTCCCACTGTAATATTGTAAATTATTCTTTTGAGGCGTTTAGCCGACGAGCAAGTGTTAGCTCGATTGTACTTACTTACTGTCTGCCTACGGGCTGTAACATGATTGACAAGCCCCGGGGGTTGATCATGTATGACTGAACTCTTGCTAGTCCTCACATTTTGTAACGACTAGCTTCATGATCATCTGGATATGTAATGTTTGGGACGCCTTACAATTGTATATTTGGAGATCTGATATCTTGTGATTATTATTAGTTGGTTGAGATTGAGACAATAGGCTATTTTATGACCTTAAGAGACTGATGGATTGTAGTGAAACCCTCACATATCTAGACAGCCGTGACCGTATAGCGGTGTGGATCCCATTCCGTTATACGTAGCTGGCTATGTCTGCCCCCACTCTCCAGTATTCTGGTTCTGGGGCGTGACAGAATCAACCTGCTATCGGTAATGGTGGGCCAAATAAACGCAGGTTTGAGGACTTTTGGTGAGGAACTAATTAACAATGCTCCTCACCGGAACGTATTCCCTAGGGTAGAAATGTCCTACACTTACCTTATGGGCTAGCTATTGCATCACAACTGTAATTTGTTACCACCAGGCCCTGGAGATGATGCGGAGGTCTTCCTCCAGAAGTTCAGCAAAGCTACATGGACTGCCACGACAGTGGCAGATACTAGAGCAGTATTGAATTATTCTTATGGTTGGAACTTTTTCTGTACCCGGCCACCAGTTCCAGTCGACTGCTTCGACGCACAATTTGAAGATGAAGTTGAAGGAAGAACTTTATTGTCAGCGCTAGTTTTCAGATGGCTACAGTGCATCAGACCCTCCCATATGATGTACAGAAACGAAGATAGCTGTGCATTCGAACCATATCTACCAAGCCGGTTCGCTCGCCAGTTTGGATATGACCAACTTCATGTTGGTAATCCCTCCACCAGTTTTCGTCATTATGGGAAACTGATTGATGGTGCAAGAGGTTGGAGATATTTTAGCACTTTCTGTACCGGTGCCAAATTTCGAATATCGACTACTACAAGCACCACCGAGCTGCGTATACTTCATACGTATGCTCGCTTTTATACTTCCATCAGCTCCTTTGCCCATGGCTACAACCTGAGAGGTAGTCTAAGATGGCCCAAGGAAGAAAATATTGAAGATCCAGTCAGGGTACCATCAGACATACCTGACGACGCTGCCGTTCCAGATGCGTATCTGGAAGTAATCCCAATGGGAATGGGGGAAACAGCTGCGGAACCTATAATTATTGGCAACACTCGGAAATGAAAACAAGGTGCAGCTGCTACTCTTCTAGAGAAGACTCCAGAAAAGAAGAAGAAGGTTACCACCAAAGGGCCTTCTAGACCATGAGCCGTTACCCCAGAGATTAATATTTCAGTCGAGAAGCCGCAACATGTTGCATCTTCTTTAGCTCATCCTGGAGAAGGGTCCTCGGCCTCTCAACTAGCAGCGTCAATGGAAGCGGTGACGGTCCTATCTCCGGGATGTCTCAGTTCAGCACTTCATTTGACTTTGCCACAAAAGGCACAAGTTGAGGATGTCGCTCCAATACATACTGTTGATCGAGAGCCCATCCCATCAGATGAACCAGCTACTAATTTTGATGATGATGACTGGGATGGAGACTATGATGCGTACTTGGCACGTCCTACACCTACTCCAGGTAAATATAAATTATACAAAATCTATACAAAATTATGATATTTTGTATATTAACTTATTTTGTTTAATTTTTGTAGGTGTTATCATCATATAAAAGCTTGTGGCTCCTCCTCCTCCTCAAGAAGATATTTATGAGGAAAACGCGGAGTCTGAGGAAGAGGATTCTTTTTCAGAAGAAGGAGATGCTCAAGATGAATGTCCTCCATCTATGGAGGTACAACAAGAGCCAGAGGTGCAGGCTCAGCCAGAATTGTCTCTTTATGTTGAGGGCGGAGATAAAGAACAAACTACAGTAGAACCTACTGTAGATGATAAAGCGGCTGCTGAGGAAGAATTAGACTTCAACAAAGAACCAGTTGTAGAAAGACCTATTACAACTGAAATACTTGAAGATCCCGCAGAGCCGGTAGCCGAAGAAGGTGATGAAGACATAGTCGAATCGTCAATTGAAGCTGGGGACGTTGAAATAGCATCCTCTGCTATTGCTACTGCTTCAGAAAAAGTTCTTGAAGAGACAATGCCCGAACCGGAGTCAACTGCCATAACTACCATTCCACCCGCACTAATTACTGCCACCGAAACTCACGTAGTTTCGACTCCAGAAACGGCTGGAGTAACAAATGCTGAAGACATTATTCCTGAAGCTCCTGGGGATCAGTTGGCCATAGTAGTAACAACAACAACGGCCTCATCTCAGTCTGCTACCAAGGCAACAATATCTGCTCCTAGTCTTCAGAGAAGAGATCTGGTAGACATTGCCGCAACACCGAGCTCAAGTGCAGAAATGAATCTCTTAGTTGAGATTCATACTGATACTTTTTACAAGACTCTGGCATCTCTGATCAAAATGGTCCTAAATAAGGGCCTCAGTTATAAAAGTCTGAAGACGGCGATTGCTCTTACTATCAGAATTGTCGCCATGTTCAATGATGCAGCAAGAGCAGCGGCATTGGAGAAATTCATGGAAGGACTTGAACAGTCCATCAAAGAATATCTAAAGCTGTCAAGTGAAACCACTAAAAGTCTCATCCAAGAAGAGTATGACGCTCTATCGGCTGAATACCTTGCTCGGGAGACGACTTTTAATGAGGCCCTCCATGAGTACAGCATCAAGGTGGCCAAAGAAAAGACTTTTTTGACTGAAGCAAAGCCTCAGCTGGAGATTTAGAGAGAAGACTATGAAGCTCTGAATATAAGAATTCATCAACAGAATGATAGAATTTACGAAGTCGAGGCTGAGCTAGCTTGCTTAAAAGCGGAGAGGAAGCAGATGATCACAGCTCGGGACCAGCAGCTAACTCAGAGCTCAATTTTGGAGGAACAAGTCTTCGGAGCTGAGGCTACCATCAAAACCCTTGACGAAACCAAGGACAAGATGATAGTCACTTTTGCTGGCCTTTCTCACATCTGTACTCCCAAAGCTCGACGCTCCGTAGCTACTAATAATGTATTGAGCTCTCATGAAAAACGTCTAGCGGAGCTACAAACACTTCTTGAGGATCTCTGCTTCGCCTTAGGCAAAATAAAGAATTTTTCTAACCTTCTATCTTTTTTCATTCTGTAATGTTTACAAAAATGAATAAAATATTTATTTTTTGACCCTATCATTTATTTTGTAATTAAACAATAGGTATGAGATAGAAAACACTTATCAGAGGTAATATGGACATGACAAGTCTTCTAAACTCAATAAATTATATCTATCCAGAGGTAATATGGACATGATAGATAATGAATCTTTTTTTCTGTTTAGAGTATATGATACTATCAGAGGTAATATGAACGTGACAGATCGTAACAACTCAAAGAAAAATAGATTAATATCTATTCAGAGGCCAAAAGGACATGATAGATAGAAGAAGAAGTAGACTTAATATTTATTCAGAGGTCATGAGAACATGATAAATAATAAATCTTTTTTTTTATCAGCTGGTATGACAGAAGATCAAAATTTTCTTTTAGGAAGACAAATGATCAGCTTAACCAAACATTGGTAGCTGGGGAATAAAGAAGAAATTCAAACATAATATTTTTTTAAGAATTTGCCATTGATCGGCATCATAAATAAATCTCCATTAGGTTTAGACAACCTATAGGCACCATTGGAGAATACCGACTCGACTACATAGGGACCTTCCCATTTTGCTTGGAATTTCCCTTTGCTCTTATGAGTCATCACCATCGGTCTTCGATAAAATGCCTGACTGGCAAATTGTGGTCCATTGTCATGAATTATCCGTCGGGGAATCCGAAAGCGATAAATGATATGGTGTTTGATGAAACTAACCATATTTGATGTTTTACTTCAACAAGGGGAATAGCTTCCACCCATTTAGAGAAATAATCGGTTATAGCCAATATAAACCGATGTCCTTTGACAGAAGGAGGATTAATCGGACCAATAATATCTATGCCCAGGCTTCGAAGGGCCAAGAAGCTACTGTAGGATGTAAGAATTCAGATAGTTGATAAATAAAATCAGCATGAATCTGACATGATTTACATCTTTTGGCATAATCCATAGCATCTGCTATCATAGAAGGCCAATAATATCCCATTCTTCGAATGTGGTCCTGCAATTTCGGACCCGGTTGATGGGCACCACAGACACCATTATGAGCTTCACGGAGTGTTTGTTTAGCTTCACTCTCAGAGAGATAACGTAATAAAAGTCCGTCATATGATCGACGATATAACATATGTAAGGAAGAATCATAGTAGAATCGAAATGATCGTCTCTTGATTGATGTAGCTTCTATTGGATTTTCAGGTAAAATCCCGTGGACCGCATAATCAAAGAATGGACTTCTCCAATCCCTTTGTTGAGAACTTGATTCTATAGTATAACTCTGTTCAATATGCAAGTTATTCTTTACACAGAATAAGTCCCTATCCAATAAAGTGATGGTATTTTGTCTTCTAATTGGAACAGCTAAGTCTGCAGCTAAACTAGCAAGAGCATCAGCTTCCAAGTTATGAGAACGTGGTACGAATTCGATAAAGAATCCTTTGAATAAAAGGACCAATTCGATTACCACTTGATGATAAGGAATGAGGTCAGGATTTCTGACTTCATATGTCCCTCTGACCTGATTAGCAATCAGTTGAGAATCTTCATAAGCTTCCAGGAACTCGATATCCAATTGTTTTGCTACTTGGAGACCGATCAGCAAAGCATTACATTCTGCCACATTGTTGGAGCATGGCTCATTAAGAGAATAAGCACGGTATATGACCATTTTGTTAGAAGAGACTAGGACGATGCCTACTCCAGAGACAATATTGCCTTTAGGTCCAACCCGTGATGCTCCATCAAAATATAGTTGCCAAATGTCATCTTTAAAGTCATGTTGCAATCCACAACTTCATCTGGAATGTCCACATATAGCTTCGATGTTTCAGGTATAGGGTGAGCTGCAAACAAATCAGATAATGCTTGGCCCTTTACTGATTTTTGAGGTACATAGAACATATCATAAGGAGTGAGCAACATCGCCCAGGTGGCTAACCTGGAGTTAAGAATGCTCGGTTTTCTCATCAATACCCAAATAGGATTTATTCTGGAGATGACATGAATAGTCTGTCCTGATACATAATGTCGTGTCTTTTGAATAACAAAAACTAAGGCCAGACATTCTTTTTCCACAGGAGTGTACCTGTGTTCAGCTCCGACCATCATTCGTCTAAGATAATAAATTGCCTGTTCATGTCCCATATCACTTTTCTGTGCAAGAAGAGCACCAAAGGAATGATCTAAGGCTCAAACGTATAGCAAAAATGGTCTTCCCACCACTGGGGTACCAAAACAGGTGGATTTGTAAGATTGTTTGATGTCATTGAAAGCTTTTTGACATGCTTCATCCTAGACAAATGATACACCTTTCTTTAACAAATGGAAGAAAGGTTGACATCTCCCAGAAAGATTGGATATAAATCTACTGATATAAGCAATGCGACCTTGGAAACCACGAAGTTCTTTTAGATTAAGTGGAGGACGTATTTCAAGAATCGCTTTGATTTTGTCAGGATCAACATGGATACCTTGAGAAGTGATGACAAATCCCAAAAACTTGCTACTGGAAACCCCTAAGAAAGACTTAGTAGGATTCATCTTCAGTTGATGTTGGCGAATCAACTCAAATTCTGTCTTCAAGTCTTGAATGAGATCATCTTTTGATCGACTCTTGACAGAAATATCATCTACATAACATTCAACTATTTTTCGTAGACGTTCTTGAAAGATGCTGCTCATGGCCCGTTGATACGTAGCACCGATATTTTTTCAGTCCGAACGACATAATCGTATAACAGTAAACTCCAAGGGGTGTACGGAAAGCGGTATGCTTTTAGTCTCCTGGATGCATCTTAATTTGATTGTATCCTAAAAATTTGTCCATGAAAGACATGTGTTAAAACTACATGTATTGTCTATCATGACGTCGGTAATCGGAAGTAGAAATTCGTCTTTTAGACAAGCTGCATTAAGATCTCGAAAATATATGCAAACTCAAACTTTTCTATTCTTCTTCACAACATGAACAATGTTGGCAACCCAATTTGGGTGTTGTTCTTCACGAACAAAGCTACATGTGATCAGCTTTTTGACTTCTGCTTCAATTGTGTCCATCATATCTGGTCGAAAATGCCGCTGCTGTTGTTTCACAGGCTTGGCATTAGGAAGAATATTGAGTTTATGAGTAGCTACTTTAGGATCTAAACCCGGCATATCCTCATAACTCCATGCAAAGATATCGATATATTCTTTAATCAGCTGTATCAACTCTTTCTTTTCATCTTCAGAAAGATTTTTACTGATGAATATCGGCTTGGATGTAGTTTCGTCTCCGACGTCAATCTGGACAATTTCATCCTCTGTAGGTGGCTATCGTTGTTCAAAGCGAAGCTCCCATTGAGTGTCCATTTGTTGTGTCTAAGGGTCATTCTCAAATGGTTTCGATTCACCATCGGTTTGAACCATGTTAACTGAGAATATACACTCAGATTCATCATAATAATCTCCCTAAGAATATGAGGATTGTAAAAAACTGGAAGAACATTCTTCTTCCCTATTTTTCTTACACATGTGGGTGTATCCGATTCGATGAATTGGATTGCTTCAGAATCTGAGGATTATGAAGAAGGAAGTAAATTCTTCTTGTATATCCTCATTAAACATGTGGGACGTATCATATCCCAACCCATGCCGAGTTTTCTGGTAAAATGGATCACCACAGAATGTTAACCGTCTACCTTTGCCTTGATTGAGACCCTGTATAGTGTTTAAATCATATCCCATATTCTGGATAATCTTGAGAGATTGTTGACTATATTTGTCAATTCGGATTCTTCCTTTATCTTTATCTCTAAGATCATCTGTCTGAATAACATGGATATTTCTAGCCAGACCAAACACAATTTGGCACTTATTTTTCTTATCAGACAAAATCATGAAATAAGATTCCTCGTGACGTCTATAAGTTACACAAGCTTGTGATGATGAGTGAGGCTATAGGAAGAAGATAGGGGAAGATGCTAGGAACCTTTGAGAATAAGATCCGACATCAACATGAGGGGGAAAGGAATTTTTCTTATGGTCAATGTATAAGGTTTCCTCTGTATTTATGTCATTTTTATGTTGATGACTTTGATCATCAGAAGATAAAGTCATTCTTTCAATAAATTTGACAACCATATACTCGGAAAGGAAATCTTCATTGATATTAGAAAGTACAGAATGATCAATATTTACATCATTTACAAGTTGACTACTACGCTTCGGATTAATCATTAACGGACCGTCATCCGTCTTCTGCGTAGATTTGCCAAGGTTGATGATCAGTGGTGGTTCTGGATCATTGATATGAGAAGTACGTCCCTTGACCTTGATCATAAGAGGTTAAACTTGGCTCTTGGCTGGAATACTCACTGATTTCTCAGATGAAGCCCGAGTTCTTCCTTTAACCTTAATCACCAAAGGTTGATCATTGACAGGTTGGGGTTGGATTCGGCCTTTGACTTTAGTCTTCAAAGGTTGCTCTTCCGAAGGATCTTCATTGACAGCTTGATCTTCGATAGGTGATCGATCTTCGGCCATTTTCGATATCTCCTTCATATGCTCCTGCTTATAGAGTATTGATTCAGAGAAATATGCTTCAACACCCTTAAAAGGATTAATATCTGCAAATTTGGTCTTCACAATCCCTTGAGAATCCACGTACTTGAAGCATTGGTGGAGAGTTGAAGGCACAATGTTATGCTCATGTATCCATGGTCTTCCAAGGAGGATGTTGTAAGATACATCTGAGTTCATAACATAAAAGGTCGCCATAGTTCGAAGATCACCAATCTGAATCTTTAGACGAATCTTCCCCAGTGGTTTACTCTTTCCAGAGTTGAAACCAACTATTCTGGTACTAGTGTAAGTCAAATCACTATTAGGGATCCTCAAAGGTCTTAGCATACTCTGAAGAATAATGCTAATAGAAGACCCAGGATCAATATAATTCTGTCAATTTTAGTGGATTCAATATACGCTGTATAACACAGAGGTCTGTCATACTTATTATGCTTTAACAATATATCTTCTTGTGTGAAAGTGATATTGGGAAATGCTTCCATCATACTATGACATTGTGGGCACGATACTGGTATATTGTCAGGACTCTTGAGTTGACCTAAGCATGAGTCTGCTTGTAGCAAAGCTTCACTCAGAGTTTCTCGGCTTTCTTTAGAAAGATGAAGCAGCTCGAAGATAGAGAGTTTAGCCGGAGTATTAGCTAACTGGGCTAGAATATCGAACTTGTAGGGTTTCATCACCACCCCTTGATTTGAAGCAGATTTCAATGAGATGTCACTGTTTTCTGTTTTCCTTTCTCAACCACAGATGGTTTTGCAGGAACAGAAGATGATTGAGCTGGAAGTGTTTCAGTCACGCCCTTTGCTTCTTGTGAAGTCCCCTTATAATCTTTGTGGTACTCTTTACCAGCTCTCGTACCAGCAAAGGTTTCTTCTTCAGACTCAGAAGAATGAAGTACCATATTGTAGGATTTAGTCTTCTTTTCCTTAGTCTTTTTCTTGTGACGATTTTTATAAGGGACCTCAAAACCCAATCCAACAGTGGATTTTTGACTTTGAAGTTGCACCCTCACCCGGACCTCCGGGACCTGCGCTCGGGCCTCTCCGTCTGGGCTTTGCGCCAGTCCCCCAGCAGCTGGACCATGCGCCCTCCCCTCCGATCCTAGGCTCTGCGCCTGTTGGCGGGGTGTCTCATGCCCCGGTGCATGCGCCCTCCTAAGTGATGTCGTCGGTGCGTCGGCCCCTCCAGGCTCCATCGTCTTCTAGTCTCTGGACGCGTCATCTTTTCCCGCACTAGTCGCTGGTGCTCGATTAGCTCTCCCCACTGCCTCTACGGCTGTTCCCCTTGCTACTTCCTATGCAGTGGCTCTTCGCCCAGATCGCGGGAGACATCTTGACCCCCAGTACGTGAGATCGAGCTCCCGGACGTAGAATTCCCGACTCCTACCGACGGTCAAGAAATCCGTATTCCCTTCTTCTCTGCCGAAATTGCTTTGCTATTCTCCTCCTTCGCGAAGATGTTCGTACTGAATTTTTTTGCTGGCTGCCCGAAAACTGTGATAGTCAAGGAAGCTACTGCCGGATGGGGCCTCTTTGCTGCTTACCGGGTCGCCCCGCTAGACCCCAAACACCTGTACGTCCACTTCTTCTCTTCTTCTGACTTCTCCAAGGTATGGGCCGAAGGCTCCATCAGTATTGCTGCCCAGAACGTTAAAATTGTCAAATGATCTCCGAACTTTAGCATTAAAGTCGATTCAACGATCGTTGCGGCATGGATCACCCTACCCAACCTCTCCCTTGTATGCTTTGCGCCCGCTGCTCTGAAGCATATCGCCAGCTCTTTCGGGACGCTAGTGGTGATAGCCAAAGAAACAAGAAACCTCTCCAAAGGCAACTACGCGAAGATCTGCGTTGAACTCGACCTATCCTCCGATCCCCCCGTCCAGATTCAAGTAGAGTTTGGGGGTCTGACACACTATCAAACGCTCGTGTATGACAACAACATCTTATTTTGCAAATACTGTCAAATGAGAGGTCACTTCCTTAAGCATTGTTTCAGAGCACATCCTGAGCTGAAGAAGGCTGGCACCTGTAAACCACAAACCCAGAAGGCGGCTTCCACTGTATCCACATCCCCAACCCATCACCTACCCAATCTCTACTTCACCACCAATAATAGCAGAACGTCCCCCTCCCCCAGCTCGATCCAGCCACTAGAAACGACTATCGTCCCCTACAACCCCCCAAATATAACCCTTAACAACCCATTCACCATCTTCTTCTCCATCCCATCAGAGATCAACCCGGAGTGCTCCCTCCCCCTATGCTCAAGCACAGATGCCGCCAACGTCCAGAAGGACGATGCACTCCCGGCGACAGACAAAGAGGAACAACAGGCTCTAATCACCCCCCCAGAGCAACCTACCTCAGATATTGGC
Source organism: Iris pallida (assembly GCA_029216955.1). Classification (NCBI taxonomy): domain Eukaryota; kingdom Viridiplantae; phylum Streptophyta; class Magnoliopsida; order Asparagales; family Iridaceae; genus Iris; species Iris pallida. The sequence continues at coordinate 19,899,013 of JANAVB010033620.1, forward strand.
TCCTCCAACACTGACATCGCCATCGTGGCCTATAGACCTAGCTTTGACTTTGCTGTGACAGACAGGTTTCAGCAAGCTAAGGATGCTGGTTTCCTGGACCCCAGTAACCCCCTGAGTGTGCTGGCAGAAACAGAACAAAAAGTCCTCCTTGCCGTTGGAGGACTCTGGAAGACGTCCTATAAGCATGCCTAATATGGCGGTGGGACCTGCAAGTCCTAACCAGAGTGCCCCCAAAAACCACCACAAGAAGAAGAAAAAATGCGAAATAGAGCAGTTGTCGGTCATAACCACGAGGTCTATCGCGAAACTCACCAACCACCCACCCCTCCACCCTCCCAATGCTTAACATCCTCTCTTGGAACGTTCGAGGGCTGGCCAATAAACCGACGCTGAATAGAATTATCAGCCTCAAGAAGATTCATAAGATCGGCATCTTAGTTATCATTGAATCCAAAATACCTAAAAAAAGACTTAAAGCCATCCAACTTCAGCTTGGATTTCAGGCCACGTTCACCGGATGCAACGACATTTGGTTCCTCTTTGCTACCGAGATTAGTTTCGACATCATGCAGGACTCAATACAGGCTCTCTCCTGCTGGGTGGAACATCCGCTTCTCCCAACCCGCTCCCTCTACTCTGCTGTTCATGAAAGCTGTGACCTCCTAAATTGTAAGATCCTCTGGAACATGTTGCTGGAGACTTACCCCTAGAAACAACCTTCCGTGGCTGTGCATTGGCGACTTCAACACTATTTTCTGCAGCGAAGAGAAGTCTGGGGGACGCCCGCCCCCACAGCAGGCCATGAATGACTTCAACAACTTTATCTTTAACGCCCATTTAAATACTCTTCCTTTTGTCGGCAACGCTTTCACTTGGTGCAACATGCAGGAAGGCGCTCGTAGACAATACTCTCACCTCAATTGCACCATGATCAATGACTCGTGGCACGACATGGGCCTCACCACCTAACCATCCTACCTCAACACTACCGAATCGAATCATTCTCCCCTCCTGATTGAGCTCAGCAGTAGATCCAACCGCAGAAAAAAAGCTTTTCATTTTCTGGACTTCTTGAGGCATCACCCTCAATTCAGAAACATCGTTGCCTCCGTGTAGTTTTCTACGGATGATTCAGAACCCCTCACTCGGGTTGCAGCTAGACTCAAAGCCACCAGGAAGGCCCTTTCTACTTGGAGCAAGTCCGCATTCGGCAACCTTTTCCAAGCGATTAGAACGACGGAGAATGACGTCAACTGTGCCAAGATCCAGTTTGCCACGGACAGATCCCTGCAGGCCCGGTCCGCCCTCAACTTTGCCAGAGCTATTCTCAAGTCCCGTCTGAAGGTGTGTAGGCCTTTAAAAATGACAGTTACGTTGAGTTGATCAGGACAGAGTCAAAAGTCACGCTCAGTTGATCCAGACAATATTTATAAATCACGCTGGGGAGACAACTCATCATTTGTCAGAGAGTAATTATGACTGACAGTACAACAGTCGAAGAATGTCTCTTCGTATGCCACGTATGCACAGAATTCGAGAGATCACAGCCGTCTATTGCATGATTTTCGAAATCTTTTTCAGTAAGACTCAACCTTCGTCAAGTTGGCGTACCAAAAGAGCTTCTTGTCATTTAATGTGACTGACAAAAGCAATCACTACCAGAGATTTTGTGTCAGTCGAGGCACGCTGAATCAAGACAGCTGGCAGTTCTATCTCAAGTCTGCGTGGATTCTGAAGTTTTCTTCATCAAAGTCTGCGTACATTCTGAAGCTTCTTGCCCCAAGTTTGCGTGGATTTTGAAGCTTTCTACCCCGAGTCTGCGTGGATTTCGTCTTCAACAAGTCTGCGTAGATTTCATCAAATTGGAGTACGTGGCAGCCATGCCACTGATCTCTCACCTGCATGTCCTGTAACTTGCACACGACTCATGCATGATTGCCATGTGTCCAACAGTTATAGGCCACGTCCAGTAACTGTTCACAACCTTGCGTATGTTAAATCCTGCGTGATTTTCAACTAAGCACAGGCTGTGAAGACAGTTATCTTTTCAGTTATTATTTTTGACTCTATAAATAGAGTTATTTTTTTTTCATGGTACGGATACATAGTTATCTACTATCAAAATTTTGAGAGCTTTTCTTCTTCGCATAGTCCAAGGGATAAAGTGATCGTCTTCTAGATCAGATTCCCACAGTTGTAATTTTCCCAGATACACAATAAATAAAGGAATTTATTTATGGAAAGCAAATTGGCGACTCTGCTGGGGAAAACCATCTCCTCTTCTGAGATGGCAACAACTCAATGCGATACTTCGTCAATCGGCTCGACGAAGAAGGTGATGACGATCCAATTCGATCAACTCGCCTATGAAGAAATGCAGCGGGCTAAGAGTGGTAAGCCCACTACAGCCTCCATCATCACTGTCAAGTCGAAGGGACACTTTATCTATGTCCCTAAGAATCAGTTGGCAGTCAATGGTGAAGTCTCTGCCACAGTGTCTGCTCCTAACACTGGCAAGAACTCTACTGCAAGAACGCACACTCTTGTACGCTCGAAGATGACAGCAATCAAAGATCACGCTAACAGTACTGGCTCCTTAGCCAAATCTGTTCCAGTGTGTGTCTCCAAAGTTGAAAGTCACGCTGACAGTACTGGCTCCTTAGCCAAATCTGTTCCAGCGTGCAATTTCAACCTCAAAAGTCACGCTGACAATACTGGTTCCTTAGCCAAGTCTGTTCCAGCGTACAATTTCAACCTCAACAATCACGCTAACAATACCGGCTCCTTAGCCAAATCTATTCCAACATGTATTTCCAAAGTCAAAAGTCACGCCAACAGCACTGGTTCTTTAACCAAGCCTGTTTCAGCGTGTATTTCATCTAAGAAGAATAGCTCTTTAGATATCTCTTCCTCTTTGCCAAGTTCTACCAGAACTGGGGGTGGTCTTCCCCACAAAGTCCCTTCGAAGAGAAATAACTCTTTAGTTGTTTCTTCTGCTCCTGTAGTTTTTACTTCAGGAACAGCTTTGACTGACAATTTTGTTAGTCAAAGAAAATGAGATGGTCTTTTGACTACTCTTCCTTCTGGACATTTTATGTCTCAAAACTTGAATGAGTCTAAGAAGAAACATTCCTTAATGTTTTCTTCTATGACTTCTTCGAATTGGGCACAGAATTTGTCTAGAAAAGGTCTGTTACCAACCCCTAATCAAGGGGGTGGTTCAACTCTTCCTTCTCTGCAAATATCCAGATCAATGGAAGGAAAACTCCATGTGTCCAAAACCAATGTGTTACCTCCAACTGATCTAAGAACAAAAATTAACACTTTTGGTGTTAAGAAACCATACCAGTTTGAAACAAGGATAAGAGATCCAGACGCAGAGTATGCAAGAAACTATGTGGCTTATATTAATCATTCTCTATATAATCAAGAGCCATCAAGACCCAAGAACAGGAAATATATTCCTCAATCTTCACAAACAGATTTACGAGAATATCTTCAATAGAAGAGAAGAAGTGATTCTGTGTCAAAGGACCATGTTGAATGTGACTTCTATCCAAGAGTCATAATTCAATGCAGATGTCAATCAATAACTCATAATCATGTTGATCATGAATGTGACTTCCAGCCAAGAGTCACAATGCAATACAGATGTCAAACAAAACGACAATCTGTCTTCAATCGGATTCAGTGTGAACCTATGCCTGATGAAGATGAGCCTTTGCTTGCTTCTGCCAATATGACCTCTCAGGATGCTGGGGGTAGAGTTGATAGTCCAGATGGAGTATATAGAAATACCAGAGCAAGAGTCCTGGCCTCTAGTCAAAGAAATTTGATCTCTGAAGATGATTCTGAATTCCTTGGAGAATCTAACTTTCCACCTCTTCCTACTAGGGGTAGTTCTCCTATAATTGACTTTGATGCACAAAGCAATGATTCAGAACAAACAACATCTACCAGTTCATCAATAATTCCTCGTACAGTCACGACTTATATGGTTGATGGGAATACTGATGAACCTTCTTCTTCCTTGACTCCTCAAGATCAAAGAATTGCTTCTTTGGAACAACAAATGAAGTCTATGGCTGATACTATGAAGTCGATGTATGAACTCATGGCAACACAGATGCAAAATCGACAGACTGTACCAGATGCCATACCAACTGACACTGATATGAGTCCAGTACAAGTTCCTCCAGCAGTACAATCTAATACTCCTGGACCAGCTCAACCAAACCCTAGTCTCTCTGGAGCTGGGGGTAGTGCTCACAATGATGTTCCTCCTCCCAACTATTCTGTACAAGTTACAACTCCATAATCTTCTGGAATTGTTAATGAAGAATTGAGGAATCTCAAAACTCAATTCGAGGCATTCAAATAGAAAGATGGTTTACAAAGGTTAGGCATCAAAGAACCTTATCCGATAGAATGGAAGCAAGTATCATATCCTCCTAAATACAAGCCTCCCACTATCTCATTCTATGATGGAACCACTTCTCCAAGTCAGTTCATTAATCACTTTAAAGTGATGACTGATCAGCTGCAACCAAGCGACGCGCTCCTTACTCGGGTGTTTGTTGGATGTCTCAAGGGAACGGCTTATGAATGGTATAGAAGTCTCCCAGATGGGAGCATTACCTCATTTTTCGGTTTCAAACAGATGTTTCTTGAACGGTTCTATGAAGGGCTCAATGACATGACTATGTCTGCTCTTATTAGAATCAAGCAGAAAAATAATAAAACTACAGAAGAGTACATTGAACGGTTTCGAAGAGAAGCTCTGAAGATGCCTCTTGGAACTCCTGATGCTGTCACCATCGACACATGCAAATCAAACTTGTTGCCAATCATTAGCATGTGGACATGATCCACTCAATTCCAAGACTGGCCTTCTTTCATAGTTAGTGCTAAGGCCGCAAAAATTAGTGCTGAAACCTTCAAAGGTTTAGGAGTGCAGATGACTCCTAAAGAAACAGGTCAAGGTATTAACAATAAAAACAATGCTCGCAAGAGAAAAGAAACTCTTGAAGTTAATTTTTAGAGCAAAGATGCATCAACTGTTCAAACCTCTCCTACAACTCAACAACCAAGAACACCTCGCCCTAAAGAAGAATATTCTTTCGATGACGACAATGTCCTTGGTATCTTTGAATGTCTGCTGAAAGGTAATAAGATACAATTACCTGAGATCAAGAAACCTGATGAAGCTGGTAAAACAGATCATCCCAAATACTGCCCATATCACAGAATGTTGGGTCATACAATTCGTACATGTTATGTACTGAAAGGAAAGATCCAAGAAATGATTAAATCTGGAGCTATCTCTCTTACTCCAAAAGAGAAGACCGTCACCTCCAACGTCGTCTCTATGCAATTTAGAGATTTCCCTCCTCAACTCCTTGAAAGTGGGATCGTTCCTATTCCCAAGGCAACTCTTGACATAGTGAATCTTCCTCCTCCACGGTCTGAAGGATTAGTGCCAATCACTTTGGAAACTAGAGAAATCATGTGGATCCATCCTGATCTAGTGGCAGATTTTGAATCGCCTTCTCCTCAAAAGACTACTTCTCGAAAGTCCAAGAAGGCTGGAAAGATTAAATCATGTCATATGACTTCTCTTGGATCTATTCCTGACACAGAGCCAAAAGAGAAAGAAGAAGCACTTGTTAGTGCTACTCGAACGGGAAAACCTTATCTAAAGGATTATTCCAAAAATCCTGAGGATCCTCTTGATATCCCTCCAGCTGATAAAGATGCTTTTAATGTTCCTCCTGAAGAAGAATCATCCACTGAATCTATTCCTCCCAAGCCTACAGCTCTGGAGAAAGGCAAACAACAGGCTCGGTTTGATAAGCCAATCAAGAAGTCCTCTCCTCTTGGACTTCAGAAGCCTTATAATTTCGACATTTTAGCTCAGCTTGCTAATACTCCAACTAGAATGTCCCTCTTTGAACTTCTACGTCTTTCCAAAGAGATTCGGGAGACATTAAGTGAAGCACTTCTACAAGCTGACTCTTGTCTTGCACAATTGAAGAAGCCAGATGCAGAACCTGCCACTTGCTTACATTGCAACAGTGTATTGGAAATTATCCCAAATATTACCTTTACACAAGATGACATGCTATTGGAGGATAATTGACATGATCGGCCTCTCTACTACACCGGTTATATCGATACAATGAAGATAGATCGTATCCTCATTGATCCAGGGTCTGCTATAAGCATAATACCAAAGAGTCTGTTGGATGAACTAAAAATCCCTCTTCACAAGCTCTCTAAGACGGTTACTACTATCCTGGGATTCAATCAAAGCCGAAGCGAGCCTTTGGGAAAGATTCATCTGAAGCTTCAGATAGGCGATTTCAGATCCAAAGTCACTTTCTATGTGATCGAGATCGTGGGATCCTATAATCTTCTTCTGGGGAGGCCCTTTCTTCATGAAAATAATGTGGTGCCTTCTACTCTTCATCAGTGTTTTAAATATATTGATAGCAATAGAAGAGTACAAAAAGAAGTTGCTGATATAAATCCCTTCCATGGGATTGAAGCTTATTTCAATGATTCCCGAATGTACAAAGAAGAGTATACAAGGGTTATACAAGCTATGGAGAAAGAGGATTCACAAAGTGAGACCTTAATAATTCCTGTTAAAGGTCGAACTATTCAGCAACAATCTCCCAAACTCTCTGAAGAAGGTTCTTTCATCATTCCGGTGAGTGGACGGATTTATCCGTTACCTCAGTCGTTTTCTCAAGACACAATGATTATTCCTGTCAGTGGGCGTACTGTAATTCCTGCATCTCCATATATGAAATAGGATACTCTGCTAATTCCAGTTGGAGGGCGGATTATTCTTCCATCTCAAATTTCAAAGGAGCTCACCTCTTCTGAGCTATTTGTTATCAATCTTAATCGAAACAACGCTTCTTCTCGTTCTTCTTCTCCCCCTTTAGTCATTGACTTGGCTAAAATCTCTAAGGCTCAACCTTTTCCTAATGTAAATACTGCTGCTTTTACATTTAATGAAAAGTCTCCATCTTTGTAGTATGCTGATGTGTGTAATTATGTTCATAGTTATTTACATTTGTTAGATGACTTGAACGCAATAACCATAGGGGTTGTACAGACTGTTCATACAGATGTATCCCTAGAACCTGTACAATCTTCATACTTTATAGTTCCCAGCAGAAAGCCAGGAGACATTCCAATATTCTTCTATAAAGGGCCCCAAAGTCCTTCTAATTTAGAAGATGAAGACAAAAATGATGACACTGGAAGATTACAACTACGTCGTTATAGTCAGCAATCTAAAGACATCATCAAAAATATGGGCTATGACTTCAGGACTGGCCTCAATAGTAGAAAGGGAAGAAAAATGCCTGTTCGTATTCCTCCTCTGAAATATGGAAGGACGAAATGCGGACTGGGCTATATAGCTCCTACTCCTTTTATCAATATTATCCATGAAGATCCCGAGTCTGACGAAGATAAGAGATCTGATTCTTCTAGTACCACTTCTTGGGATTCCGATACAAGTATCGGGGATTTCTACTGCAACATTCTGTCTTCCAACATGGTTTCCATTGACCATTCTGAAGAAAGTAATGAAGACGAAGAAGAGTTTGAAATCTCACCTGAATCGGAACAATGGGCCCAAAGATTAGATAATCAATGGGAGTTCCGTTTCGAGCAAAAAGAACCTCCGACTGAAGACAAACTTGTTCAAATAGATGTTGGTGAAGAGGGATCTCCCAAACCAATATTCATTAGTGAAAGTCTTTCTGAACCTGATAAGCAAGACATGATCAAACTCATTCGTGACTACATCGACATCTTCGCTTGGAGTTATAAAGATATGCCAGGACTTGATCCACAAATTACAACTCACAAGCTCAATATCTTGCCGAATGCCAAACCGATCAAACAACAATAGCGACGATTTTGTCCAGATATTATGGATGCAATTAAAGTTGAAGTCAATAAACTCATAACCTCCGGGTTTATTAGAGAGGAACAACATCCCGATTGGGTGGCTAACATAGTTTCTGTCCTTAAAAAGACTGGCAAGGTCAGAGTATGCATAGACTTCCGCGATCTTAATGCGGCATGCCCTAAAGACGAATTCCCTCTACCAATCACTGATGTCATGATTGATAATACCTGTAGATTTGAGCGAATGTCATTCATGGACGGGTATTCTGGATACAATCAGATTAAAATGTTTCCAGATGACGAGAAGCACACTTCTTTCAGAACGCCGATCGGTACATACTGTTATACAGTTATGCCATTCGGTCTCAAGAATGCAGGAGCAACTTATCAACGAGCTATGAGCACTATATTCCGTGAATATTTGCAGAAAACAGTCGAATGCTATGTTGATGATATTGCAGTCAAAAGTCGACAAAAGAAAGATCATATCCAAGATTTGAAGACTATATTTGATCTAATGCGTAAACATCAATTAAAGATGAACCCTACTAAGTCCTTCTTAGGCGTCTCTAGTGGTAAATTTTTCGGCTTCGTCATTACCTCTAAAGGTATACCCGTGGATCCCGAGAAGATCAAAGCCATCCAAGAGATGCGTCCTCCACGCACCTTAAAAGCGCTACGAGGATTTCAAGGAAGGATTGCTTATATCAGGAGATTCATCTCTAATTTATCAGGACGCTGCAGACCATTCAACAAACTTATGAAGAAAGGAGTTTCTTTTGTCTGGAATGATGAATGTCAGAAAGCATTCGATGATATAAAACAATATCTGATAAGCCCTCCAGTATTGGTACCTCCCGTTTCAGGAATTCTATTTCTCCTATATACTCGAGCAATGAGTCATTCATTGGGTGCATTACTCGCTCAAAAGAATCAAAATGGTCATGAACAAGCCATCTACTATCTCAGTCGTACTATGACCGGAGCTGAACCTCGATATTCACCGATCGAAAAAGAATGTCTAGCCTTGATGTTCGCTGTTCAAAAGATACGACATTATATCATTGGCCAGACTATTCATGTCATCTCCAGGATCAATCCTATATGGATCATGATGAAGAAACCCAGTGTTTTGAATTCTCGATTAGCTAACTGGGGAATCCTACTTGTACAGTATGACATGCATTATATTCCTCAGAAGTCAGTCAAAGGACAAGCTTTAGCTAATTTTCTGGCTGCTCATTCAATTCCAGAAGATTCAAAACTCTATAACGAAATTCCAGATGAAGTCCTAGATTCAAACCAAATTGCTGAAGAAGATCCTACTTGGCGTCTATTCTTTGATGGAGCTTCAAGGATAGGTCCTAATGGTGATGTTATCGCTGGAGTTGGAATCGTTCTTGTATCGCCAGAAGGTCTTGCTATCCAAAGAGCTTATTCTCTCGATCAGCCGTGTTCAAACAATGTAGCTGAGTACAATGCATTACTCATTGGTCTTCAACTCGCTAAACATCTAAATATTCAACATTTGGAGGCGTACGGAGACTCTAAACTCATTATCAATCAGATAAAGGGTACTTATGAAGTCCGCCATCAAGATCTGGTTCCTTATCATAGATCAGCTATAATTATGGCTTCTTCGTTTGAAGAATTCTTCATTGAACATGTTAGACGAGCATGTAACACAGAAGCTGATGCTCTAGCTAATCTTGCAGCGGTGTTGGCTATCCCAATTAGACGACAACAAATAATTCTTGTTCACAATCGAGAATTATTTTATCTTGAAAATAACCTGACCCTAGGACTTCCAGTTGACACTGAAGAATCAACATCTCATGACGTCAACACAACAAGAGGATTTGGATTTGGTCGTAAATCTTCATCATCTTCATCTGATTCCAGCATGGAATTCATCTTCAGTTATTCGGCCGAGAATCAAAATACGGATACGGATTGGAGACTTCCTTTCTTAGATTTTATATTGTATGATATTCTTCCGGATGATCCGAGTGAAGCAGCATCTATCAGACGACGATCATTCCGATTCTATTATAATCATACAACAAAGACCTTATATCGTCGAGCCTATGATGGTTTACTTCTCCGATGTATTGTCGGTGACGAGGCTCAACAAATTATTCGTGAAGCACATGATGGAATTTGTGGAGCACATCAGCCTGGACCAAAACTTCAAGATCGTATTCGACGTATGGGTTATTATTGGCCTACTATGGTATCAGACGCCATCGAATATACAAAGAAGTCTAAAGCTTGTCAAATCCATGCAAATTTTATTCATCAACCTTCGAAATTTCTACATCCGACGGCAGCATCATGGCCCTTCGAAGCTTGGGGCATGGACATTATTGGTTCGATCAATCCGCCGTCATCCAAGGGTCATCGGTTTATTCTTGCAATAACCGATTACTTCTCCAAATGGGCCGAAGCCATTCCTTTGTCTGAAGTTAAGACGTCCAATGTCATTTGCTTTATTAAGCACCACGTCATCTACAGATTTGGTGTTCCTCGACACATTATTCATGATAACGGACCACAGTTCGTCAGTCAGAAGTTTACTCGATTCTGTGACGATCATCGGATCAACAATGTGGCTTCTACCGCATATAATCTGGCAGCTAACGGATTAGCAAAAGCTTTCAACAAGACCATCATCAAACTCCTAAAGAAGTTTGTCTCTACTAACAAACGTAATTGGAGTGAGAAGCTCGGTGAATATTTGTGGGCTTATCGTACAACAGTTCGTAATGCTACTAAATGTACACCCTTCTCTCTGGTGTATGGTTGTGAAGCTGTTCTTCCATTAGAAATTCAAATTCCTTCTTTAAGGATAGCAATCGCTAATGAACTCACTGCAGAAAATAATGATCGTCTTCGACTTCAAGAATTAGAAGCTCTGGATGAAAAGCGATTATCTGCTCAACAGAATATTGAATTCTATCAAGCTAGAATTTCAAGAGCTTTTAATAAAAAAGTCAGAATTCGGACGTATCAAAAAGGAGAACTTGTTCTAACTGTCAGACGTCCTATGCCTATGACTCATATGAGCAAGGGCAAATTTGACGCAAAGTGGGAAGGACCCTATATTGTGAGCAAAGTTTTCTCAAATGGAGCTTATCAACTCTCAGAATTGGATGGTCGAAAAGTTTTGATGCCTATTAATGGCAAATTCCTTAAAAAGTACTATGTATAAATGTAAATGCTTGTAATCATCAGACGGTTTCATGTTTAGAAATAAAATTTTTATTTTATTTTTATCATGAATGATGATACATGATATTAAAGAAGATCACTATCATCCTTTTTTACATTTGGATGTGGGCCACTGCCGTCCTTCTCGAAGACGTGATCAGCAAAAGAGTCGAGAACCTCCTTGCTAGAACCCACGAGGAACTTGCAAACGGCCATCCTCATGGCTTCTTCTTCTTCAGTCTTTCCTGGTTCGAGCAGGAAATCCAGAATGTCCCTTGGTGGCTTAGGTGCAGATGAACCTTCGCCTGCTTCCGTCTTCTTCGATTGAACTGGATCAACAGGGTGTTCTTCAGTGCCTTTCTGAACTTTTGAGGCAATTCCAGTTTTCTTGAATGCTTCTTCAGACGACATTTTTATGTTTGAAAGAAGAAGTGTTCGTTCTTGTCAAATTTCTGCTATATTTATAGGCAGAAGTTCTACAAATAATGAAACGTCACGTTCATCCGACGGTTCATCCATCCATTAATTGCGTTCATCCGACGATTCATCCTTTCATTTATTCGTCCGTTCATGATCTTCTATCAATTTATTAAAGTGGGGATTCGTTATTGATCATATTTTTATAACCTCTGAATCAATTCCGAATCTACTTGCTTATTTGTCATTTTTGACCTCTGTATAGAAATCAATCTATTTTCTTTTGAGTTCCTACATATTATCACGTCCATAATACCTCTAATAATATCATATACTCTAAAACAGAAAAGAAGATTTCATTATCTATCATGTCCACAATTCATCTACAAATACAAATCTTTGAGCATAGAAGAATTATCATTTCCATTCTTATTTCACCACAAAAAGTCTATTATATTTTCTTAGACTTTCTTATAAATCATAATGGAAATCTATTACAAATCTTAGATTTTCATTCTACACCACAACAATAACCTAATAGAGATCTATCTTCTTCTTTGGATCTTCTCCGTCGGACCTTCTCCGTCAGGTTCGTTGTTGGTGGCAGTTCCTGACTGTCTGGGTCCCAGTCACGACCAGATCAGCAGGAATCAAACTCTGGTCTTCTCTCTCAGACGAGAGGAGAACCACAGAGTATGGCAGCCCGAAGTCGTGGTGCTGCCAATACAATTGGTGGATTGGGGGTAACCTCTCAAGGAAGACAGGAATGTATCCAAACCTTGGGATACAATTTCTAGTTCTCTCGTGAAAGGAACTCTACTACCCGATTTCTCGGGGTAGAGTTGACTCCACCATCCAACTCTCGTGTATAAAGGCTCTTCCTACCATCTGAGGAAGACCCTTCTATCCCACGAATAGTTCTGAGTTGTCTGATTTACGCGTCAAAAGCGTATGAGCTCCCTGATGTAGATGTCAGCAGGATATTCTCCACAACATCCACATCCCCAATGTCAGTTCTGAAGAAAATTTTCAGCCAAGTTTCTACAGAAAGTATCAACAGAAATCATTCAGTGTGCATTTATCAAACAGAAACAGGCGTATATTGTTCAAATTAGAAACAAGAAACAGAAAGCCTATCTTCAACAGCAAAAATAATACACGTATTACACTGACTTACCTTCAAGTTTGGTGCTAAGGATTGGCAAACTCATGTTTGATACAGTGCGTAGAAGTCGAACATTAGAAAACATTGCTTTCCTGTTTGAGAGTGAAATCTCCCAAAAATTTTATTCTCAGAGAAGAAGAAGAGGAATGGGAGATGAGTATCTGTGAAACACTTCTATCTATTTAAAGGGCAAAGTACAAGTCTATTCTTGGAAAAGATCCGCATAAATAGCACTCGTAAACCGTGGAATGAGTGTTACGTGTGCTTTGGAAGACAGAGCAACATTAGAAATAGTCAAAGGGTGCTAATTAATATTCTTCATTAATGCACGCAGATTAAACACAGAAGTTGTACTTCATTCTTCAAGGCAGGCACTGATAGCCTTACAAAAGACAAAACAAAAAGAGTGCAACAAAAGCACAAAAGACACGCTCTATTTTCCAGAGCGACTGAGCTTAATGCCTAGTTCTTCTACGCTTTTGACCCCCATGCGGTGTAACAGAGCCTTCAACATTTCACGCTGCTCTATGAGGCTGCGCCCATCAGAAGAGAACGAGCCATCTAAGCCAAAAAAGCTCAAGAAATTCTTGGCTAGTTGCAAGGGATCATCTTTGAGTTCGAAGACAAGGGCTCTTGCTCTTCACCCCCAAAAGTGGGGTCACCATGGGAACAAAAGCCCAACTTGCGTGCTTCTTCCTCAGCTTTCTCTTTTGGTGTCATGTTGACGTAAGATGAAGATTAAATGAATCCTCTCCCTGTTTATATAACAGAGCTCGCCGGCGGTTCATATTCCACCATAAACTGGATGTAATCAGTCTCGAAAAAAGAAGAGTCATCATGACATTTAATAAGTTCATTTGGATATTCTCAAAGAACTTCGAAGTCTTTCCGACTTCCAAAAAATTTGAAGTCATCTCAGCGTGACTGATTTCATTTTATCATCTTATTTCCAAAGTATTTCGAAAATTTTGAAGTCTTTTCAATTTTTCGAAAACTTTGAAGGGGGTCTTGTAGGCCTTTAAAAATGACAGTCACGCTGAGTTGATCAGGACAGAGTCAAAAGTCACGCTCAGTTGATCCAGACAATATTTACAAATCACGCTGGGGAGACAGCTCATCATTTGTCAGAGAGTAATTATGACTGACAGTACAACAGTCGAAGAATGTCTCTTCGTATGCCACGTATGCACAGAATTCGAGAGATCACAGCCGTCTATTGCGTGATTTTCGAAATCTTCTTCAGCAAGACTCAACCTTCGTCAAGTTGGCGTACCAAAAGAGCTTCTTGTCATTTAATGTGACTGACAAAAGCAATCACTACCAGAGATTTTGTGTCAGTCGAGGCACGCTGAATCAAGACAGCTCGCAGTTCTATCTCAAGTCTGCGTGGATTCTGAAGTTTTCTTCATCAATGTCTGCGTAGATTCTGAAGCTTCTTGCCCCAAGTTTGCGTGGATTTTGAAGCTTTCTACCCCGAGTCTGCGTGGATTCTGAAGTTTTCTTCATCAAAGTCTGCGTAGATTCTGAAGCTTCTTGCCCCAAGTTTGCGTGGATTTTGAAGCTTTCTACCCCGAGTCTGCGTGGATTTCGTCTTCAACAAGTCTGCGTGGATTTCATCAAATTGGAGTACGTGGCAGCCATGCCACTGATCTCTCACCTGTGTGTCCTGTAACTTGCACACGACTCATGCATGATTGCCATGTGTCTAACAGTTACAGGCCACGTCCAGTAACTGCTCATAACCTTGCGTATGTTAAATCCTGCGTGATTTTCAACTAAGCACAGGCTGTGAAGACAGTTATCTTTTCAGTTATTATTTTTGACTCTATAAATAGAGTTCTTTTTTTTTATTTATGGTACGGATACATAGTTATCTACTGTCAAAATTTTGAGAGCTTTTCTTCTTCGCATAGTCCAAGGGATAAAGTGATCGTCTTCTAGATCAGATTCCCACAGTTGTAATTTTCCCAGATACACAATAAATAAAGGAATTTATTTATGGAAAACAAGGTGGAGATGGAATTGTGGAAGCAGAAGGCCAGATTAAAATGGGACTCCGAAGGGGACTGTAATTCGAGATTCTTTAACTCTTGTGTTAAGGGTCGCAGGCATAAGCTTCATTTACACCAAATTTGTGACAGAAACGAAAACCTGCTGGATGACCAGAGCCGCATTCAAGAGGAGGCTGCCAACTTCTACTCCAATTTATTCTCCAAAGAAGCCATCGTTAAGGATGATGAGTTCCTGGCCAAGGTCCCCAAATTGATCTCTGAAGGGGATAATGAGCAGCTGCTCACTCCTCCCTCCACTGAGGAAGTCAAGGCCGCAGTATGGGCCCTCGACGAATTCAACGACCCCGGGCCAGACGGTTTCTCTGGTGTATTCTTCAGATCTTGCTGGGATTTTATGGAAGCAGACTTCCATGAAGCCACCACCGCATTCTTCCAAGGGGCCACCTACCCCAAATCCATCTCCAATGCCAACCTTATCCTCATCCCCAAAAAAGATAACCAGGGGACCTTTAAAGACTTTAAACCCATCAGCCTTTGCACTTTAACCAATAAAATTATCTCGAAGATAATCAACAACCGCATGTCCGCTCTCCTCCCTAAGATTATCTCCGAAGATCAAAGTGGTTTTGTCCCAGGGCTGAACATCATTGACAATATCCTCCTAGCTCAAGAAATGATCACATGCATGAAATTCCTATCTAGAAGGGAAACGTTGTCATCAAACTTGACATGGAGAAAGCATACGATCGTCTGGACTGGCAATTCATGATTTGGGTTTTCAGGGCCTTCGGATTCTCGAAATCTTGGATCGACCTCATCGTCTGTTCGATCAGCAACTCATGGTTCTCCACCGTCATCAACGGACAAGCCACAGGTTTCTTCACTGCCAGTCGCGGGATCAGACAAGGTGACCCTCTCTCTTCCACTATCTTCATTATTACGGCGGATGCTCTCAGCAGAAACCTCAAAAGTATGGCCAATACTCCCATATTCTACCACTTCCATACTACTATCGGCTGCCTTTTGATCACGCTTCTCTTCTATGCCGATGACATTCTTATTTTCTTTTCTGGCAATATTGAATCTTTCGAGGTGGTTCATAGCACGCTTGAGAAATACTCCAGATGCTCAGGCCAATGCATTAACACCAACAAAAGCGTCATATACACTCACCACAAAGCAGATAGGATCTACTCCGCGGTGCTCTCCATCCTGACTTTCTTCTCTACTGTATATCCACCGTTCTCCTACTTGGGCTATCTGTTGGTTTATGGAAAGTCTAATTCAGGCATCCTCGTGAGTCTAGTTAGCAAAATCAGGTCCAAAATCGAGGGATGGCACAACACGACCTTATCTCCGGGTGGCAAGGTGATTCTGATCAAACATGTCCTCTCCTCCATCCCCATCTATACCCTTGCCGTCTGCGCCCCCCCAAAAAAAGTTCTATACTCGCTCGAATCTCTATTTGCCAACTTCTATTGGGGTCACACCGATGGCAAGAATAAACACCACTAGGCCAGCTGGGTCACCATAGCCAAACCCACCGAGGAGGGAGGGCTGGGCTTCAGCATACTACCCCACATCGTCGATACCTGCTCCATGAAGCTGTGGTTGAAGCTCCGCTCGGACAATTCGCTTTGGACCAGGTTCATGAAGGCTAGATATTTTAGACTCTCCTACCTTGCGACAGCCGTCGCTCGCCGAACCCTTCATTCGCCTCAAGCTCGGTGACGGCCGTTCGTCGATGTTCCATGAAAGTTGGCTTGGGGATGAGGTAGTCCAGCAGTCACCGACTAACATCCCTCCTTGTGAGATTCGAAAGCTGTAGTTACAGTACCTCTGGCTAGAGGTGGGACAGTATTAGAGCACGACTTGGCGTGGAGGTGGCCACCAGCCTCGCTGCCGCGGACCTGCGGATCGTCGAAACCCTGGATACATTGTGGTGGTCGCCCAACCCTGGCGACACATTCTCCTTAGCCTCGATTAGGATTGTGGCGAGAGGCATTGGTGTTCCTTCCCCTTATACCGCACCATTCTGGCAGGCATACATCCCAATCAAATGGTCCATTTTGATTTGAAGAGCCCACCGACGAAAACTCCCTACCGATGACATCCTAACCTCCTTCGGCTTCAGCTTGGCTTCACGGTGCCACTACTACACATCCCATCAAGCTGAAATTGCGGAGCACATCCTACTCTCCGACGAAGTCACAAAACAGATGTGGACGAGCCTTTTTACTAAATGTTGACACAATTATTATCCGGGCGGCCTTAACGATCTCCTAACGAACTGGAACAGCTCTCATGGGCATCAGATCGTTGCTGCCGCTGGTATTTGGGTCCTATAGAAGAATCGAAATAAAGGAGGTATGAAGGTCGCCAATACAACCCCGACGAACTGATCAGGGAGGCTATCAGACAGGTGTGTAAAGCCACCTGGCATTGCCACCACTCCCCGGCCAACTTTTGGGAGGCTTTGGCTTTTACCGGCGACTTGGCATCGATTTAATTCAAAAATACACACACACATTCAATTCAAAAATAGATACAATAGGATATATATATATATATATATATATATATATATATATATATATATATATATATATATATATATTCTTGTGCCTTGTATACGTTTCTGGAATCGGCTTTTCAGCCTTGATTAATAAAATGGGGGTTTTATTAATATATATATATATATATATATATATATATATATATATATACATATATATATATAGGAAACCCCCTCCTATTATTAAAGACGGCTCGAAAATCAAAGCCGATACACGTATACAAGGAACAAAATGTCGAAGCCTATACAAGTATACCATAAAAAAGAAAGAGAGGGGTGGCGAAACAACCGCTAGGAACTAATGTTCTTGAACTGTGGGAGCACAACGTGCTCCTCTTGCGGCATTGGCGGAAAACCTCCCGAGCGAGCTGGTCGGCAGAGTATTGGTGACCTTCGTATCTCGCCTTGTTGCGATTCTTCCTAATCACCCATGTAGCGGCCGCTGCGACGATCTGGTGGCCATGGGAGGCTGAACCCCAAGAGGCCGCTAGATCGTGGAAGCGTCCGCCGCCCGGATCTATGTTGAATAACTTGTTAAGGGTCCTCCAAATACTGTCTGGAAGGGTCCCCTGACAGAATGTGTGGTCGATTGTCTCCATCGGACGCTCAGAGCAGCAGATGCATGCAGAAGCTAAGCTGATCCCGATAGTGTTGAGGATGTCGTCTGTGGGTAACTTCATTCTAATGGCTCTCCACATTAGGAAGGACCACTTCTTGGGGATGCAGGTTTGCCAATAGTGCACAATGGAAGTGTACTGCTGTCCGTTACCCGGGATGGCGCATCTCGCCGACCTCACCGAAATGGCCCCAGACGCTTCCAGTATCTATCTAAGTTCATCTGCCTCGTCTCCAATGCGTAGTCCGCTCGTGCGAATGCTATCCACCGCTTTATTACCGGACCATTCACGAATCTGATCCCACTTCCAGTCTTCGTTGGTGGGGTTCCATAAGTCTCTGATCCTGCGGCCTCTCGGGATCTCCGTGCGACAAGGAATCATGCTATCCTCGACCCATCTCTCCAGGAATGGGTCCGAATCACCCGTACCCAAATGAAGTCTCATTGTAGGCTCTGCAAGGTCTCGGCCAATGAGGATGCGGGGCCATGCCGCTAAGGATCTGCAGTTGGAAGTGGCCAAAGAATGGTGGGCGTGTTTGAAGTACCTGGCTTTCAAAAACCTGCTCCATAAGTTGTTGGGCATGCGCATTTTCTACCACAATTTCATCGAAAAGGCTTTAACAATGTGAGTGAGTTTGGTGAAACCCAAACCCCCTTCGTCGGTTGGGTGAGCCATAGAGTCCCAGCTGGCCCAGTGATGCTTATCAAGGCCATTACTGTGCCCCCAAAAGAAATTACAAAAGATCTGTTCGATCGAAGATAGGACAATCTTAAGCGACGAGCAAACAGCCAGAATATGAATGGGGATGGAGGTGAGAACGTGGTTGATGAGTATCATCTTGCCACCAGGGGATAAGGTAGCATTGTGCCACCCTGCCAGCTTTTTTCTGATTCTATTAGACAAGTCCTCGAATAGGGCCACGTTGGATTTCCCGTGCGCTAGAGGGCAGCCAAGATAGTTGAATGGAGGGTGGACAACAGAGAAGGATGTTAAGTTTGAGAGATTGATGGCATGCTCTCTATTAGTCTTGTGGTAGGCGTAGATCACGCTCTTAGAGTGGTTGATCTTCTGGCCTGAGCATCTAGAGTACCGCTGCAGTGTTTTGTGGACCACTGCCACCGCTCCTTCATCCCCTGAAGAGAAGATGAGTAAATCGTCAGCGAAGGCCAGATGGGTGATGATAGGGCACCCGCTGGAAGTGTGATAGTGCTGGAAGTTGTGGTGTTGACCATGTTGTTAAGGTTCCTGCTCAGGACGTCAGCAGCAATGATGAAGACCGTCAGCAGCAATAGGATATATATATATATATATATATATATATATATATATATATATATATATATATATATATATATATATATATATATATAATATATATATATATATTTATATATATATATATATATATATATATATATATATATATATATATATATAATATATATATATAATATATATATATATATATATATATATATTATATATATATATTATATATATATATATATATATATATATATATATATATATATATATATATATATATATATATATATAATATAAAGGGAAGGAAATGAAAAGCATGTGTGTGTGTATATATGAAGTGCTGGTGGGGGGGTTTAAAACCTTCTCAGGAACCACTAACTCAAAATAATTACTCCAACTATAACATTTTTTTAGATATACTAAGAACTATATATATAAGGATATAAAGGAAAATCCAAATCAATTCACAACCTAACACATATCAACCCAACTCAAAAACAAAATGGAATTCAAATTTGAATCAACTCAGAAAAACTTAGTTGGAACTCAATTTTAGAAATTTTGAGTACCAAACCAACTCAAGATATCAAGTATCCAATTCAAAACCGAAAACTCAATACACTAACCCAACTCAAAACTTGAAATCTTAAATACACATCCATATACTGTACAAACTGGAAACAGATAGGGGGTGTATGTGTGTGTCATGCTCGTATCCATACCGAACCAAAACTATGTCCACCTTGTGTCCAAACAATGCGTACCCGAAACAGTATAGTGTGCGTGTGTGCGGTATGTGTCGGGCAACCCAGAGACTCGTGTGTCCAACGAGAAGCCTCGTGCTCATGCCAGGGGGTAGCTAGGGTGTCAGGGTACGTGTCTAAGTGACTACAATGTGTCCATGTCATGCCGTGTCGTGTGTCTATACGCGTATCGGGGAGGAGCTGTACGCACGGGTCCGCACGGCCTCGTGGGGAGGTGTCGGCCAACCTAGGACACGACACACGCCACCACGTACCTCATTATCGAGTCTGTGGGTATCCTATGTATAGGGATAGGTGTAGGACACCCTGTTTTGATTCTACGTGTCCTCTTGTCTGCGCTACAAACGCGTGTCAGGGCAAATTTTCCGCGCATGCGCACATCATCCCGAATCCAAGCTGCCTTAATAACTTCCTAACCACTCCATCAAATCACCCTAAATTTTAGGAGTATGATGTCAGGCATAGCCCCCATGTGTCCACCAATTTTTACCCTAAACTGTGTCATGTCCATCGAGTTATGGCACTCGAGAGGAAGGATAGTGCATGGGAGCTCGTGCTACGTTCCCCTGTCCGATTTGGACACGAAAATTGTGCCAAAATAAACTAAGAAATAGGGTTTTGGAATCCTCTCATATAGGGTTACAAATATATGAAATTAGTTTTGAAAAACAATAACTTTTAATTCTATGAGGCATTTCATCAAATACATGTTACAATACACCGACACGCCTCCGATACACATATCAAACGGACACAAAATTTTACCAAAGTACATCTACAGGTCTAGGGAACCTAGATGCATGCTTCTATGAAGAGAAAATAGACTATTAAAGTGTTTAGAAGCATTTACCTTTTGAGAGTTAGAATCTCAATACAAAAGCACTCCAAAATGCCTCGACACCCAAATCCTACGGTCAAACGCCTCCAACTCCTTGCTAACTATCCTCCAGCAACTTCCTCTCCTCACAAGGATCGCAACCCAATACGTTTGGTCCAAATCGGATGAAAGATGAGAAAAAAGAGGCTACTTTGAGGAAAGTGGAAAATTAGGGTTTGTAAAGAGGCTTGGCGGCTAAATGTTATGAATATTTATAGAGGGGGGCTGTTGGTCGGCCATGGGCTGCTAGGGTTAGGGTTTATTTATGGACAAAAACTCCACTTAAGTTTAATAGAAAGTATTTTAGCAAAAATCTCAAAAGCGATATAATAAAAAAAACTAAAATGAATTCAAAAAATTTTCTAATTAGGACTAAAACTTAAAATTCAAATCTAACTTAATAATTAAGTTTCTAAAGTCATGGTTAGTCTATAATCTTAGTTAGCTAAGGTTAAACCAAATACTAACACAAAAGCACCAATTCAAATATTATCAAAAATTCAAAATCACACAATTACCAAAATACCCCTAATCTAAAAAAGTGGTAGTGACAGCTGGAACCTCACAGTGGATGGGGATTTGAGAACGAGATCGACATGGATAGCTTCCAGGTCCCCTTTACATGGACCACAAGGTCCATTTCTTGTTTGGAGTCTCTAGATTCCATACGAATGGTCCATTCTGATATGGAGAATGATTAGGCAGAACATCCCCACAGACGACACCCTCGGTCCTTCGGCGTGGCGATAACCTCTAGATGCCATTATTGCTCTAACCCCAAAACTGAGACCATTGATCACATTCTCTCTTCTGACCAAACTGCATCCTATGTTTGGGAAAGATTCCAAATGAATTACGGTATTTACTTTACTGGAGGCTCGCTGCTCTCACGACTATTCACTTAGGGGGACAACCCCACTCTTCTCACCCAATCTTGTATAGCATTGGCGATTATCTAGATTCATTGGAAGAACAGAAACAAATACAGATATGAGGGTACATCCTTCCCCGTGAGTGACTGGTGTCTAAGCCTTGAGACAGTTCTGAAAAGCTGGACGCTCCCGTCGTTATCTTTTTGGTGACCCCTCTGAGCTGGCCACAGTGATCGAGCTTAGATGATCCCCCCTAGGTCGCCTTTGGTATTTTTTGTTGTTTTCTTTGACCACGTACTTCGATATTGGTCATAGTCGAGGTCGTGTGCATATACTGTATGACCCGCCTTGTAACCTTATTTTTGATATCCTACTTTCAACGAATTTGATTTCTTAAAAAAAGTAGGAAAAAATAATATTATATATATTATTTTTATTATATAATAATATATAATATATAAACAAAAAATAATATATAATATATATATAGATATATATATATATATATATAGATATATATATATATATATATATATATAATATATATATATATATGGTAGTTGTGATGTCTTAGAATTAGTGTTGATTTTAGTTTGTTATATTTTAGGAGTTCGTGATTGATTCACTGTAGAGGTTAGAGCTGACCATTGCTCTATACTATTTCAGCTATTCTAGCAAAGATACCTTGCGATACGTGAACTATTTAAATTCATAATATTATGCTTATGTTTGTTATTGAGTTCTCTAGTTGGTGCGTTGCATCCAAGTATGACTTGACGACCATCCAAGCTGACGTCTATGTGTGTGTATGACTTAGTGTATAGACGATGTGCTGGATAGTTGTGAAGTTATTCTTAATAACTTTTATGCCTTATCACCTATCATATACAATGTTTTAATAGATTAAGTCCAGAAAGAAGAAACCTTTGTATTATTTTAAAGAAAGAGTACAACAAAAATATTAACAAGAATTTCTAGTACATATAGGAATTAGGGCGATGGAGATTAAGTCTACTTCGACTTCTTTACTCCGTTGACGATCTGATGTAAAAGTTGATGAAGCTTGTCTGTTGATGAACTCTTGACAGCAAGGGAGAACTTTATTACTGAAAGCTCCCTCTCTGGAAGTTCTTAAAAGATGTAGCATACGTAGCCTCTCTGTGCCTCTGTACGAGGAAGACACTGTCCTCTATTTATAGTTTTTCTTCACTGGAACAACTATGCATGTATGTACCAAAAATACACTGTCTTATGTCTCAGAGACGCATGAAAATGGATAAGAACATAGGCCTTAGGGGTTAGTAGGGAGTGAACATGTTAAAGAAGCATGTATAGCTTGCCACATGTTTTGAGATGTGCTGTACGAAACAATGCCATGTCATCACAAGATTCCTTTACTATGGATTAACTACGCATTAAATAACTTTTAGGCGCATAGTATTATACTGCTTACTACAGATGATATCTCTTCAACATCTTAGAAGTCGACCCATGACACAATTGCAGCTGTAAAAGTAATAATGATGACGACGTAAGTGCTGACGTCCTCCATAGAATCTGTGAACTGAATACTACCTAAGGTTTATCATCTCTTTCCGTAAGACAAAGTCATGCGTCAGAATGATCTATGTGTCATTCTGCCCTTCTTGAAGCCATGCGTCTCTTTGACCAATACTTAGTCTTTAAAACTCGTATACTTCAGGAACTACTTCAATCTTTAAAACTTTTTTATACGCATAGAATCTATGTGCCCCTTCTTGTATTTTTCATGCTTCTACAGGACACCCTTCAAAGTTTGTAAAACTTGAACAAACTTTGAAATACTTTGAACATGAAGCATGAGAGGGAACTTTGCCACATAAAGCGTAGAAGCATAAGTTCACTTACTATGAAGTCATTACTTTGACTCTATCTTTTGAAGTCTGAACCGTCGTCAAAATTCATGGAGGTCGTTTCTAGCAATCACGTGGATCAAGGCTCAGTCAACTATCATCCGTGATTTCAGGAACAAAAAATCATGTAACAGTTAATGATGATTTGATCTTTTTACCAAAAATCTTTACGCATGGCAGATCGCACATGATGGGTTTTCATCTCGATTAATAGGGAATATCCTGACAGAATTTGTCATCACCACTTTTCGTCATAAATTTAAAAGTTCGAGTTCTAGCAGAATCATGCAAACTTGTGAGGAGATTCAGTATCATTTTTCTAAGAAGTCAGAAGAAAAATCAGCCTTCAGATACTATTTTTTGAAGTACTCTTTCTTTCTTCCAACAATCACTTCGTTCACACAAAATAGATGGCAGAGAGCTTCACTCTAGTCATGTTTGAACACATCTTAGTACTAGAGTACACAATTGTAGAAGTAAAACTTTAACAAAAATGAATTATCAATTAGAAATTCCAGCATACACATAAGTGGAGTTGTCACCAAACTTTATCAACGAAATGCATTACTGGAAGACATTGTTATCACATAGCACATAGGCACATGGGATTTAATGTTTTTCTATGCGCCTTTAGCTATTATGTGGTAGAACTGCATAATCCTTTCAGAATAACAACTAAATTTCATGCGCCTATCTCCTTTAAACTGTCATACTTTTCAGGATACTCCTTGAATGATTGGATCTCAGATGGAGCTTGGAAGGACATTATAATGTCTTGTTCGGCATGATTCAACATATTAAAAGGATTTTTACTGTTCTCAGACCTAGCTAGTTGTTCGCCCCAATCTGATAATGCTTACAACTGGCTGGTTTCACTATCGTAGCATCTATGCTGATATTGGGTTTGAATCCAAACCGAAACAATGTCGATGATGGACAGTGTTGGTAGTTGGCAAGGATAAACGGGCTTTATGCATGCCCAATTTTGTATTCTCCAGCCGGGGTACATTATGAAAGACATAGAGAGGAGCCCATGCTGGTAGATGCATTAACATGTGGCCCAGGTTTGGTACAACCGCAAGAATGCAAGGTTCAGAGTACCTAACCATTAGAAGTGCTTACCCTCTTAACATTATCCTCCAGTGCAACACTTTCTGTGTTTTTGACTCGCGCTGGTGCAGGACTTGATGGAGAAGACCCGAAATGTAATAGATCTCCATAAGACGTAACTGCGACTTTAGAATGAAAATCTAGAATGTAATAGATCTCTATCATATGTAATCATGATTTTGATTGTCAATAAAAAATTATTTTGTCTTTCAATGTAATCTCAATATTGCTGCGTAAGTTCTTGTCTTCATTATAACATACCTATCTTGAGCAAGAAGTGACGCATGAATTTGCAAAGATAAACCAATATACAATTGTCGTATTATTTAATCATTGAACTTTAAAGAGATGAAACTTCATAATATGTAATGAGATCCTAGCTACATAAATTTGTAAGAAACATAGCTATAAAATCTATTATGACCTGAACGTGTAGGTTAATCTAACACATGGAATTTCTATTGCTGAGACGTATGGCAATACTATCAGTTTTTCTCTGAATTTATGTCTGATTTGCAAGTACTTTTCAATGTTCTTTCATTTTCTTGTAATTTTCTGCTTATGAGAATTTGGCTCGCCTTTGAAGAGTCCTGCCTCCAAAATGCTGCATAACTGTTTGAAGTAGAAACTGTCGCATAAGATTTTGACTATCATTGTACATAACCGTTTGTTATAGCTTTGACTGTATAGGGCTTCCAAGTGATATAACCACAGAAGAGTATAAACGCATAAATTTGGTTCTTATCATTACGTGTTTGGTTCTTGAATTCACTGAAGCATATGTACTTTTTAATCTTTGAGGCGCATGCTGGTTATGCATATTTTCAAATATTTTTGTTTGATTCTCAGAATCCCCTTAGACTTCCAATTAATATTAATGCATGAATCATGCGACTTGATATGCCAAAATCAATGTTTTGTTTATGTGTCAGCTCTGTGAATCTTGATTATGAGGATACTTCAAACGATACTTCGAAGATTGTGCCTTTCATAGTAACTCAACTCCCATTAAATAGATTAATCATTATTAGCATGCCGCCATTTACTATTCTGTAGGAAATTTTTATCTCCCGAAGCATTCATTTGAGGGAAACGAAGAGTCATTTTCTTCTATAAGTAGTAGTGAGGAATTATTGTTATTGAACTGTTCTTCCAATGGCTCCGAAGAAAGCATCTCCTTGCAAGCACGCTCAAATGCTAAAGTGGACTGCTCCCCTGCGGCTGCCTGGTGTGTAGACTTTGCTGCAGCTATACTAGTACCCCTGTCGATCGTTATAGCCCCGACTCCAGTACCCCCTGTCAACTCGAGGAGGGAAAATTAGCCGGATAAAGCTATCTATGATGAAGACTTCGTAGACTCTCTTGGATTGTCTCTTAAGTGATATCGCAAAGCCATCTACCTATTCTGAACTTTGAAGGGAGAGAGAGAGAGCAGCAAGGGAGTAGATGCCTTCCGTCGACTCTGCTTTATGATTCAGGTGTTCAAACACTTCAAGACATTGCAGATGTGATCAGTGACCCTGATAATGATTATTACTGTTCTTTGCCGTAATTGTTTAGGGTTTTATCTTTATTTTATGGTCCTTTTT
>JANAVB010033620.1:19925323-19980323 GCA_029216955.1 Iris pallida
GCTTTTCAGCCTTGATTAATAAAATGGGGGGTTTTATTAATATATATATATATATTATATATATATATATATATACATATATATATAATAGGAACCCCTCCATCTATTAAGACGGCTCGAAAATCAAGCCGATACACGTATACAAGGAACAAAATGTCGAAGCCTATACAAGTATACCATAAAAAAAAGATAGGGGTGGCGAAACAACCGCTAGGAACTAATGTTCTTGAACTGTGGGAGCACAACGTGCTCCTCTGCGGCATTGGCGGAAACCTCCCGAGCGAGCTGGTCGGCAGAGTATTGGGACCTTCGTATCTCGCCTTGTTGCGATTCTTCCTAATCACCCATGTACGCCGCTGCGACGATCTGTGGCCATGGAGCTGAACCCCAAGGGCCGCTAGATCGTGGAAGCGTCCGCCGCCGGATCTATGTTGATAACTTGTTAAGGGTCCTCCAAATACTGTCTGGAAGGTCCCCTGACAGAATGTGTGGTCGATTGTCTCCATCGGACGCTCAGAGCAGCAGATGCTGCAGAAGCTAAGCTGATCCCATAGTGGAGGATTCGTCTGTGGTAACTTCATTCTAATGGCTCTCCACATTAGGAAGGACCACTTCTTGGGGATGCAGGTTTGCCAATATGCACAATGGAAGTGTATTGCTGTCCGTTACACCCGGGATGGGCTCTCTCGCCGACCCTCACCGAAATGGCCCCAGACGCTTCCAGTATCTATCTAAGTTCATCTGCCTCTCTCCAATGCGTAGTCCGCTCGTGCGAATGCTATCCACCGCTTTATTACGCGACCATTCACGAATCTGATCCCACTTCCAGTCTCGTTGTGGGGTTCCATAAGTCTCTGATCCTGCGGCCATTCTCGGGATCTCCGTGCGACAGGAATCATCTATCCTCGACCCATCTCTCCAGGATGGTCGAATCACCCTACCCAAATGAAGTCTCATTGTAGGCTCTGCAAGGTCTCGGCCAATGAGGATGCGGGGCCATGCCGCTAAGGATCTGCAGTTGGAAGTGGCCAAAGAATGGTGGGCGTGTTGAAGTACCTGGCTTTCAAAAACCTGCTCCATAAGTTGTTGGGCATGCGCATTTTCTACCACAATTTCATCGAAAAGGCTTTAACAATGTGAGTGAGTTTGGTGAAACCCAAACCCCCTTCGTCGGTTGGTGAGCCATAGAGTCCCAGCTGCCCAGTGATGCTTATCAAGGCCATTACTGCCCCCAAGAAATTACAAAAGTCTGTTCGATCGAGATAGGACAATCTTAAGCGACGAGCAAACAGCCAGAAATGAATGGGGATGGAGGTGAGAACGTGGTTGATGAGTATCATCTTGCCCCAGGGATAAGGTAGCATTGTGCCACCCTGCCAGCTTTTTTCTGATTCTATTAGACAAGTCCTCGAATAGGGCCACGTTGGATTTCCCGTGCGCTAGAGGAGCCAAGATAGTTTAATGGAGGGTGGACAACAGAGAAGGATGTTAAGTTTGGAGATTGATGGCATGCTCTCTATTAGTCTTGTGGTAGGCGTAGATCACGCTCTTAGAGTGGTTGATCTTCTGGCCTGAGCATCTAGAGTACCGCTGCATGTTTTGTGGACCACTGCCACCGCTCTTCATCCCCTGAAGAGAAGATGAGTAAATCGTCAGCGAAGGCCAGATGGGTGATGATAGGGCACCGCTGGAAGTGTGATAGTGCTGGAAGTGTGGTGTTGACCATGTTGTTAAGGTTCCTGCTCAGGACGTCAGCAGCAATGATGAAGACCGTCAGCAGCATAGATATATTATATATATATATAATATATATATTATATATATATATATATATATATATATATATTATATATAAATATATATATATATTTATATATATATATATATATATATATATATATATATATAAATATATATAATATAATATATATATACTATATATTATATATTTATATATATTATATTATATATATTATATATATATATATATATTATATATATATATTATATATTATATATATATATATAATATAAGGGAAGGAAATGAAAAGCATGTGTGTGTGTATATATGAAGTGCTGGTGGGGGGGTTTAAAACCTTCTCAGGAACCACTAACTCAAAATAATTACTCCAACTATAACATTTTTTTAGATATACTAAGAACTATATATATAAGGATATAAAGGAAAATCCAAATCAAATTCACAACCTAACACATATCAACCCAACTCAAAAACAAAATGGAATTCAAATTTGAATCAACTCAGAAAAACTTAGTTGGAACTCAATTTAGAAATTTTGAGTACCAAACCAACTCAAGATATCAAGTATCCAATTCAAAACCGAAAACTCATACACTAACCCAACTCAAAACTTGAAATCTTAAATACACATCCATATACTGTACAAACTGGAAACAGATAGGGGGTATGTGTGTGTCATGCTCGTATCCATACCGAACCAAAACTATGTCCACCTTGTGTCCAAACAATGCGTACCCGAAACAGTATAGTGTGCGTGTGTGCGGTATGTGTCGGGCAACCCAGAGACTCGTGTCCAACGAGAAGCCTCGTGCTCATGCCAGGGGGTAGCTAGGGTGTCAGGGTACGTTCTAAGTGACTACAATGTGTCCATGTCATGCCGTGTCGTGTGTCTATACGCGTATCGGGGAGGAGCTGTACGCACGGGTCCGCACTCCTCGTGGGGAGGTGTCGGCCAACCTAGGACACGACACACGCCACCACGTACCTCATTATCGAGTCTGTGGGTATCCTATGTATAGGGATAGGTGTAGGACACCCTGTTTTGATTCTACGTGTCCTCTTGTCTGCGCTACAAACGCGTGTCAGGGCAAATTTTCCGCGCATGCGCACATCATCCCGAATCCAAGCTGCCTTAATAACTTCCTAACCACTCCATCAAATCACCCTAAATTTTAGGAGTATGATGTCAGGCATAGCCCCCATGTCCACCAATTTTTACCCTAAACTGTGTCATGTCCATCGAGTTATGGCACTCGAGAGGAAGGATAGTGCATGGGAGCTCGTGCTACGTTCCCCTGTCCGATTTGGACACGAAAATTGTGCCAAAATAAACTAAGAAATAGGGTTTTGGAATCCTCTCATATAGGGTTACAAATATATGAAATTAGTTTTGAAAAACAATAACTTTTAATTCTATGAGGCATTTCATCAATACATGTTACAATACACCGACACGCCTCCGATACACATATCAAACGGACACAAAATTTTACCAAAGTACATCTACAGGTCTAGGAACCTAGATGCATGCTTCTATGAAGAGAAAATCTATTAAAGTGTTTAGAAATTTACCTTTTGAGAGTTAGAATCTCAATACAAAAGCACTCCAAAATGCCTCGACACCCAAATCCTACGGTCAAACGCCTCCAACTCCTTGCTAACTATCCTCCAGCAACTTCCTCTCCTCACAAGGATCGCAACCCAATACGTTTGGTCCAAATCGGATGAAATGAGAAAAAAGAGGCTACTTTGAGGAAAGTGGAAAATTAGGGTTTGTAAAGAGGCTTGGCGGCTAAATGTTATGAATATTTATAGAGGGGGGCTGTTGGTCGGCCATGGGCTGCTAGGGTTAGGGTTTATTTATGGGACAAAAACTCCACTTAAGTTTAATAGAAAGTATTTTAGCAAAAATCTCAAAAGCGATATAATAAAAAAACTAAAATGAATTCAAAAAATTTTCTAATTAGGACTAAAACTTAAAATTCAAATCTAACTTAATAATTAAGTTTCTAAAGTCATGGTTAGTCTATAATCTTAGTTAGCTAAGGTTAAACCAATACTAACACAAAAGCACCAATTCAATATTATCAAAAATTCAAAATCACACAATTACCAAAATTACCCTAATCTAAAAAAGTGGTAGTGACAGCTGGAACCTCACAGTGGATGGGGATTTGAGAACGAGATCGACATGGATAGCTTCCAGGTCCCCTTTACATGGACCACAAGGTCCATTTCTTGTTTGGAGTCTCTAGATTCCATACGAATGGTCCATTCTGATATGGAGAATGATTAGGCAGAACATCCCCACAGACGACACCCTCGGTCCTTCGGCGTGGCGATAACCTCTAGATGCCATTATTGCTCTAACCCCAAAACTGAGACCATTGATCACATTCTCTCTTCTGACCAAACTGCATCCTATGTTTGGGAAAGATTCCAAATGAATTACGGTATTTACTTTACTGGAGGCTCGCTGCTCTCACGACTATTCACTTAGGGGGACAACCCCACTCTTTCACCCAATCTTGTATAGCATTGGCGATTATCTAGATTCATTGGAAGAACAGAAACAAACAGATATGAGGGTACATCCTTCCCCGTGAGTGACTGGTGTCTGAAGCCTTGAGACAGTTCTGAAAAGCTGGACGCTCCCGTCGTTATCTTTTTGGTGACCCCTCTGAGCTGGCCACAGTGATCGAGCTTAGATGATCCCCCCTAGGTCGCCTTTTGGTATTTTTTGTTGTTTTCTTTTGACCACGTACTTCGATATTGGTCCATAGTCGAGGTCGTGTGCATATACTTTATGACCCGCCTTGTAACCTTATTTTTGATATCCTACTTTCAACGAATTGATTTTCTTAAAAAAAGTAAGGAAAAAATAATATTATATATATTATTTTTATATATATATATAATATATAAATAATATATATATATATATATATTATATATATATATTATATAATATATATATATATATATATAATATATATATATGGTAGTTGTGATGTCTTAGAATTAGTGTGATTTTAGTTTGTTATATTTTAGGAGTTCGTGATAGATTCACTGTAGAGGTTAGAGCTGGACCATTGCTTATACTTTCAGCTATTCTAGCAAAGATACCTTGCGATACGTGAACTGTTTAAATTCATAATATTATGCTTATGTTTGTTATTGAGTTCTCTAGTTGGTGCGTTGCATCCAAGTATGACTTGAGGGCCATGCAAGCTGACATCTATGTGTGTGTATGACTTAGTGTATAGACGATGTGCTGGATAGTTGTGAAGTTATTCTTAATAACTTTTATGCCTTATCACCTATCATATACAATGTTTTAATAGATTAAGTCCAGAAAGAAGAAAACCTTTGTATTATTTTAAAGAAAAGAGTACAACAAAAATATTAACAAGAATTTCTAGTACAATATAGGAATTAGGGCGATGGAGATTAAGTCTACTTCGACTTCTTTACTCCGTTGACGATCTGATGTAAAAGTTGATGAAGCTTGTCTGTTGATGAACTCTTGACAGCAAGGGAGAACTTTATTACTGAAAGCTCCCTCTCTGGAAGTTCTTAAAAAGATGTAGCATACGTAGCCTCTCTGTGCCTCTGTACGAGGAAGACACTGTCCTCTATTTATAGTTTTCTTCACTGGAACAACTATGCATGTATGTACCAAAAATACACTGTCTTATGTCTCAGAGACGCATGAAAATGGATAAGAACATAGGCCTTAGGGGTTAGTAGGGAGTGAACATGTTAAAGAAGCATGTATAGCTTGCCACATGTTTTGAGATGTGCTGTACGAAACAATGCCATGTCATCACAAGATTCCTTTACTATGGATTAACTACGCATTAAATAACTTTTAGGCGCATAGTATTATACTGCTTACTACAGATGATATCTCTTCAACATCTTAGAAGTCGACCCATGACACAATTGCAGCTGTAAAAGTAATAATGATGACGACGTAAGTGCTGACGTCCTCCATAGAATCTGTGAACTGAATACTACCTAAGGTTTATCATCTCTTTCCGTAAGACAAGTCATGCGTCAGAATGATCTATGTGTCATTCTGCCCTTCTTGAAGCCATGCGTCTCTTTGACCAATACTTAGTCTTTAAAACTCGTATACTTCAGGAACTACTTCAATCTTTAAACTTTTTTATACGCATAGAATCTATGTGCCCCTTCTTGTATTTTTCATGCTTCTACAGGACACCCTTCAAAGTTTGTAAAACTTGAACAAACTTTGAAATACTTTGAACATGAAGCATGAGAGGGAACTTTGCCACATAAAGCGTAGAAGCATAAGTTCACTTACTATGAAGTCATTACTTTGACTCTATCTTTTGAAGTCTGAACCGTCGTCAAAATTCATGGAGGTCGTTTCTAGCAATCACGTGGATCAAGGCTCAGTCAACTATCATCCGTGATTTCAGGAACAAAAAATCATGTAACAGTTAATGATGATTTGATCTTTTTACCAAAAATCTTTACGCATGGCAGATCGCACATGATGGGTTTTCATCTCGATTAATAGGGAATATCCTGACAGAATTTGTCATCACCACTTTTCGTCATAAATTTAAAGTTCGAGTTCTAGCAGAATCATGCAAACTTGTGAGGAGATTCAGTATCATTTTTCTAAGAAGTCAGAAGAAAAATCAGCCTTCAGAAGGTACTATTTTTTGAAGTACTCTTTCTTTCTTCCAACAATCACTTCGTTCACACAAAATAGATGGCAGAGAGCTTCACTCTAGTCATGTTTGAACACATCTTAGTACTAGAGTACACAATTGTAGAAGTAAAACTTTAACAAAAAATGAATTATCAATTAGAAATTCCAGCATACACATAAGTGGAGTTGTCACCAAACTTTATCAACGAAATGCATTACTGGAAGACATTGTTATCACATAGCACATAGGCACATGGGGATTTAATGTTTTTCTATGCGCCTTTAGCTATTATGTGGTAGAACTGCATAATCCTTTCAGAATAACAACTAAATTTCATGCGCCTATCTCCTTTAAACTGTCATACTTTTCAGGATACTCCTTGAATGATTGGATCTCAGATGGAGCTTGGAAGGACATTATAATGTCTTGTTCGGCATGATTCAACATATTAAAAGGATTTTTACTGTTCTCAGACCTAGCTAGTTGTTCGCCCCAATCTGATAATGCTTACAACTGGCTGGTTTCACTATCGTAGCATCTATGCTGATATTGGGTTTGAATCCAAACCGAAACAATGTCGATGATGGACAGTGTTGGTAGTTGGCAAGGATAAACGGGCTTTATGCATGCCCAATTTTGTATTCTCCAGCCGGGGTACATTATGAAAGACATAGAGAGGAGCCCATGCTGGTAGATGCATTAACATGTGGCCCAGGTTTGGTACAACCGCAAGAATGCAAGGTTCAGAGTACCTAACCATTAGAAGTGCTTACCCTCTTAACATTATCCTCCAGTGCAACACTTTCTGTGTTTTATGACTCGCGCTGGTGCAGGACTTGATGGAGAAGACCCGAAATGTAATAGATCTCCATAAGACGTAACTGCGACTTTAGAATGAAAATCTAGAATGTAATAGATCTCTATCATATGTAATCATGATTTTGATTGTCAATAAAAAAATTATTTGTCTTTCAATGTAATCTCAATATTGCTGCGTAAGTTCTTGTCTTCATTATAACATATACCTATCTTGAGCAAGAAGTGACGCATGAATTTGCAAAGATAAACCAATATACAATTGTCGTATTATTTAATATCATTGAACTTTAAGAAGATGAAACTTCATAAATATGTAATGAGATCCTAGCTACATAAATTTGTAAGAAACATAGCTATAAAATCTATTATGACCTGAACGTGTAGGTTAATCTAACACATGGAATTTCTATTGCTGAGACGTATGGCAATACTATCAGTTTTCTCTGAATTTATGTCTGATTTGCAAGTACTTTTCAATGTTCTTTCATTTTCTTGTAATTTTCTGCTTATGAGAATTTTGGCTCGCCTTTGAAGAGTCACTGCCTCCAAAATGCTGCATAACTGTTTGAAGTAGAAAACTGTCGCATAAGATTTTGACTATCATTGTACATAACCGTTTGTTATAGCTTTGACTGTATAGGGCTTCCAAGTGATATAACCACAGAAGAGTATAAACGCATAAAATTTGGTTCTTATCATTACGTGTTTGGTTCTTGAATTCACTGAAGCATATGTACTTTTTAATCTTTGAGGCGCATGCTGGTTATGCATATTTTCAAATATTTTTGTTTGATTCTCAGAATCCCCTTAGACTTCCAAATTAATATTAATGCATGAATCATGCGACTTGATATGCCAAAATCAATGTTTTGTTTATGTGTCAGCTATGTGAATCTTGATTATGAGGATACTTCAAACGATACTTCGAAGATTGTGCCTTTCATAGTAACTCAACTCCCATTAAATAGATTAATCATTATTAGCATGCCGCCATTTACTATTCTGTAGGAAATTTTTATCTCCCGAAGCATTCATTTGAGGGAAACGAAGAGTCATTTTCTTCTATAAGTAGTAGTGAGGAATTATTGTTATTGAACTGTTCTTCCAATGGCTCCGAAGAAAGCATCTCCTTGCAAGCACGCTCAAATGCTAAAGTGGACTGCTCCCCTGCGGCTGCCTGGTGTGTAGACTTTGCTGCAGCTATACTAGTACCCCTGTCGATCGTTATAGCCCCGACTCCAGTACCCCCTGTCAACTCGAGGAAGGGAAAATTAGCCGAGATAAAGCTATCTATGGATGAAGACTTCGTAGACTCTCTTGGATTGTCTCTTAAGTGATATCGCAAAGCCATCTACCTATTCTGAACTTTGAAGGGAGAGAGAGAGAGCAGCAAGGAGGAGTAGATGCCTTCCGTCGACTGCTTTATGATTCAGGTGTTCAAACACTTCAAGACATTGCAGATGTGATCAGTGACCCTGATAATGATTATTACTGTTCTTTGCCGTAATTGTTTAGGGTTTTATCTTTATTTTATGGTCCTTTTTTGCTTTTTTCTGGCCAAGTTTTGTAAACCCTTTGTCACTATTAATGAAACTTTCTTATTTTGTCAAACTGTTGTGAATAATCTATTGATCTGTATGTAAGAACAATCTCACAAATTTTGCATAAGATTAGTTTGACAAAATGCACATGAAAATATTCTCCTTATGCGCTTCTCATGACTTTTAGGGGAAATTGTCGGATGAAATCTTCTTATGCACTTCCCATGACTTGAAGGGGAAATAAATGCATAGGATTTTTTAGAAGAAGATCAATTTGGGGACATGTCTCGATATGTGGACTCGTTATCTAGGTTTTTTCTAAAAATTCGATGTAGATAACTTTTGAAAGTTATGTGCACTGTTTGACAACAACATATGAAGAATGTTTTTATAATTCTTTTTCCTATTTTTATGGTTTATAATGGCAGTATCCTGTATCTTCTCTTCATTTCAAAAGGAAAGAATACTTTCCATTTTGCTGGAGATATTTAATATCTGATATTTCTCTAGAGATAATATGTGCATAGGAAAATATCATATTTGTGTGGCCCTATTATCCGTGACATACTGAATCTAAGCATAGATAATAGGTATAAAAATGAACACTATTAGAGATAATATGGACATGATACATATTTGAAGTAGACCTATTATCCTTGACATACCGGATTAGGTATAAATAATAGAGTAAAGAATTTTCTCAGAGGTATTATAGACGTGACAAGTAGACCTTTAGTAGACCTATTACTTATGGTGTACCCGACTATCTGCAAGTAATAGGATATGATCAGAAACTATATTAGAGGTAATATGGACTTGATAGTCATTTCTGTTTAAATTTGCTCAGAGGTAATATCGACTTGGCATATTTATATCATTTTATAGAGAGAGTCGATGCTATAGAACAATTAAGAGGTAATATGGACATGAATATTCTTTCAGAGTAAATTTCCTCTGAGGTAATATGGACTTAGCAAATTTATGGATCTCTATAGAGAGTAAATGTCGTAGAATAATTCAGAGGTAATATGGACATAAATATTCTTTCGACAAAATAGATTATTTCCATCCCAACTAGGGAACTGAAATAAGATATCTTTAAAGCAGCTTGGCTTTAATGACGGCTTATAAATTGCAGAGTTTGTTTAAAGAATTCTTACAAGAATGTTTTATAAGAATTGAAGGTGATTCCACGAGGGAATTTGTAAGGACCCATTATTTATAACTTATCCAGAGCTGCTGCGATAAAAATAGTGGTTCAATATATATGATATTCTTTACTAGAAATAAAATATAAAATACTATTACAAGACTTTGCTGGGGAATATACCATCCTGTCTACTGCAATTTAAACATAATTTTTTTTCAAGAATTTTTTACTAATAGGCTTTATCAATAAATCTCTATTAGGCTTTAATAGCCTATATGCTCCATTCGAATACACTGATTTGACAACAAAAGGTCATTCCCATTTAGTTGTGAATTTTTTTTGCTTTTATGTGTCAGCACCATAGGCCTTTTTACTGAAAGAACTAGGTCACCGACCTGAAAAAATCGCTCATTTACCTTCTTATTAAAGGCTTTAGAAATGCGAGCCTGATACAACTCGATTCATTGTTGAGCCATAAGTCATTTTTCATCAAGTGCTTCCAATTCTTATAACCGCATATGGTCATTGTCCTTAATTATCAATTCATTAGATAAAGCGATCATGAGAGAAGGAATCTGAATTTCTAGAGGAAGAACTACTTCGGTTCCATAGACCAAAGAAAAAGGTATCATACCGGTCGGGTCCGTACTTAGTGCGATACGCCCAAAGACATTTACCAAGTTTATCATTCTAATCACGTTTATTAGATGAAATAAACTTCTTGAGCAACTTAATAATAGTCTTGTTGAAAGATTCGGCTAACCCATTCGCAGCAGGATTCTAAGGTGTAGAAGCTATATTCTGGATCCGATTTCTCTCACAAAACTGATAGAATTCATTGCTCACAAATTATGGACCATTGTCACGAATAATTCTCTAGCATTGTCCAAAATGGTAGATAACATAATGTTTGATGAAACTGATGACATTAGAAGTTTTTAATTCAACAAGTGGTATAGCTTCCGTCCATCTAAAAAAATATTCAGTTATCGCTAGGGTGAATCGATGCCACCTAGAAGAAGAAGGACTGATAGATCCAAGATATCCATTCCCCAGCTTCAAAGGACCATGATGCAGTTGTCAGATGTAGAAATTCTGATGGTTGATGTATGAAGTCTGCATGAATTTAACAAGCCTTATATTTTCTTGTGTAATATATGGCATCAACCACCATAGTAGGCTAATATAACCCAAGTACCTTAATCGATCCTGTATTTTTGGATCGGGTTGATGGGCACCACAAGTACTGTCATGAGCTTCACGAAGGGCCTGTTTAGCTTCGTCCTCAGATAAACATCGTAGAAGTAGCCGTCATATGATATTTGATACAACATTTTGGTTGCTGCATCATAAAAGAAGCGAAGAGAACGTCTTTTTATTGAAATTGCCTTATTCGGATCATCGGGAAGAATTCCAAAAATAATATATTATATAAATAGGAACTCCAATTTTTAATATCAACGTTTGCCGTTGCTGAATAGCTTTGATGAACATCTAGATTATTTTTAGTATAAAATAATTCTCGACCCATCACTATGATCGACTTCTGGGTGTTGACTTGGGTAGCAAGGGATGTTGCAGAGCATCTGCTTCTGTATTTTCTAACCGGGGTACATATTCAATAAAAAAAATGGTGAAGCAGCTATTTCGAGAATTGTTTAATAATATGGAATAAGATCTTCGTGACGAACCTCATGTTCTCCTCAAACTTGACTAACGTTCAACTTAGAGTCACCATAAGTATCCAAATAATCTACCCACAGCTGTTTAGCCAACTGGAGTCCAATAAGTAGAGAATTTTACTCTATAATATTATTGGAACAAGGCTCAGGCTCAATAAGAGAATAGGCTTGATGGATGACCATATTATCTGGGGATATCAACACTACCCCCACTCTTGCTACGTTGTTGCCTTTAGGACCAGTTCTTGATACTCTGTCGAAGAACATTCTCAAAATAGACTCCTCCGTCATTATATTAGACTCTAATACTTCATCCAAAATTTCATCATAGAGTTTAAAAGTTTCTACTATCTAGTATGTGGCTAGGAAATGAGCTAAAGCTTGACCTTTAATTGCTTTCTGGGGTACATAAACCATATCATAGGGAGATAACAATATTGCCCAAGTAGCAAGGCAAGAATTAAGAGTACTTGGTTTGGTCATGAGAATCCTAAGGGGATTGACCCTGGATATAACATGGATAGTTTGTTTAAGTACATAATAACACGTCTTTTGGATTGCAAAAATTAAAGCAAGACATTTCTTCTCAACGATATTATATCCATGCTCAGCACCGATCATCATACGGTAAAATAATAAATAGCTTGTTCATGCCATTCATTATTCTTTTGAGCTAACAGCGCACTAAGAAAATGTTTTATTATATAAATATGCAACAAGAATGGTTTATCCACAACTGGAGGTAATAATATCGGAGGATTGGTGAGATACTTTTTAATATCATCGAATGCTTGTTGATATTTTTCATCCCAGACAAAAGAGGCTCATTTGTTCTTTAATTGAATGAAGGGTCGACATCGTCCAGATAGATTTGAAATGAATCTGCGAATGTAGGCCAACCTGTCTTGTAGACCATGAAGTTTTTTAATATTCTCTGGAGGACACATTTCAAGAATAGCCTTAACTTTGTCGGGATCAATATGTATTCCCTTTGAAGTTATAACAAACCGAAGAAATTTGCTACTGGAGACTCCCAAAAATGACTTTGTAGGATTCATCTTGTGCTGGTGTATACGCATCAATTCGAATACCGTTCTCAAATGTTGAAGGTGATTGCCCTTTGAACGGCTTTTAACTATAACATCATCTACGTAGCATTCCACTATTTTTTGTAAATATTTGCAAAAAATTATGCTCATGGTACGTTGATACGTAGCTCCATCATTCTTTAAACCAAAGGGTATTACCGTATAGTAGTATACCCGTAATGGTGTTTGGAATGATGTGTGTTTCTCATTAGTTAAAAACATTTTTATTTGATTGTAGCATGAAAACCTATCCATAAAGGACATACGTTCCAAGCCACAAGTGTTATCAATCATGATGTCCGTAACTGGAAGAGGAAACTTATCTTTTGGACAAACTTGATTAAGATCTCGATAATCAATGCATACCCGAACCTTTCTATTTTTTTTCATGACCGGGATAATATTAGCAACCAATCAGCATATTGTTCCTCCCAAACGAATATGTTATCTATGAGTTTCTTTACATCAATTACAATAGCTTCCATTATATCTGGATGGAATTGCGGCTGTACTTGATTTACGGGTTTAGAATTTGGAAGTATATTAAGGCGATGCATTGCTACTTGTGGGTCAAACCCAGGCATATCTTTTTAACTCCAAGCAAATACAACTATATACTCTTTAATGAGTTCAAGAAGAAAATGTTTATCTTTGTCAGATAGACTTTTGTTAATGAATATTACTTTAGGCGATTCTAAGTCACCTAAATTAATTTGAACAACTTCATCTTGGGTAGGAGGTTCTCGTTGTTCAAACCGTATTTTCTACCGGGTCTCAAGCTGTTGAGCCCAAGGATCGACTTTAAAAGGCTCAATAAAAATATCATCATCCTCTGTTTGATCACCATATACCATATAAGCTGAGAAAACATCTCTAAATATTGCTCTCATATTGTGATTTGAATCCCACACTGAAGAATAAGAAGAACGAGAATGCGTCTCATCATCTTTTCATCTGAGATCTCTGGAGTGGTTAGAGGAATTACATACCCTAACCTAGAATGAGTACGATGATAATAGTCTTACGATTTTCCTTTTGGATTTGAGATACGCAGCGGTAAATATCGGTCCTTATCAAAATTAAGGCCCTACTGACTTAGTAAATCATAGTCCATTTTTTGAATAATATTTTTCGCTTGAGGAGTGTACCGGTAAAGCTACATCCTATCGATATCTGGTTCGGGATCATCGACCAAAGCCTCTTTAGGAATTTTTGCTAGACCAAAAATGATCGGTGTCTTGCTAATCGACCTAGCTGGTACTTCAAAGTAAGAATCCTCGTATAACAGACATGCAGTACTACTTCTAGCAAAAATAGATCCAGGAAGTGATGGCTTCTTGTCTGTAATAAATGAACACGAAGAGTCTATAGTTTTTAGACCAGTCTTAGGAACGCCAAAGTAATCAAAAGAAGAACCTCTTTCATTAGGTATGTGTATGATTTCTTCTTTCAGGAAAACAACCTCGAGAAGTTTGATACATGGAAGTTTATTTACAACATCTGCTTATGCACTGATTGTAGCATGAGTCCGATCAATCACCAGGGGCTCATAAGGTTGAACTAGATGCTTTCTTCGATGAAGGTCAACCACAAACGATTCATCTTTCTTAGTCCTTAGGTCAATCAGCAGAGGTTCCTCCTTATTGATGTTCATTTTGTTCTTGCATAGATCAAAGACAAAAGGTATACTACCCCCTTTAGGGATCTTCTGTGAAGTTCTGACAGTCTCCTTCCATACGGAACCTTTCAAATATATAGCCAGGGGCTCTTCAAATGTTTCTTTCCACATAGGGTATTTTAAATATATAGCTAAGGGTTCTTCTGTGGTTTGATCAATGGATGTTTCTTTCAGCTTATTGTTAACATCCTCCTCCTTATCCACCACCAGATGCGATGGTTCATCATCATATAGCTTTTGATCTAATGGTTTATACAACATTGCTTCAGAAAACTACACTATGACCCTTTTGAAAGGATCAACATCTGCGAACTCTGTACAGACTACCCCCTCTTCATTCACATATTTGAAACAATGATGAAGAGTGGATGGTAGAAGAAGATTTTCATGTATCTACGGTCGTTCTAACATGACTTTGTAGGATACATTAACGTCGATGACATAATAGGTAACCTCAGTTCAAAGATTATAAATTTGACATTTGAGACGGATCTTCCCTTGGGGATAACTTCGTCCGGTATTGAAGCCAGTGATAGTGGTGGAGGTAGCTAACAACTTGTGTATTGGAATCCCCAATATCTGAAGCAAACTTCAAGGAATAATACTAACCGATGAACCAGGATTAATATGGAGCGGTCCACCTTACAAGCCCCGATGTACCCTACGTAATACGTGGCCTATCGTGGCGGTTGTTCTTCAACAACTTGTCTTCCTGAGTAAAGATGATACTGGAAATCTTTTCTGACACACAATGACAATGAGGACAAGTCACAGAATCATCATCAGGTTCTGTTATTTGGGATAAATATGAGTTTGCATACTTAACGCCTCACTCAATGCATCTCGTGTCTCTTTGGAGAGACGAAGAAGCTCAAATCTGGATAACCGAGCCGAGGTATTGGTAAGTTGTGCCAATATGTCAAAATTAGAGGGTTTATCAAGCCCAAGAAGATTAGATTTATTCAAGTATTTATCAAACCTTACTTCTTTCTATTTTTTTCTCCTGGAGTTTGATTTGATGGACCTGATTCAGATGGAGCTGGTGTAGCAGGTAGATTAGGAGCGTGGACTACAGGAAAGGAATTATCATCTTGTACTTGATTGGAAGTCCGTAAGTATGTCTTTCCGAATCTAGTCTTCCCGACTAGAACTTCATTAACCATATTACATGGTTTACTCTTCATCTTCTTTCCCTGAATCTTGGTAGTAGAAAGGATAGATTTTGAATCCATATCTTGGAGAAGACCAGGATGGACCCATATAACCTCACGATGTTGAGTAGTGAGTGGTACAAGTCTGGTTGTTTGATCACGAACTGGGGAAGATTGACAACTTGTAGCACCGCCTTTGCTATCTGTATGATACTGTCTTGAATTTCAACAACAAAAAATCCCCAAATTGGAGAGAAACAAGATTTGTAGATACTTGTTTTCCATCTTTATGAAATGTGTTGGCCTTTGAATCTAGTATTTGCTGGATATGGATCTTTAATATATAACAATCATGTAGCGCCCAATCGCAAAATACGTAGGACTAGGTGCGTAAATATACCAGCTGAATAATATATATACGTAAGCTATAAATACAGTATAATCTTGGCTAAATAATCTCATCCACAAAATAAAGAATAAAGCTTTTTATAAAATCACATATGAAATATATGTTACTGGATGGAGACAAATCCTCTACCAACATGAAACTAGAAAGAAGGAAGTAGCAAATAAGAATACGAGAAGCAAAAGATGGTCCAAAAGCATGTCATCTTCGATAGGAAAGAGAAGACCAAGATCTTGGCTGGAATTCCTACAGAAAGTTAAGAAAACACATACTTGGAGAGGTCACCTGGTTCTCAGAGGGACGTAACAAGATACAGAAAAATATGTCATATGAACTGAAATAAAATCTATCACAAAATTATAAGTAAAAGTAAATAGTCCCAATTATAAAAAGATCCAGTATCCTATCAACATAATGGTGGACTATCCCTATAATCAAACAAAAACAAGGAGCATACTATTTTGTGATGTGATACTATCCTATGCCATGATTAGAACGGAGTTTGACATGACATCAACTAAGGTCACCTAAACATTCTACTATGTACATGCAGTTAAGAACAAACCATCATGTATGGGCACTCTGGCTATATGGGATTGACATAGTCCCCTCTTTGGGCATCAGGGCTACATCCATAACGGTCCATGAACATCAGAGAATATTAGTATAATAGGGAGAATCTGCTCTCTGGCGGAGCTCACAGGTTATAATGGATAAGTGCATATGCGGCCCATATGTTAAGGAACTGTTCTTCCCATCCTATCCACCTATCTAAGTAGTATCCACGACCATGTACCTCTAGTAATTGCCAAGTCTTCTAACATGTAATTGACAGTTATACCTAACGCATGTCTCATACGTACTGGTGATCAGCCAACATGCAAGTCTGGAGTCTATATGCTACTCATAACTTACACATATCTCGTGGCACATCCATGTCAAAGTTTATAAAATGCACTTAACAAGTGGTAGTCCCTTAACTCTAGGTTCACATACACAGTTTAAAGGCAAGCAATAAAAATATAACTAACACTTTGCATTATTTATAACTAGAAGAACAATAAAGTAAACCATAAACAGACAGTGATGCAACTAGAAATAAATAGACAGTGATATACAGTAACTAAATAATAAAGATACAAATAATTAAAAGCAGTAAATATGGCAAGGTATCTTGCCTGGCATGGTACCATGATCTGACATATCCCGAATAGTCCAATAGCCATGGTCTATGTGTAGAGTGTTAGGGTTATATACTAAAAGCATCACTTTTGTATCAATGATATTTTCCTATTATTTTTGAATAAGAATCATATGGGCAAATATTTGTATTTTATATTTCTTACATATTAATGCAAGTGTCTGAATTCTATATTGTAGATAATATGGTGT
Source organism: Iris pallida (assembly GCA_029216955.1). Classification (NCBI taxonomy): domain Eukaryota; kingdom Viridiplantae; phylum Streptophyta; class Magnoliopsida; order Asparagales; family Iridaceae; genus Iris; species Iris pallida. The sequence continues at coordinate 19,942,681 of JANAVB010033620.1, forward strand.
GTGGCGACACGCAGAAGATCATATTATCAGTTCCTTTTAGAATATATAAATGGTTCACAACCTAGATAGATTTGGACAAACCATTGGTATGTAATCAAGCATCAGTCTATCTTGACTATAGATTTATACTAGTTTACTTTGTGTATATTAAACAAGACAACTTGTGGTTGTTCTTTTGTACTGACTACATGAGCTTTTGTACTGACTACATAAGATAGCAAATATTTCTGTTATTATGGATGCTTCTGCTCTTAATCCGAGTATAATAACAGACAAGTATATGTATTGTGCATTATTTTGATTCATAAAAGAGTGAGATTCATAATGAGTCAATAACCTCTATAAATTGGGTAATGGCCTTATGTGTATGATGGACTATTGATTATGAAAGGAATCCATGTTCGAATATATCAGGTTGATGATGTCCCCTTAAGGAGCTCATAAGGATTGTCATGTAAACCCTGCAGGTGAATTATATTCGACATGACAAATAAAGTTGAGTGGTACTACTTAAAGATAAAAGATGTCGATCAATATAGTTGTGAGTAACTTATTTTGATTGATGGACATTCGATATCTTAACATGGGAAGACAAACAAGCATACAATAAGAAGGAGCCCATAAACGTAATTTAGGATTATGAAGATAGTGCAATAGTTGCTCTTTAGTGGACCGAGCTATTGTTAATATGTGTAGGTTATATGTTCGAGCTGAACACATGATAACTAGACTTGTTACTGTTTGCCAGGAACAAAAGTATAATAACTTCTTGCATTATAAAGAGAAGAAGTACAAAAGAGATCCTAAATAGAAAATCTAAGTACAATTTGATTTCGAAGAAGTGTGACGATAGAGATCGAACACTGTAGTGGTCCCTTTACTGCGTTGATGATCTGACGACAAAAAAAACTTGCTCTTACTCTCTGAGTGCCTTTGAGTGGATGATGTTGGTTTGCCAATCAAGAAGCAGTCAAATCTTCTAAATGAAGGAGGACTTTTTTTATTTATAGGCTGGCACATATATGATATGTGCATGTGCTTTTGGCACATAGGAGCACTACATGCACAAAAATGTAGCTGAATCTATTTTTAACTGCACTACTATGCTACGAATGGGCTGACATATGGCAGTTGTTGAGACTCATCTATTATTGAGATCTTGGGTTGTTGTCCCCGTTCACAAATATGACTGAGTCAATGACACATGTCGTGTGCACATCGCTCAAAGATCTTATTCTGTTAAAACATAATAGATTTGATCATATTTGATAGATATTATATCTTTGCTAGCCACGCCCATTTCAACAAGGGCTGCGCTTTTGGAGCGTCAGAGTAATTGCGCTTTAGGAGCATCAGAACAGCTGCACTTTGAAGTGCTGATGAGGGAGCTATAGTTTTGGGGTGCTAGGGCAGCTGTACTTTAGGGGCACGTTGGAGGCCAAGCTCTTGACTGACAGCTGATATCTGACATCTAATATATGTTATCTGATGTCCACTATCTAGCAGCTAACAACTTACAGCCTTCCCTGACATTTGTGTTAGCATGCCATAAATGTTGAAGTGATGGCCCCAAGATCTGTAAGGCTACACCTTTGGCACTGTGCTTTTAGCTGCTTCCAAGGAGCTACACTTTTAGCTACTACGCTTGTGGGTGCTCTGAGGCACTACACTTTTGGTTACCCAGAGTTGCTACACTTTCTGGATGTCATGTAGGCTATGCATCTAGACGTCCTAGAGATCCTTTTAAGGCATCTTGGGTCAACTTTTGCCACTTTGTGGTGCTTGAGAAGTGATGACTAAAGGCATAGAAACCTCATAAATGAGATATTGTGATGAATACGAGGTTCGTACAGTTAACTCGGAGCCTTTGACTAGCTACCACTTGGCATGTAGGTTTGACCATATATAGCCTATAAATTAGGGTATTTTTGTGGCACAACTTATTCGTGCATTCCCTATCTCTTAATTCATGTTAGAGATAATGCTGTACTCTGATGACTATGAGTCTTCTCCTTAACGAGCTTAGCAAAACTTGTGTCAGTCGGGGGCTAGGATTGCAGAACTCTTTGTTCAAAGAAGTAGCAAGTTTGATGAAGAAGTGTTGAAGAAGAACTCTACTGACTATGGATGGAGTTGTCCCTATTTATGCAATGTGCTAGCTGTACTTTGGTCCAAGATGACGCTGAGTGCCAAGATGTTCAATACATGGGCTTAGATTTATTGCTATTCCTATACCCGTTCGGTCGATGTTTAGTAGCTGCAGCGAGAAAAGGTCCTTTTTTTTCCTACATTGTCGGGGAATCGAGAAAATGTGCTTTTCCTAGCATACGTTATAAAATGCTTGCTAGGCTTGCACTTTGTATGTTGCACTTTTACGTAAGCTGTGCTTTTGTACGCTGCACTTTTATATGTTGAGTAGGTAGATGGCTTTACTCATGTAATCATGAAGATAAAGAATCTATAATAGACATATACTATTTTATAATCATGATTCATCAATAAAAAATCCCCTTTACGCAATTTTCTACCATTTGTACTATGCTTTTCTCGATGCTATCTGTTTGAATGTGCAACAGTTTTGTGATTTTGTCTTCTTTTGTAGATGATGTGCTTTTTGCTTTTCATGCTTCTACAAGAACCCTTTCAATAGTTTTTAAAGTTGGATAAGTTTGAAATACTTTGAAAAGAAACATGAAAAAAATTATATGTGGCTTGAGAAGTGTGCAGCACTTTGCTGACAGGCTGTCATCATTTAAGAGCGCAAGTAACCGTCATCAATTAGTGCCTTAGTCGTCATTTAATGATAATGACTCCTCATTTTTTGGAATAGATCAAGAATGATTTCATTCTACCACTGCACACATTTTCAAGCGTCTCTTCAAACCTGAAGCATTTCTTTAGTCTTATCTGTTGACACATGTCTTCTTCTATAAATAGGGATTTTTTAGAAGAGAGAAACTTTACTCTGTTCATTTTCTCTGTGTTTTTGAAAGAAAAAGACTCCTTCTTCTCCAACAGAAAAACCCTAGTTTTTAATGGCCCATAGGACTCCAAAAGCTCTCAAGTTTCCAAGGCCCCAAAGGCCAGTACTGTAAGCCCTAGTAAGGCCAAGGAGAAGTAGCCAGTCTCCGAAGTTGCTGCTGCTGAAGATGCTCCGGTCATCGACGAACACTTATATTCTGATGTGCGAAAGTCGTCGCAGTATGCTTCATGCCTTCGTTTTGGCAGAGATGGCCTCTGGTAAGCAATACTATAAAACATGCATTGATGCCCTAATTGCTGACGTACATTGGCACTAATTTTTGAAGTACATCTGGAAGATGCACTTATGCATGCTGATGCGCTGGTTCACTGAACTGTGCCTGCACTAAAGCTTGCTTGCTGATGTGTAGGGCCACTAAATAGTGCCTACGCCGAAGCTTGCTTGCTGACGCGTAGAGCCACTAAACAGTGCCCGTGCTGATGCTTTTTTTCTTATGCTATAAATTTTCTAACTTTTTTGCTTGTTTTATATGCAGTTTCTGTGGTTATCCCCAATTTGACGAGATCCTCTTCGACTCGTCAGTCTATTCTCTAGGTGTGCTTCGACGAGGAGGTGGTTAACCCTGCAAAAGAGTTAATCGCTCGAGACCAGCCTCCTCATCGATTAGCTATGATAGACCTCCAGCACTATGCCTACTTCTAACGTATGATGAGTCGAAGTAAGCTGTTAGCCAGTAGTGCTGGTGGTGGTGAGATGCTGAAGCCCCAATTCATTTTCGATGATAAGTTAGTCGCTAAAGAAACAAAGATCCTGAAGCTCAATAATGAGTGGTATTTCGACAACTACGACCGTAGCCCGTATATTCCTCTGACCGAGCGAAAACTTTCACTTTTGATCTTCTCTTATTTTGTTCAGAAATATCGTATGGAGTAGGATTTGAACCCTACTCTGGAAGGAGTCCTGGCAGGCCATTTAAAACTGGAATCTCGCTTAAGGAAGAGAGACACTTTTACGTATGTCCACGACGGCCTATCCTATCCCTTGAGGGTATTCCGTCCGGGTCACCTGTACAACGATTTGACCTCGACCATTTATCCTTTTGGAGATTCCATTTTTGCTAACCGGCTTCTTGCGGAAGAGGTCTCGTACCCGAAAGAACTTTTTCGAGTAGAAGGTTGGGTTCACCCTAAACCCAAGTGGCATAACTTACCTTATGGATATTGGCCAAGTACAAGAAGGAACTGAGAGAGATTGGCTATACCATGTTGTTAGAGCCACGGAATACGGGATATAAATCAGAAGACTCATCCTCATACCTTTTCATGGAGGGATTACGTCTTCACGGAACACCCCGCAGGACTGAGGCAAGTATATTTCACCACTCGTAGGGAATATACCGCAACTAAAGTCGAGGCATTGACAATAGAAGCGGGGAAGACAAGCCCTTCGGTGGATGCTGAAGGGAAACCAAACTCTATGGTTCACAGTTATTTTTATTAAAATTTGTGCGCCACGACTCCAAAGGCAGTATTGGCTGCCTTTCTGATGATATGGTTACCCACTTGCATGACACCCGGTAGTTCTGGTTCCCTAGGGCGAGTGAGTAGGAACCATATTATGTCGGCCGTGAAGCTGGTGTTTGGACACCATCTCACTCTTCTACCTGCCGTGGTCTGTAATACTCTACGATTCTTGCAAGAGTTTTCAAAGAGGATCATCAAGCACAGCAAAAAGGACGATGAATTTCCATGGATGTAGCTTCCCTACCATTACTTGCTGGCTTGGTTGGTATTACACCACCCGGGTTTAATGGATCCTGGTCTGGAAAAAGGTTACATAGACAGATATGCCTCCACACGCAGGTACCGTCGAAAGAAATGGATTCATTACGGTGTTCCCATTTCTAGATGGGTGGTAGGATATTTGACCGGCTATGACTTCTTCAGAAACCAGAACCACATACTTCTTACTCATGCTTTCACATGGGAGAAGTACTGGAGGACAAGGGCAACTAGGCGAGTATCTTGACGCGTGGAGCTTTCCATTGGCTACAATCCATCCCACCATCTTATTTGGTGTACAGGAACCAAAACCATATATTTTTGGAACCTTTTCTGCCGAATTGGTTTGCACGTCAATTTGGTTATAGCCAAATGATGATGGATAACACGATCACGTGCTTGAACTATAAACAGAGTTTGCTGGATGGCACAAACACATGGCATTAGTACAATATCGATTGCGCTGGGGCAAACTTTACAGAACCCGAGATCTATCCTAAGACACACTTTTATACTATGTCGTAAAGTTTTATTGCTCGACAAACAATTTTTCATCGAGCTACAATCGGCAATGGAGTTTTATCATTGGGATGAAGATGGAGGCTTCTCCGGGTGTCCTTAAGCACATTGGAGATTAGCTATCGTCAGGTGGCATGGCATCAAAGAAGTCTCGTGCCTCCCCAGAAAAAAAGAGGCCCCCGTAATCCCACCTTTGAAATGTCAGGCAGCTATAGAGGTGAGATCCTCCATCTAAAAGGGTTAAACGGGTTGCCCATAAGCTGACCATATTGGAGCATCTTGCTTCATTCTCTACCGAGCGGAATAAATGACAGCCCGCTAAGTCCTCTTCCCAGGTATATGGCATACTTTTTACTTTTTCAACTATAGGATTTTCTCCTTATTATGTTTTATTTATGCAGCCTATGAAGAAGAAGTCAAAATGGTCAAAGAAGCACATGACCGATTGTGCATTTGAAGTCCTTGAGGTTCTCCCTGTGGCAGCTGCTGCCAGGGTGCCCCCCGGGTGCCAACACGTCCGATGGTTAGGGTTGAGACGACTATCCCGTCCGAAGGCCCTCCATCGGGAAGGGTTGAAGGAACTGCTCAAGCTGAGGGGCCCTCGACGGTTGAGGCGCCCGTAACTACAGAGATCGAGTAGGCCACTGACCCGGAAGAGGTTTTAGAAATCTATACTGCTGGGGCCATTGACCCTGAAGAGGTGCCTCAGCATGCTTCGATCGCCTTTTTCGATTATCAGCATAGACACTTTTTGGACTTGTTGGTGGCGTATCAAGAAAAGGCCTCTACGGAGGAAATAATAAATGAGCCCCTTGTGGTACCCAAGGACAATCCTATCATGGCTGAACGTAGGGCCGAGGAATCTGCACTTTTGTGGATGAGACGAACAAGATAATCGAGGGCACCAAAAAGGAAGTCCAGAAGAATGTGACTGAGCCCCCTCCTAGTGATGATAAGGCAGCCGAGGAAGGTGTCAAAGATCGAGCCAACGAATTGGCTAAATAAGTGTCGGTCGACTTGGTCGTTGTAGAGAAAGTTGCTACGGAGGCATCGGATCAGCCTTTTTCTGTCGGGAAACCAAAGGCAAATCCTAGGACTAGGGAGTCCTCGACTCTGGAAGGTCCTGACCCAGGATGTATTCCTTGGGGAATCACCCACGGTGCTACCTCTAAAGCAGTAGCACCGGAGCTGGATCATGCAGCATCAGGGGCTAGTGTGGATAGTCCTATGATGGCCTCTGTTTCTGTGACGGCCATGATCGCTTCTGCCCCTGAGACCGCCTCTAGTTCTGAAATGGATACGGCTACTCCCGCTTATGTTCATCTTTTACGCGGGCCTTCTACCGTGCCGCCTCTGATGACTCCAATGACCATAGCTAATACTGACTACTATGTCGGACTGATTGTCAAGACCATTTATACTGCTTTGACGTGAGGGATCGCCAGTATTTTAGAGCATGGTCGAGGTTTTGCACTAGCTCAATCCTCGGTAGCTTTCCAATTGGTATCGTTATGGGGCCATCCCGTTTATGAGGCGATGGCCGATGCCTTGGAGGCTTCGGTTGTGAAGTTGGAGGCTTATCTCACGGAGCTTAAGGTCCTCGAGCGTAATCTTTCACCCTTGGTGGACGAGAAGTTGGAAAAGTTGATCGCTGACTTATCTCGATATAGGTTGGGGCTGGATGCCCTTGCGTACGAGACGACCGAGATCGAGGTGAAGGTAGGGTGATGGTTACTGCGATAGAAGTACAAGCCTGCCTCCAGGAAACCTTGGCACAATGCTGGAAAGACTATTGAGAGCAGATTTGGCTTCTGGAAGAAAAATTATTGACTGTCGAGGAAGAAATAGAGAAGGCAAAAAACGAGCAAGTGTCCCTTCGCCAACAGTTTGAGGCCTCGATCCAAGCTGCTGAGAACGTGAGCACCCGCCGAGCAGAGCTAAAGGAGGCTTGTCGAGGCATATCTTACTTCGAGGACGAGATAGCGACGTGTCAAGAGGCAAAATACCGAGCCAAATAGTTTGTCAGGCCAAGAATCGCCTTCTTGAAAGGTCGGATCGGTTATCTTATGCATTGACCAACTTAGTCAATAATTTTGACTTTTGTTTTCTCATTTTGTGCCACTTTTTCGAGAGGCTTTTTATTTTTTCTATAGTCAAGCTTTTCCCTTTCCCGGATTATGAAAAGAAGGAAATAAAAGTCTTTATTTTATTCTTTATTTGTCTATTTACTATGAAGTTTGTGGTAGCGAGAATCCTATTAGAGGTTGTTTTAACATGATAGGGTGGAAGTAGCTCCGCTGGGGATGTTTTGTAGGAATGTTTATGCAGTAGTAGTATGGACATGGTAAACATTTAATTTGATGACAGGGTTGTCTTTATCAGAGGTTGTATGAACATAGAAAGACACAACTCTGTGGGTACATAAAAATAATTCAGAGGTGAAGCGAACTGAATGTCTTTATGCAGGGTTAGGTAACACAGGGGTTGCTATGGTAATAATGTTTACTCAAAGATAATATGGACATGGTAAACATAATATTTGAAATCTCTCACACAAAGGTTTAAACAAACATAGTAAGATAAGACTGTAGAGAGAGATTCAGTGGTAATATGAACATGATCACTAGACATAGTATTTCTTTAGAAATTTGATATTGATCAGCATCGTTAACCGATCTCTATTAGGTTTGGCCAGTCGGTAAGCACCATTAGAGTACACCATCTCAATAACGAAGGGACCCTCCCATTTTGGTTTGAACTTTTTGGCTGATTTGCGAGTCATTACCATTGGCCTCCTTACTTATAATACGAGGTCACCAACTTGAAACGTCCTTTCCTTGACCTTTTTGTTGAAGGCTCCAAAAATTTGAGTTTGGGATAGCTCGAAGTTTGGGATAGCTCGATACGTTGCTGAGCTAGTAGATATTTTTCATCCAGCGCTTCCAATTCTTGCAATAGATGACAATGATTGTCCTCGTCGGTTAACTATTATTGATAGCCACCCGTTGAGATAGAATCTGAATCTCTAGGGAAGAACCGGTTCACTCCCGTAGACAAGGAAGAATGGCGTATTGTAGTGGGTATCTGGATAGTTATACGATAAGCCCATAGACATTCACCTAGCTTTTCATTCTAGCGGTGTTTATTAGATGATACGAAGTCCTTCTTGAGTAGTATGAAAATTGACTTGTTGAATGCTTCTGCTAACCCATTTGCCACCAAATTGTAGGCTTTTGATGCTATATTTTGTATATGGTTTTTATCACAAAATCGGTGGAAGGTACGGCTCACAAACTGGAGCCACTGTCATGAATAATTTTATGAGGGACTTTGAAGCGGTAGATAACGTGGTGCTTAACGAAGTAGATTAAGTTCAAGGTTTTTACCTCCACCAACCGTATCACCTCCGTCCACTTAGGGAATTAGTCGATAATAGCGAGGATGAACCGATATCCTTTGGAGGACGGAGGGCTGATTGGCCCAACGATAACCATTCCCTAAGTTTCAAATGGCCATGTTGCCATCGTAGGGTATAGGAATTTGAATGGTTGATGGTTGAAGTCAGTGTGAAGTTGGCATGCTCAATATATCTTAGCGTAATCACCAGCATCTGCATCATTGTGGGCCAATAATAGCCTATACGTCATAATCGGTCATGTAACTTAGGATGGGTTTGTGAGCTCCGCAAGTGCCATCGTGCGCCTTTCGGAGTGCTTCTTTTGCTTCGGCATCAGATAAACACCAAAGAAGGATCCTTTCGTAAGAACGATGATACAATATTTTAGTAGTTGTGTCATAGTAGAACCGGAGCGAGTGTCTCCTAATGGAAGTAGCTTCCTTCGATTCCTTGGATAGGATTCCATAGATCGCATAGTCTATGAATGGGAATCGCCAGTCTCTAATATTAACATTAGTGTTTGTCTATACAGAGTAGCTCAGGTACATACATAGGTTATTCTTTGGGCAAACTAATTCTTGCCCTATCACAGTGACGAAGTACTGGTTCCAGATTCTGTAATTAAGGTATATGTTCTATAAAGAACTCGACAAAGGTAACGATGATGTCGATTGCTGCCTGATGATAATGGACCAGATCTTCATGTCGGCCCTTGTACTAGCCTCTAACCTAATTTATTATCAGTTTTAAGTCTCCATAGGCCTCTAGGTGACTTCCAACTGTTTAGCGAGCTGAGTCCAATAATAAGGGCATTGTACTCAGCGACATTATTGGTATACGATTCCATGAGCAAATATGCACAGTGAATAACTAGGCCCTTGGGAGTGACTAAAAGCACCCATACTCCTACAATAATTTTGTCTTTGGGGCTTGTTCTTGAAGCACTATCAAAGAACATCTGTCAAACGGGCTTTTTCATGACCGTATTGGACTCTAAGACCTCGTCTAGAATACCGTCATAAAGTTTTGATGTTTCTGGAACGGGGTGTGTTGCCAGAAAATCGACCAATGCTTGATCCTTAACTGCCTTTTGCTGGATGAACACCAGGTTATAAGGCGATAACATGATTGCCTATGTAGCTAACCGTGTGTTTATGGGGTTGACCCTAAAGATGACATGAATTGTCTGCCCGGCTATATGGTGATGTGTCTTTTGGATAGCAAAGTCTAGAGCAAGGCATTCCTTTTCTACAGGATTATACCAATGTTCGACACCAATCATTACTCGTGACCTGCATTACTTTTCTTGGCTAGAAAGGCACCGAGAGAATGGTCTATAGCGCAGATGTAAAGTAAGATGGGCCTTCCCACTACCGGATTTACTAGGACTGGGATGCTGGTTTGGTATCTCCTAATGTACTCGAACGCTTGATGGCATTCTTTGGTCGAGACATAAGAAACTCCTTTTTTATTAGTTTACTGGAGGGTTGCCATCACCCAGGAAAATATGCTCTGAATCTTTGAATGTATGCCTAGCATCCTTCTAGGCCTCTAAGCTCACGAAGATTCTTTGGTGGAGCCATATCCAGGATGGCCTTCGTCTTTTTAGGATCAATGTGAATACCTTTGGCAGTAATGATGAAGCCCAAGAACTTACTGCTGGAAACTCCCAGAAAAGACTTGGTTGGGTTCATCTTTAGTTGATGTGCCCGCATTAAGTTAACATTGTCTTTAGATCTTACAGATGGTCGGCCTTCTTCAGTCTCTTAATAGCAATGTCATCAATATACCATTCCACTATTTTTTGCAGATGTTCACAAAATACAGTGCTCATAGCCCACTGATATGTTGCCCATATGTTCTTCAAACCGAATGGCATTACTGTGTAATGGTAGATTCTTTTTGGCGTTCGAAATGAAGTGTGCTTCTCATCGTCAGAAAACATTTTGATCTGGTTGTAGCCCAAAAATCAATACATAAAAAACATACATAAAAAACATACGTTCATGATTAGAAGGAAAATCTCGTCTTCTGAACAGGCCGAGTTGAGATCCCTGAAGTCTATGTAGACTCGAATCTTTTTGTTCTTCTTGGTGATGGGAATAATATTGGCAACCCAATCTAGGTGTTGCTCTTCGCGAATGAAACCGTTGGTGATGAGCGTGTTCACCCCAATGTCGATAGCATCCATAACATCAGGGAAAATGTTCCGTTGTTGTTTGACCAATTTAGCGTTTGGCTGAATATTAAGCTTATCCATTGCGGCCTGCGGGTCTAGCCCTGTCATATCCTTATAGCTCTAGGCGAAGACATCAATGTAATCTTGGATAAACTATATCAAAGATCATCGATCTTCTCCTATCAAATTTTTGCTAATAAAGACGGGCTTGGGTGAAGACTCATCTCCTAAGTCGATTTGCACGACCTCAACTTCGGTGGCAGGTTCTCATTGTTCAAAATGACACTCCCAATGAGATCCTAGGCATTGAGTCCAGGGTTCTTCTTTGAAGAATTATAGCATTTGGTCTTCATCGTCCACTGGTGGATCTACAGAGGTCATATTGACTGACAATTCTTTTTTAAAGGTATAGCCGATACTGGTATTGGAGTAGCAAGTCGCAGAGTCTGACGAGTGATAATGCAACTCGACTTCGGCTTCTGAACTCTCTAAAGTTGTTGGGGCGTCACGTTGCCTAACTTACGACGAGTTCTTTCATAGTAATCCTGAGACTTTCCTTTTGGAACATGAAGTCTTAAGGGAAGGCGGTGGCCTTTACCGTAGTTTAAGCCTTTGCTACTATTCAAGTCATAACCCATCTTTTGGATAAGGTGTTTGGCTTGAGCAGTATAACGACATATTTGTATCTTACTGTTATCTTGTTCTAGTCCAACAGGGGTAATCCTCTAAGGACGTTCTATCCGGCCGAAGATAATGGGCTTCTGGTCCTTCTTCCTTGTCGGGACCACAAAGTAAGCACATCGAGAAGGGACAATTCGGTTTTTGGTATTAGCGGTTGTTACTTGTGTTTGTAATGAACCTAAAGTTTTATCCAAGAATACATAGCATTCTATTGTGTACAAGAGTAGTTCAAAGATAGCTTTTTATTAATAAAATACAAAACTTTGTTCCGAGGGATTACATTATCTAAACATGGTGCCACTGTATCAACAAATATGTAGTCCCCCAGCTCTTCATCCATGAGGATGAAAACATCTATAGGAGAAGGTGGTGGGGCTTTGTGCCGTAGTTTAACTACCAAGGAAGCTAAAGCTGGAGGATCTTGGGATCTTGGAGCTGCTTCTAGGGTCCTTCTTGGCAATATGACCTTGATTGGTTCTTGGCCGCCTGCCAGCAATTTGACAATCATTGGGGTGGGAGCCATGTCATGCTCCAACCTAGAAAACCATTCATCCTCGTATTGATCTAACCTGAATCGATCGTCATCGCTGGGCGTAATGCCGTACGAGTCTGGAGTTGCACTCGTACAAGGCTAAAAGATGACAGGTTCTCAAAATGGTTATCTTGATTCAATATTAGCAGCAGAAGAAACAGAGTATAGAAAACAATTCTCTTTATTCAATAAGCAGCAAATTTATAGAGGCTTTTAATAACCCAAATGATTCATGCCAAATTGGCTTACAACACTCAAGTTCTCTCTTGTCCATAAAAGATTTTACCGTTTTATACATCATGTCTTCTATATCTCGACCGTATCATCCTGTTTCAAGTCCGAGCATCAATGCAATCGCACATCTCAAAATGCTGTGGCATTCCATGCCTCAGCATGTTCAAGCAAAGCTCCGCCGCGAGCAATCCCTTCTATGCATCTGCAAATAATCTGGTAGGAGATCAGTACTGATTCTCTAGCGTACTGATCAAATCCACTTTACTAAAATCGACATTAAGTAGATATATGAATCATGCAGCTTAAGTTGTGATCTTTCTACTTTTGCCTTAGGGTCAATTTTATGGCATATTCAAAAGCAGTAAAACATGTATTTCATGGCAAGCATGTAATTATTTATTCACGTAAGCAAGCAAACAACATAATTGAAATCTCATGTTTGTTTCATGGTGCAACTTCTTACCAACAATGATGCACTCCCACTTATACCATCGCAAGAAGAATATGCCTACCATCTTTCCTTGTCATGTTATATGTTATCTTTGTGTTGGATCTCTATGTGCCTATAATTTCAGCCCACCGACACTATCTATATGAAGGTCACTAGCATTCATCGAAGCCAGAATGGACTCTACCAATGGTATGACGGTGATTACTATAGCTTGGGTTGCTAACCCCAAAATTTGAAGCTCTTCCGAACATTACTATTTATGGTGCTCTATTTTTAATAGTAGGTCATAAGCCTCATAAACTAAAATGTCCCATATAATACCCATCTCAAATTCCCTTCTATATCAAATAATCCCAGTTTTTCCGACGTACATGGTTAATAGGATATCCGGGCACGAGAAATCATCAAGTCCATTTGACCATGCAACGTATATCAAATTCATACAACCAAACATAGTGTTGAGTCAGAAACTCATCAGTCGCATCATCTCAACATTCAATTCATCCATCTCTATTTTCGTTGGTATAATGCACCAACTCAATGTTCATCAAACTAACGTCCCGAAGGCCATGAACATCTCGAGGCAGCATGTCGCGTTCAATTGTTATTCAATTTCCTTCGACTCATGCATTCGATGCACAACCCGATTCAGTATTTCAGTGTTCTACATCTTAGTGTTTAATGTTCTCCTACTCGTGCATTTAATGCACGTCTCGACACAATCTTTCAACATGATAGACTTATGTTCATTCCCTACGACTCACGCATGAGGCATGCCTTCATAGAGTATTCAACGTTCTTGAGCTCGTGCATTAGGGCACTCGTGTCGATATAGTCTTCCAATATTCTAGTCCCCGAATTTGTGGACGGTGGCTTGAGCGACTCGTTTACTGATGTAGTTGTCGATATATTTATCCCATGTTCTTATGGCTTACACATCGAGGCACTCTTCATTACGATATTTTGATGTTCATTGGCAACTCGTACATTTGATGCACGTTTCAATTCAATTATTCTATCTTAGCATTCGACACGTACTACGATTGTCTCTTTTGAGACATGCCCATGGACTTGATAGGTTAACTTAGCATACAATAGTGCATTTTGATTACGCATGACGGAGTAGGAAAGAAGGATCAAAGACCTTCCACCTTAAGCCGATATGCCTTGTCATTTCGTCGAACTGATGCGGCTCGATTTCATAACTTTGTTGCATGACCAACTCTTCTAACTTAGCCGTTCGAGCAATTTTTGCTGCGTTGAACTATTCAACTGATTCGGCCTACCATGTTCTTACCTCAGTTGTGTCATAGTAGAACCGGAGCGAGTGTCTCCTAATGGAAGTAGCTTCCTTCGATTCCTTGGATAGGATTCCATAGATCGCATAGTCTATGAATGGGAATCGCTAGTCTCTAATATTAACATTAGTGTTTGTCTATACAGAGTAGCTCAGGCACATACATAGGTTATTCTTTGGGCAAACTAATTCTTGCCCTATCACAGTGACGACGTACTGGTTCCAGATTCTGTAATTGAGGTATATGTTCTATAAAGAACTCGACAAAGGTAACGATGATGTCGATTGCTGCCTGATGATAATGGACCAGATCTTCATGTCGGCCCTTGTACTAGCCTTTAACCTAATTTATTATCAATTTTAAGTCCCGATAGGCCTCTAGGTGACTTCCAACTGTTTAGCGAGCTGAGTCCAATAATAAGGGCATTGTACTCAGCGACATTGTTGGTATACGATTCCATGAGCAAATATGCACAGTGAATAACTAGGCCCTTGGGAGTGACTAAAAGCACCCATACTCCTACAATAATTTTGTCTTTGGGGCTTGTTCTTAAAGCACTATCAAAGAACATCTGTCAAACGGGCTTTTTCATGACCGTATTGTACTCTAAGACCTCGTCTAGAATACCGTCATAAAGTTTTGATGTTTTTGGAACGGGGTGTGTTCCAGAAAATCGACCAATGCTTGATCCTTAAATGCCTTTTGCAGGATGAACACCAGGTTATAAGGCGATAACATGATTGCCTATGTAGCTAACCGTGTGTTTATGGGGTTGACCCTAAAGATGACATGAATTGTCTGCCCGGCTATATGGTGATGTGTCTTTTGGATAGCAAAGTCTAGAGCAAGGCATTCCTTTTCTACAGGATTATACCAATGTTCGACACCAATCATTACTCGTGACCTGCGTTACTTTTCTTGGCTAGAAAGGCACCGAGAGAATGGTCCATAGCGCAGATGTAAAGTAAGATGGGCCTTGCCACTACCGGATTTACTAGGACTGGGATGCTGGTTTGGTATCTCCTAATGTACTCGAACGCTTGATGGCATTCTTTGGTCGAGACATAAGAAACTCCTTTTTTATTAGTTTACTGGAGGGTTGGCATCACCCAGGAAAATATGCTCTGAATCTTTGAATGTATGCCTAGCATCCTTCTAGGCCCCTAAGCTCACGAAGATTCTTTGGTGGAGCCATATCCAGGATGGCCTTCGTCTTTTTAGGATCAATGTGAATACCTTTGGCAGTAATGATGAAGCCCAAGAACTTACTGCTGGAAACTCCCAGGAAAGACTTGGCTGGGTTCATCTTTAGTTGATGTGCCCGCATTAAGTTAACATTGTCTTTAGATCTTACAGATGGTCGGCCTTCTTCAGTCTCTTAATAGCAATGTCATCAATATACCATTCCACTATTTTTTGCAGATGTTCGCAAAATACAGTTCTCATAGCCCACTGATATGTTGCCCATATGTTCTTCAAACCGAATGGCATTACTGTGTAATGGTAGATTCTTTTTGGCGTTCGAAATGAAGTGTGCTTCTCATCGTCAGAAAACATTTTGATCTGGTTGTAGCCCAAAAATCAATACATAAAAAACATACATAAAAAAACATACGTTCATGATTAGAAGGAAAATCTCGTCTTCTGAACAGGCCGAGTTGAGATCCCTGAAGTCTATGTAGACTCGAATCTTTTTGTTCTTCTTGGTGATGGGAATAATATTGGCAACCCAATCTAGGTGATGCTCCCCGCGAATGAAACCGCTGGTGATGAGCGTGTTCACCTCAATGTTGATAGCATCCATAACATCAGGGAAAATGTTCCGTTGTTGTTTGACCAATTTAGCGTTTGGCTGAATGTTAAGCTTATCCATTGCGGCCTGCGGGTCTAGCCCTGTCATATCCTTATAGCTCTAGGCGAAGACATCAATGTAATCTTGGATAAACTATATCAAAGATCATCGATCTTCTCCTATCAAATTTTTGCTAATAAAGATGGGCTTGGGTGAAGACTCATCTCCTAAGTCGATTTGCACGACCTCAACTTCGGTGGCAGGTTCTCATTGTTCAAAATGATACTCCCAATGAGATCCTAGGCATTGAGTCCAGGGTTCTTCTTTGAAGAATTATAGCATTTGGTCTTCATCGTCCACTGGTGGATCTACAGAGGTCATATTGACTGACAATTCTTTTTTAAAGGCATAGCCGATACTGGTATTGGAGTGCCAAGTCGCAGAGTCTGACGAGTGATAATGCAACTCGACTTCGGCTTCTGAACTCTCTAAAGTTGTTGGGGCGTCACGTTGCCTAACCTACGACGAGTTCTTTCATAGTAATCCTGAGACTTTCCTTTTCGAACATGAAGTCTTAAGGGAAGGCGGTGGCCTTACCGTAGTTTAAGCCTTTGCTACTATTCAAGTCGTAACCCATCTTTTGGATAAGGTGTTTGGCTTGAGCAGTATAACGATATATTTGTATCTTACTGTTATCTGGTTCTAGTCCAACGGGGTAAGCCTCTAAGGATGTTCTATCCGGCCGAAGATAATGGGCTTCTGGTCCTTCTTCCTTGTCGGGACCACAAAGTAAGCACATCGAGAAGGGACAATTCGGTTTTTGGTATTAGCGGTTGTTACTTGTGTTTGTAATGAACCTAAAGTTTTATCCAAGAATACATAGCATTCCATTGTGTACAAGAGTAGTTCAAAGATAGCTTTTTATTAATAAAATACAAAACTTTGTTCCGAGGGATTACATCATCTAAACATGGTGCCACTGTATCAACAAATATGTAGTCCCCCAGCTCTTCATCCATGAGGATGAAAACATCTATAGGAGAAGGTGGTGGGGCTTTGTGCCGTAGTTTAACTACCAAGGAAGCTAAAGCTGGAGGATCTTGGGATCTTGGAGCTGCTTCTAGGGTCCTTCTTGGCAATATGACCTTGATTGGTTCTTGGCCGCCTGCCAGCAATTTGACAATCATTGGGGTGGGAGCCATGTCATGCTCCGACCAGGAAAACCATTCATCCTCGTATTGATCTAACCTGAATCGATCGTCATCGCTGGGCGTAATGCCGTACGAGTCTGGAGTTGCACTCGTACAAGGCTAAAAGATGACAGGTTTTCAAAATGGTTATCCTGATTCAATATTAGCAGCAGAAGAAACAGAGTATAGAAAACAATTCTCTTTATTCAATAAGCAGCAAATTTATAGAGGCTTTTAATAACCCAAATGATTCATGCCAAATTGGCTTACAACACTCAAGTTCTCTCTTGTCCATAAAAGATTTTACCGTTTTATACATCATGTCTTCTATATCTCGACCGTATCATCCTGTTTCAAGTCCGAGCATCAATGCAATCGCACATCTTAAAATGCTGTGGCATTCCATACCTCAGCATGTTCAAGCAAAGCTCCGCCGCGAGCAATCCCTTCTATGCATCTGCAAACAATCTGGTAGGAGATCAGTACTGATTCTCTAGCATACTGATTAAATCCACTTTACTAAAATCGACATTAAGTAGATATATGAATCATGCAGCTTAAGTTGTGATCTTTCTACTTTTGTCTTAGGGTCAATTTTATGGCATATTCAAAAGCAGTAAAACATGTATTTCATGGCAAGCATGTAATTATTTATTCACGTAAGCAAGCAAACAACATAATTGAAATCTCATGTTTGTTTCATGGTGTAACTTCTTACCAACAATGACGCACTCCCACTTATACCATCGCAAGAAGAATATGCCTACCATCTTTCCTTGTCATGTTATATGGTATCTTTGTGTTGGATCTCTGTGTGCCTGTAATTTCAGCCCACCGACACTATCTATATGAAGGTCACTAGCATTCATCGAAGCCAGAATGGACTCTACCAATGGTATGACGGTGATTACTATAGCTTGGGTTGCTAACCCCAAAATTTGAAGCTCTTCCGAACATTACTATTTATGGTGCTCTATTTTTAATAGTAGGTCGTAAGCCTCATAAACTAAAATGTCCCATATAATACCAATCTCAAATTCCCTTATATATCAAACAATCCCAGTTCTTCCGACGTACATGGTTAATAGGATATCCGGGAACGAGAAATCATCAAGTCCATTTGACCATGCAACGTATATCAAATTCATACAACCAAACATAGTGTTGAGTCAGAAAATCATCAGTCGCATCGTCTCAACATTCAATTCATCCATCTCTATTTTCGTTGGTATAATGCACCAACTCAATGTTCATCAAACTAACGTCCCGAAGGCCATGAACATCTCGAGGCAGCATGTTGCGTTCAATTGTTATTCAATTTCCTTCGACTCATGCATTCGATGCACAACCCGATTCAGTATTTCAGTGTTCTACATCTTAGTGTTTAATGTTCTCCTACTCGTGCATTTAATGCACGTCTCGACACAATCTTTCAACATGATAGACTTATGTTCATTCCCTACGACTCACGCATGAGGCATGCCTTGATAGAGTATTCAACGTTCTTGAGCTCGTGCATTAGGGCACTCGTGTCGATATAGTCTTCCAATGTTCTAGTCCCTGAATTCGTGGACGGTGGCTTGAGCGACTCGTTTACTGATGTAGTTGTCGATATATTTATCCCATGTTCTTATGGCTTACACATCGAGGCACTCTTCGTTACGATATTTCGATGTTCATTGGCAACTCGTACATTTGATGCACGTTTCAATTCAATTATTCTATCTTAGCATTCGACACGTACTACGATTGTCTCTTTTGAGACATGCCCATGGACTTGATAGGTTAACTTATCATACAATAGTGCATTTTGATTAGGCATGACGGAGTAGGAAAGAAGGATCAAAGACCTCCCACCTTAAGCCGATATGCCTTGTCATTTTGTCGAACTGATGCGGCTCGATTTCATAACTTTGTTGCATGACCAACTCTTCTAACTTAGCCGTTCGAGCACTTTTTGCTGCGTTGAACTATTCAACTGATTCGGCCTACCATGTTCTTACCTCAGTTCGTTATGTAGCAATGATTTGGTTTTGCGGACTCCGTTACAAACAAGGTAAACTGTCGACCTCTTATAGTTTAGTATAAAATATTTGCTTGCACACAAAACCAACTAAAATTAGTACTTATTCGAATCGAACTTATGCTTTGCATCGATTCGATTTAATAGATCTTCGAATTGATTCAATGCTTTCTTTTGGGCCAACATAGCACTTTGCATCGATTCGACTCGATACATTTCTTGGGTCTACGTAACTCTCGTATCGATTCACATCGATACTTCTTCGAGTCAACGCAACTATTCAAGTCAATGACTCAGTAAAATGCATCGTTCAGAGTGGGACATTACATAATATACCACTCAAAAAAAGTTTCATCCTCAAACCAAAACTAACACTTAATCCAAGTTTTCTCTAGATTATTTTACGATCTTATTCCACTATCGTCTGGATCATACAACTTAGTTTGGATCATACACATATTTTAGGCGTCCCACCAATATATACACTTCAGTCAAGCTCAGTTGTAGGAAATTGGAACAAGGCTAATTGATAAATTTTCAATCCTCGAATACTTGCCATCTTGTACTCTCAATAGAACTTATATCTAGTGGCCGTTCTCGTACTTTTATCCCATATGTATATTCGATACATATGTGATTCATTCAACAAAGTCACCGCATGCGATCGTATTTCCAATTTTATAGTCTTAGTACCGAATGTCAATTCTATGCGTTGTGTCAAGCCGTCGTATATCCAATCGCAACAAGTTTTTGCAACACATTACATTCGAAGTCGTTGCCCAACTATTTTGGAAGTCTCACTTTGCAACTCATTTCGATACATTTTTCCTTTGTTGACTTGTAAAAGCATCAACATCTAGTGCTACGGCCGCTAGGTGATATACCTAGACACCGTGCTTAAATTCTTTAGATGCAACTTTTAAATTGACGATGCTCAAAAGCAAGGGTCTTTCGGACAGAATTGTTTACACGAGTTGACGGTGCTCAAAGGCAACAATCACTTTGACACAAATGTCTTCTACGACGCATCTTATGTTCGATTCCTATCGAGTAAAAATTCCTTAGCCAAATTCCCAACTTCTCCATATCGGCACATCGAATATAAGTTCGATTGATACATGCTCAATTGCTAGGTTAATCTAAATCCAATTGACACAATTTGAAAGTCATTCTTTTACCGCTCGCACTCGTGTATAGCACGATTCTCAAGGTCGCCTATCCGTATCACCAAGTTTTTGTTCGTAAAATTTTATTTCGATCCGACCAACATAATCAATCAAGCATTCATCTGACATCTTCTCAAAATCTGACTATAAAATTCTCAGCCGAAGCCGTTCCACCAATTTTCGAAATAATTATTCGATTGCCTAGACTTATCATCAACATACATCACGTCATATTTGTTCTCGACACAATTTCTGTATATGACATCGTATGGGTCTGCAACATTGACTTTGATTTGACGGTCAAGTCTTCTAAGGTTATCTTACCGAAGCTATGGTCGATAATTATAGATCATTAACGAAGGACAATTACTACGAACCATGCTATATCACATTTTGGAGCCAAATTACGTTCACATAATTTCCATGGGACTCTACTCGAATCCAAACATACTTATTTCTCTCTGCACAACTGAGGCCCTTTTGTATTCTCACATCGAGCTTTTGTTTTCTTGTTGTCACGCCCCAGTACCGAAATACGGGGACGGACGTAGGCCAGCTACACCGTATAAGGTACGAATATGCTATACGGCGATGAAGGCTGTCAAGTCTTGCTCGGTATCCTAGCATGCAATCAATCTATGGCCTAAATCCGATCTCATGTCCACAGGCAAATCACAATGAAACAACATCAAGAGAGATAATCATATGGAAAGTAGGGAATACTCATATGAAAATCAGGAATCTACAGTACATAATAATAATGTAGACTAGTATACCTTCCCACAGTTCCTAGCAAAGTCGGGAACTGAAGCACATCCTCCAAGTCGAGTCTGGAAGATCCCCAGGGTCGGTCACAGGCAATCTGGGAACAATCCAGGGTTGGTCAGGCCAACCATAGCAAGTACCAGAAAGGAAGGCTCAAGGACGGGCGAAGAAAACCAGCATGATATGATGTATAAAAGAAATAACACGTATGAACAGCAGTAATGAGGGTAAAGGATCGTGCGGTACCAACACATGATTACAGAATACAAGGCAACAATCCAACTACTAATACATAAGTAACCAACAATCATCACAGTCATCCTAACATCCACTAATGCTTGCATCGCCAACTGGAACTCGTAGTCTGTCATCGGAACAGTAACTCACCCCTACATCAAACAAGAACAAGAGAATGAATTACCGTACCGGGACAGCGTTCCGTGCCAGCCAGCTTAGCAAGCAACAAGCCATACAATTTAGGAGAATAAGCGGCCACTCAGAATGCCTACGGCTCTCTATGTGGAGGTTGGGTTACCCCAACAATGCAAGTATGGGAATCCTCAGATCGTGCCATCCAAGCAGGGCTAGCGAGGCCAAGTATAGCATGTAAGAAGAGCACCGATCCCTCGTAAGGCCACCGGGCTTTGCATGTCACCACCGGTCCCTCGTAAGGCCACCGTGCCGAGCATGCCATGTATATAATGTATAGTACATAAGTAGCCGGATATTGCCATCCACTAGTACGAATGGTAACAATATCCGTGGCGGCCAGCCTGCAGGTCATGACTAATATCTGGGATAAGGCTGGTAATGCACGATCTCGGGATTCTGTTCCCCCCAATGCTTCTACCAGTTTTAGTTGCCTAGATTAACCATATATTTATTCGGAATCACATGCCGTGGTCACATGATCATCCTACTAGATGTTGTACCTCAGTACGAGAACGCTAAGTAAGAATCAACCTCGGCACCTATAGTTCCAGTTGTGATCCACCCTTAGTATTATACAACAAGCAAGCAAGCAATCCTAACCACGCTAAGACTATAGGTCAACTACCAGATACCCGTGTAGGTAACCATATAATATAGCTAGAATATCAAGATGGCATCGCAATGACATATAATCATGGAAGTAGCACCTCAAAGTGCCAATAGACAAAGGGCACCGCAGTGCAAGGTCAGGGCCAGTACCTCAAAGGGTAAGCTGGACTTATAGCACGGATACAAGTAGTCAGGTCTGGGAGACAAATATGTCAGTCACAAGAAGTTATCTGCCCCCATCGTGGCATGGATATCAGGTCAAGTACAAGATCAGAACCTCTACTATAATAACATCTCAAGCATATATGGGAGCCTACAGCTCCAATCATCAAGTCGGTCCATCCACCAGATCAATCTAGCAAGAGTCTTCCATCCATGGTGGAGTGAATATCACGTCAATAAGGACAACCACCAAATACCAAGCTCATCCCCCTAACAATGCTAGGCCCTCTGGCTTACAAGAATCCTCCAAGTCAATTATCACAAGCCACTAGAAAACAAGCCCCTCAACTACCAAGACATAGCAATCAAACCAGGTTCCCCAACTACCGGAATACATAAAGGTACCCAGTTTTGGGCGTTTAGAAAATCGAGTAAAAATTATATAATAATACCCTCGATATTCTATTCGTTCCGCGAGACACTCGCACCAATATCAAAATCCAAAAGTCCTCAAAGACATATCTGATCAAATTAGAACATTACCAAAGAACTAGCAATACTATCTAAGAATCCACTTAGTCTACCATTATCACTATCTCAATATCATATCTCCTCATAGTCAATCCTCGAATAAGATCATAATCCCAACACATGGATCAACACTAATCAACGCCGTCGGAAGATGGCAAGGATTGTGTGAACCACTCTGGATCAGATCCACAACCCTTAAGCCAAACGAGGACCAGGGTTGCAGACCTTCACCCAAGTAGAACCGCTCTCCTTACACAATCCGGCGGACAGGACAGACAATGGGATAACAAACTAAACTAGAACACCATCTAAAAGAAGGGTCACGGGTCAAGAGTCCAATGGGGGATACCGTCAAAAAGGCAAGGATTGCGTGAACCACTCTGGATCAGATCCACAACCCATAAACCAAATAAGGACCAGGGTTGCAGATCTTCACCCGAGTAGAACCGCTCTTCTTACACAATTCGGCGGACAAGACAGGTCAAGACGCTAGGCGACTAATCTAGTCGGGAGTCTACCTAGCATGCAATGAGATCAGGGATGCTATACCAAGAAGAACATGCATGAGTTCAGTCCCGCAAAGCAAAGGAATGGTTCTGCCTAATCCTTCGAACGAAATTCCCAACCGGGAATTCTGGAACATTCCGGCAGAGTCTTCTTTGTAATCTGGATGGGAGCACCATACGAATAGGGGCTAAAACCACTCGGCACAACCCGCCGCAGAATCGCAGAATCGCAGAATCGCAGACTCGTGGGCTGAGAACACTAAGTCTCAGCTACCAGTAGCACTACGATGCATACTGGGAACAAATCGATAGCCGAGAACACTAAGTCTCGGCCTCCAGTAGCACTACGATGCGTACTGGAAACCACTCGAACCCGAGACCACTAAGTCCCGGCCTCCAGCAGCGCTACAATGCGTACTGGGCGCCAAGCCAACATGCATAATAATAAAATAACCGCCTCGCAGGGCGCACCACAACACATGTCCATAAATCCCTTACCCAAGCGCAATCACCGCCACAAGTAAAGTTAGCCAAAGCCATTACCCGATCGCGAGTCGGACACGAGGCATATAGGGACAATCCGTACAAGTGAGTCGTGCTCATGTCCTCGGAGTTGTGGATGACCCATCCGAGTCGTCCGATACAGTCTATCCCAGTATCGGACCAAGCTAATCTAGGTTATCATGGCAGTTCTACTACTAGGCTACACTACTCACGGTTATACATTTACAATTACAACAAATTAAAATACAATAAAATCCAGGAGAGAGGGCAAGAGCCGTCGATGAGCAAGTGATACTTGCCTAGAGGGCTCGGCTAGGTAAGCAAGTCGTCGGCAGTCGCGATCCAAGCTAGCACGCCAATCGAGATCCTCAGAACACACAATAAATAGTCATCAGCACTAAATAATAAAATAATAGAATAATCACAAGAGATGGCAGAAGGCTATACCGTGTGGGTCCCGTAAGGAGTGCAGGGATCAGACACGAAAACCGAGGTACGCGAATAGATACGGACATGTAAACCGAGATGTGTACGTATATCGAGATGCGTACGAGAATCGAGATGGCACAAATATTGAGATGAACGGAAAACATGTGCACGTAAATCGAGACGTGCACATACATCGAGAAAATCATAAATATCAGAATGGTCCACGAATCACACGACACACAAATCGAGGCGAGCACGTAAATCAAAACGACCCAAAGTCCAAGGAGCTCGTAAATCGATACGGCACAAAAATTAAGGTGTGCACGCAAATCGATGTAGTGCGGAGTCCAATGCGGCACGTAAACCGAGATGGTCATACAAATCGATTCATGCATACGAATCAATACGGCACGGAAATCAAGAAAGGCACAAAGGCCGAGGCAGGAAAAACAAGACGGTGCACAAACCGAGATGGCACATTGCCCGAGACAGCATGAGGCTCGAGGCATCCCGCTGCCCTAGGCTGCACGTGGATCAGGATACACAAAATCGAAACAGCTCACACATCAAGGCACGCGAATTGAGATAGCACACAACCCAAGCAACACGGGGCCCAAAGCATCTCGTTGCTCGAGGTGTACACGAAGCTTGAGACACGTGTCCCGAGGTAGCACAAAAATAAGGGGTACGCACCAACCGAGGGTGTGCTGTCCAAGGAACACACTGTACGAGGCAGCGTACGGCTCGAGGAAGCACGCTGCCCGACGCGCGTCGAACGACGCGGCTCGATCTCCGAGAAGCACACATATCAAGAAAGGGAAGGGAGAGGGGTGCCCAGAAATCTCACCGGCGGAGGGGTTCGTCGGCGTGGGTGAGGAGGCCCGGCCAGGTCGGCCCGCCAGCAGGAGGGGAAGTACAAAGAAAGAGGGGAGGCCGGAGGAGAACGACGGCGGCGACGACGGTAGAAGCGGTGCTGGTGGTGGCGGTCGCAGAGGAGGGGCCGACGATCGTGGAAGATGGTGGTGGAGGAAGGCGACGGCGACGATGATGGTGGTGGTCGCCATGGTGGTGATGGTGGTGGAAGCTGTGGTGGCGCCGGATGGGGGAGGCCGGGACGGAGGTCGATGGCGGTGACAGCTACGGTGGTAGGAGCAGTGGAGGAGATGGCGGCGATAATGGTGGTGGAAGCTTGGGATGGCCGGAGGTCGGGGGAGGCCAGAAGAAGAGAGGGAGACAGCGAGCGAGAGAGAGGGATGAGAGGCCGAGTGAGCGGGAGAGAGGATAGTTGAGGAAGGAGATAGAGGGCTGGGGTGAGGAGAGATGGTCGGGAGAGAGAGTGAGAGGAGAAGCTTCTCCTGGAAGGAGAGTGAGGAAGAGAGAGAATGAGAGAGGGGTTAGGTAGATATTTGTGAAAAGGGGTAGATTAGAATCAAGAACTTAATTAATAACAAATAATTAATGAGGGCAAAATTACCTCCAATAAAATAATAAAAATTTTAAATACACCCTAAAAATTAAAATCCTCCAAAATACGAAATACAGTCGAAATACAGTCATACACCTATTTCCAAAAATAGGGATCTGACATCCTACCCACCATACAAAAATTTCGTCCTCGAAATTTCAAAATTATCAAAATAGGGTTTTCAAAACTAGTACATATATATCTGCCATGAAAAACTCTACCCACCTTACAGAAATCAAGTAGTACAATAAGAAATGAACAAAATCTCAATATGAAAACATCAAAGAGAACAATGCATGGCTACATAAATGAACTCGTAAGGTAAATCTAAACAATGAAGCAATCTCGTAAAAGTAAAATCTCGCATGCACGAAATAACCCTATAAAGCAAAACAAGTATAGAATATCGAAAACAATGTCAGAAAACGTAAAATTCCAACTGCATAAAAATCCTCACAAATCATAAAATATAGGATATCTGTCTCGAACCGATGACCGTAGTTCCTAATATCCGAAAATGTGTGTCATGATCATTCCTTGCCGCGCCATCCGGAATGGCTACAAAAGATGCATCAGGGCACTATAATCGAGCGGCTGCAAATTTTGTTACCACGCCGTCAAGGTATACTAGGGTCATCCGGTACTCTTGACAAATACCCAAAACGAATCAAATCCATAACCCAAACATCTGAATCACTAAAATCACAAAATCTCTAACAATATAACGAGTCCTAGAAAACCATCAAAATCCAAAATCCAGGTGAATCGTAATACACAACCAAAAATATCTTCAATAATAACCACAAGATAGCTTTTCTAGGAAAATAGTCCATATCCGTAGGAAAATACTCCAAACCAAGGATCCATATCAAAATATAATATATAGCAAGTATATTTATAAAAAAATAATATCTGAAACAGATAATCATGAGTGCGGAACTGTCCGAAATCAAGGAAGCCAAATCGATACAAGAATATCCCTCGGATACTCAACAAATGTTAAAATATCCAATCTCAGAGTCCTGATGAAATCTTCATCCTGCAGCAATCCAGCCAACGCTCGAAGAGGACGATAATGATACTAAGTCAACACGAAGTCAATGCATGAAATGGATAACAGGAAAATAAACAAGGCGAAACACCGGTAGAGAGTACAGAACCCAAGATAAATAATCATGTAACCCAAATGATGGAGATAACATCTCATCAAATAAGGTGATCGACATAACCAACTATAGGATCATATCTATCAAACAAGGATCAGAGGTAGATAACACGAATAAGACATAGCCAAGCAAGATAGGTCCAAGTAGAGATGAGGACCAGTTCACAGGTTCAAGGGAGCGAAGGGCAAGTGTATAGCAAGTTAGAATCCCAAGGAATAGTGGCCTAAGATCAATAATCATGTGATACCCAACAAAATCTCAAAACGAGACCTGCGTGGGCTACCACTAAAACCATGTCACGCCCCAGTACCAAAATACGGGGACGGACGTAGGCCAGCTACACCGTATAAGGGACGAATACGCTATACGACGATGACGGCTGTCAAGTCTTGCTGGGTATCCTAGCATGCAATCAATCTATGGCCTAAATTCGATCTCATGTCCACAGGCAAATCACAATGAAACAACATCAAGAGAGATAATCATATGGAAAGCAAAAAATACTCATATGAAAATCAGGAATCTATAGTACAGAATAATAATGTAGACTAGTATACCTTCCTACAGTTCCTAGCATAGTCGGGAACTGAAGCACATCCTCCAAGTCGAGTCTGGAAGATCCCCAGGGTCGGTCATAGGCAATCTGGGAACAATCCAGGGTTGGTCAGGCCAACCGTAGCAAGTACCAGAAAGGAAGGCTCAAGGACGGACGAAGAAAACCAGCATGATATGATGTATAACAGAAATAACAAGTATGAACAGAAGTAATAAGGGTAAAGGATCGTGCGGTACCAACGCACGATTACAGAATATAAGGCAGCAATCCAACTACTAATACGTAAGTAACCAACAATCATCCTAACATCCACTAATGCTTGCATCACCAACTGGAACTCGTAGTCTGTCATCGAAACAGTAACACACCCCTACATCAAACAAGAACAAGGGAATGAATTACCGTACCGGGACAGCGTTACGTGCCAGCCAGCTTAGCAAGCAATAAGCCATACAATTTAGGAGAATAAGCGGCCACTCAAAATGTCTACGGCTCTCTATGTGGAGGTTGGGTTACCCCAACAATGCAAGTATGAGAATCCTCAGATCGTGCCATCCCAGCAGGGCTAGTGAGACCAATTATAGCATGTAAGAAGAGCACCGATCCCTCGTAAGGCTACCGGGCTTTGCATGTCACCACCTGTCCCTCGTAAGGCCACCGTGCCGAGTATGCCATGTATATAATGTATAGTACATAAGTAGCCGGATATTGCCATCCACTAGTACGAATGGTAACAATATCCGTGGTGGCCAGTCTGCAGGTCATGACTAATGTCTGGGATAAGGCTGGTAATGCACGATCTCGGGATTCCGTTTCCCTCCAAAGCTTCTACCAGTTTAAGTTGCCTAGATTAACCATACATTTATCTGGAATCACATGCCGTGGTCACATGATCATCCTCCTAGAAATTGTACCTCAATACGAGAACGCTAAGTAAGAATCAACCTCGGCATCTATAGTCTCAGTTGTGATCCACCCTTAGTGTTATGCAACACGCAAGCAAGCAATCCGAACCACGCTAAGACTATAGGACAACTACCAGATACCCGTGCAGGTAACCATATAATATAGCTAGACTATCAAGATGGCATCGTAATACCATATAATCATAGAAGTAGCACCTCAAAGTGCCAATAGACAAAGGGAACCGCAGTGCAAGGTCAGGGCCAGTACCTCAAAGGGTAAGCTGGACTTATAGCACGGATACAAGTAGTCAGGTCTGGAAGACAAATCTGTCAGTCACAAGAAGTTATCTGCCCCTATCGTGGCATGAATATCAAGTCAAGTACAAGATCAGAACCTCTACTATAATAACATCTCAAACATATATAGGAGCCTACAGCTCCAATCATCAAGTCTGTCCATCCACCAGATCAATCTAGCAAGAGTCTTCCATCCATGGTGGAGTGAATATCACGTTAATAAGGACAACCACCAAATACCAAGCTCACCCCCTAACAATGCTAGGCCCTCTGGCTCACAAGAATCCTCCAAGTCAATGATCACAAGCCACTAGAAAACAAGCCCCTCAACTACCAAGATATAGCAATCAAACCAGGTTCCCCAACTACCAGAATACACAAAGGTACCCAGTTTTGGGCGTTTGGGAAGTCGAGTAAAAATCATATAATAACACCCTCGATATTCTATTCGTTCCGCGAGACACTCGCACCAATATCAAAATCCAAAAGTCCTCAAAGACATATCTGATCAAATTAGAGCATCACCAAAGAACTAGCAACACTATCTAAGAATCCACTTAGTCTACCATTATCATTATCTCAAATATCATATCTTCTCATAGTCAATCCTCGAATAAGATCATAATCCTAACACATGGGTCAACACTAATCAACGCCGTCGGAAGATGGCAAGGATTGTGTGAACCACTCTAGATCAGATCCACAACCCTTAAACCAAACAAGGATCAGGGTTGCAGACCTTCACACGAGTAAAACCGCTCTCCTTATACAATCCGGCGGACAGGACAGACAATGGGATAACAAACTAAACTAGAACACCATCTAAAAGAAGGGTCACGGGTCAAGAGTCCAATGGGTGATACCGTCGAAAAGGTAAGGATTGCGTGAACCACTCTGGATCAGATCCACAACCCTTAAACCAAATAAGGACCAGGGTTGCAGACCTTCACCCGAGTAGAACCGCTCTTCTTACACAATCCGGCGAACAAGGCAGATCAAGACGCTAGGCGACTAATCTATTCGGGAGTCTACCTAGCAGGCAATGAGATCAGGGATGCTATACCAAGAAGAACATGCATGAGTTCAGTCTCGCAAACCAAAGGAATGGTTCTGCCCAATCCTTCGAACCAAATTCCCAATCGAGAATTCTGGAAAAATTCGACAGAGTCTCGTTTGTAATATGGATGGGAGCACCCTACGAATAGGGGCTAAAACCACTCGGTGCAACCCGCCGCAGAATCACAGAATCGCAGACTCGTGGGCTGAGAACACTAAGTCTCAGCTACCAGTAGCACTACAATGCGTACTGGGAACAAATCGATAGCCGAGAACACTAAGTCTCGGCCTCTAGTAGCACTACGATGCGTACTGGAAACCACTCAAACCCGAGACCACTAAGTCCAGGCCTCCAGCAGCGCTACAATACGTACTGGGCGCCAAGCTAACATGCATAATAATAAAATAATCGCCTCGTAGGGCGCACCACAACACATGTCCATAAATCTCTAACCCAAGCACAATCATCGCCACAAGTAAAGCTAGCCAAAGCCGTTACCCGACCGCGAGTCAGACATGGGGCATATGGGGACAATCCATACAAGTGAGTCGTGCTCGTGTCCACGGAGGTGTAGATGACCCATCCGAATCGTTCGATACGGTCTATTCCAGTATCGGACCAAGCTAATCTAGGTTATCATGGTAGTTCTACTACTAGGCTACACTACTCATGGTTATACATTTACAATTACAACAAATTAAAATGCAATAAGATCTAGGAGAGAGGGCAAGAGCCATCGATGAGCAAGGGATACTTGCTTAGAGGGCTCGGCTAGGTAAGCAAGTCGTCGGCAGTCGCGATCCAAGCTAGTACGCCAATCGAGATCCTCAGAACACACAATAAATAGTCATCAGCACAAAATAATAAAATAATAGAATAATCATAAGAGATGGCAGAAGGCTATACCGTGTGGGTCCCGCAAGCAGTGCAGAGATTGGGTACGGAAACCGAGGTACGTAGATCGATACGGATACATAAACCGAGACGTGCATGCATATCGATACGCACACGAGAATCGAGATGGCACGAATATCGAGATAAACGGGAAACATATACACGTAAATCGAGACGTGTACATAGATCGAGAAAATTACGAATATCAGAATGGTCCATGAATCACGCGATACGCAAATCGAGGCGAGCACGTAAATCGAAATAACCCATAGTCCAAGGAGCACGTAAATCAATACGGCACACAAATCAAGGTGCGCACACAAATCGATGCGGTACGGAGTCTCATGCGGCACTTAAACCGAGACTTTCATGCAAATCGATGCATGTACGCGAATCGATGCGGCACGAAAATCAAGAAAGACATAAAGGCCGAGGCAGGAAAAACGAGACGGTGTGCAAACCGAAATGGCACGTTGCCCGAGACAGCACGGGGCTCGAGGCATCCCGCTGCCCTAGGCAGTACGTGGATCGGGATACGCAAAATCGAAACAGCTCACACACCGAGGTACGCGAATCGAGATGGCACACAACCCAAACACGCGGGGCCTAAAGCATCCCGTTGCTCGAGGTGTACACAAAGTTCGAGACACGTGTCCCGAGTATTTAGGTTATGTGCCATCTCGATTTGCGTGCGTACGGCTCGAGGCAGCGTACGGCTCGAGGCAGCATGCTGCCCAACGCGCGTCGAATGACGCGGCTCGATCTCCGAGAAGCACACAGATCAAGAAAGGGGAAGAAGAGGGGTGCTCAAAAATATCACCGGCGGAGGGGCTCGTCGGCGTGGGCGAGGAGGCCCGGCCAGGTCGGCCCGCCGGTAGGAGGGGAAGTACAGAGGAAGAGGGGAGGCCGAAGGAGAACGGCGGCGGCGACGACGGTAGAAGCGGTGCTTGTGGTGGCGGTCACAGAGGTAGGGCCGGCGATCGTGGGAGATGGTGGTGGAGGGAGGCGACGGCGATGATGATGGTGGTGGTCGCCATGGCGGTGATGGTGGTGGGAGCTATGGTGGCACCGGATGGGAGAGGCCGGGACGGAGGTCGATGGCGGTGACAGCTACGGCGGTGGGAGCAGTGGAGGAGATGGCGGCGATGATGGTGGTGGGTGCTCGGGGCGGCCGGAGGTCGGAGGAGGCCAGAAGAAGAGAGGGAGACAACGAGCGAGAGAGAGAGGGATGAGAGGCCGAGTGAGCGGGAGAGAGGGTAGCTGAGGGAGGAGAGAGAGGGCTGGGGGTGAGGAGAGATGGTCGGGAGAGAGAGTGAGAGAAGAAGCTTCTCCTGGAAGGAGAGTGAGAAAGAGAGAGAATGAGAGAGGGTTTAGGTAGATATTTGTGAAAAGGGGTAGATTAGAATAAAGAATTTAATTAATAACAAATAATTAATGAGGGCAAAATCACCTCCAATAAAATAATAAAAATTTCAAATACACCCCAAAAATTAAAATCCTCCAAAATATGAAATACAGTCGAAATACAGTCATATACCTATTTCCAAAAATAGGATCTGACACTTGTGTATCAATTTTGATAATGTAAGGGTAAACTTTGAATCTATATCAACGTCCACTTTACTCGCATTGCATACAACCAAGTTGATATAGAACTTTTCTATACGCATCACATCATTTATTGATTCGTCGTATCCCGCTATACTTTGATCATGTAACCGAATTACCGATTATCCAACATCGGACCCCCGAGTTATACGATGGTGCCCTCTAAATTTTACGTTATTTCGTCATACTCAAATGAGTTTTGTTGCAACATAACCAACTATTTTTATCGGTACGATTATACGGATCAACCAACTTTCATTGAGTTTGCAATTTATACGATCTGATTTTAATTCATAATAACCAATATTTTTATCGAGTTTGTAAGTCGTACGATCTGATTACAATTTGCATTAACCAACATTTTCCACCGAGCTCGCAAGTCGTGTGATCCGATTATATTATTGAGTTTTCTATTCTATCGGTCCGATTATTATCTCGAACCAGAACAATTTTGCTAGTCCCGGTCATTCGATCGACTTATAAATTTTGTCCGATGTATCATTCACTGATATAAGTCCATGCCTTGTTGTTCTAAACGATTATCGAAGAGCACTTGCATCAACATACCGTCATACAAATTTTCAATCGAGTCTCGGTACTATCCCGTCCATGGTAGAGAATTCTTCTGCAATTTATGCAATATGTCGATGTAATCCATCGTACAAGTGGTATAGCATATACCACTTAGAATTGAGTCATTTATCGCATATGTGGTATGGCATATACCACTCAGAAATGAAGTCATTTTTCTTGCATCATACTGGGTACGAATCAACGTTTATTCCAAATAACTATACTATGGTGATCATGCCGATCACAAACTTCAATTTCGATTAAATCAAAATCTGGCACAACTCAGCCAATGTATACATTTTGCCAACTCATGTTCGATGCGCAACCGAAATGATTCATTCTTTTTTATTTACAAATTATAATTCCATCCGTTGCACCTCGTACAACTTTTCATTTTTGACATTCAAAGCCAATAATCATATCTGTTCAACACATTCGATATCAACTTTCATTTTCGTTGCAAAACAACATTCATAACAATTCGTTACAATTGATGCAACAACATCCTACGACTTTCGATTATATCAATGCAACCAACACTTCCTATATCGACTTGTTGCATTGAAATAACAAACGTCTCAAATCACATTTCACGACTTGTTGCACTTGTGGCAACAAACATTTCACGGCTCGTTGTACTTGATGCAACCAATATTTTATAACTTTACTCGACAACAACATGTAAATTTTGAAAATATTTGCAGCAAATTTATGAAACTTTGTATTAGACTTATTGTATGGAACGTCCAGAGCAGTATCGAGTAGAGTTAAGGGTCATTCGATCGTGGTAGGCAACCTCAGGAATTGAAACGAAGCACGCATCCTGAGGAAATTGAAGCTATAGCTCTGATACTACTTTGTCATGCCCCGACCCGAGAAATCGTTCGTCCTCACATCGATTTAACCCGAATCAATCATCCTCGTTGAGGCATGATGCCGTACGAGTCTGGAGTTGCACTCGTACAAGGCTAGAAGATGATAGGTTCTCAAAATGGTTATCTTGATTCAATTTTAGCAGCGGAAGAAACAGAGTATTCGAAATAATTCTTTTTATTCAATAAGCAGCAGAATTACAAAGGCTTTCAATAGCCCAAATGATTCATGCCAGAAGGCTTACAACACTCAAGTTATCTCTTACCCACAAAGGATTTCATCATTCCATACATCATGTCTCGTATATCTTGACCCCATCATCATGTTGCAAGTCCGAGCGTCAATGCGTTCGTACGCCTCAAAATGCTGTGGCATTCCATACCTCAATGCGTTCAAGCGAAGCTCCGTTGTGAACAATCTATTCCATACATCTGCAAACAATCTGGTGGAGGATCAGTACTAATCCTCTTTCGTACTTATCAGACCTACTTTACTAAATTGACATTAAGTAGATATATGAATCATGCAGCTTAAGTTGTGATCTTTCTATCATTGCCTTAGGGTCAATCTAATAGCATATTCGAAAGCAATAAAACATGTATTCGTGGCAAGCATGTTATCATTTATTCACATAAGCAAGCAGGCAACATAATAGCAATCTCGTTTTTGTTTCGTGGTATGACTTCTTACAAACAGCGATGCACTCGCCCTTGCACCGATGCAAGGGGAATAAGCCTACTATCTTTCCCTGTTATGTTATAAGTGATCTTTATGTAAGATCTCAGTGTACCTGCACTTTCAGCCCACCGTTTCTATTTATATGAAGGACACTGGCATTCATCGAAGCTAGAATGGACTCTACCAATGGTATGGTAGTGATTACTTTAGCTTGGGTTGCTAACACCAATTTCTGAAGCTCTTCCAAACATTACCAATATTTGTGGTACTTTATTTTTAATAATAGGTCGCTAGCCTCATAAATTGAAATGTCCCACATAATATCTATCTCAAATTCCCTTCTAGATCGAACGGTTCCAGTTTGCATACAATACATCGTTCGTGGGATACCCGTGTACGAGCAATCATCATGTCCATTTGACCATAAAGACACATAGAATTCATACAACCAAATTAGTCTGAGTCCAAAAACTCAGCTATCGCATTATCTCAACATTTAATTCATCCATCTCTATTTCCATTGACACAATGCCTTAATTCAATGTTCATCAAACTAATGCCCTGAAGGCCATAGCCATCTCGAGGCAGCATGCCACATTCAATAGTTATTCAATTTCCTTTGACTCGTGCATTCGATGTACAACCCGATTCAGTATTTCCATGTTCTACGTCTTAGTGTTCAATGTTATCCTACTCATGCATTTGATGCATGTTTCGACATGATCTTTCAATGTGCTAGACTTTTATTCATTCCATCCGACTCATGCACTGAGGCACGCCTCAATAGAGTATTCAATGTGCTAAAGCTCATGCACTAAGGCACTCATACTGATATAGTCTGTCAATAATCTAACCCTCTAATTCGTACACGAAGGCACGAGCGACTCATGTACTAAGGTACTTGTCGATACAGTTATCACATGTTCTTATATATGGCTTGTGCAGCGAGGTGCTTGCCATTATGGTA
The DNA here is from genome assembly GCA_029216955.1 of Iris pallida. Classification (NCBI taxonomy): domain Eukaryota; kingdom Viridiplantae; phylum Streptophyta; class Magnoliopsida; order Asparagales; family Iridaceae; genus Iris; species Iris pallida. The sequence continues at coordinate 19,977,884 of JANAVB010033620.1, forward strand.
TTTCGATGTTCATTAGCGACTCTTACATTTGATGCATATTTCAATTCAGTTGTTCTATCTTAACATTCGATACGTAATACGATTTGTCTCCTTCGAACCACGCCTGTGGACTCGATAGGTTAACTTAGCATACAATGGTACATTTTAAATAGGCATGACGTAGTAGAAAAAAAAGGGTCAAAGCCCTTCCATTTTTAACCGATATGCCTTGTCATTTTGCCGAGCCGATGTGGCTCAATTTTATAACTTTTTTGCATGGCCAACACTTCTGACTTAGCCATTCGTGTACTTCATGCTGCGTTGAACTACCCGAACTGATTCGGCCTACCGCGCCCTTGCCTCAGTCCTTTGCGAGGCAATGATTTATTTTTACAGACTCCGTTACAAGCAAGACAAAATGTCAACCTCTTATAATTTAGCGTAAAAGCTTAGTCTGCATACGAAACCAACTAAAATCAATACTTATTCGAATCATACTTACGTTTTGTATCGATTCGATTTAATAGGTCTTCAAATTGATTCAACACTTTCTTTCGGGCCAACATAATGCTTTATATTGATTCGACTCACTGTATTTCTCGGGTCAATGTAACTCTTGTATCAATTTGTATCGATACTTCTTCGGGTCAATATAACTTTTTGAGTCAATGACTCAGAAAAATTTATCGTACGGAGTGGGGTATTATAAGCCCTTCCGTGAAGCTTAGCCACGAGAGAAGCTGACGTTTAATGAGGTTTCCATTTCGATCGGACCCTTAGTGGTTCTTCAGTCATAGCTGCATTTTTGCTTCATTGTCTGCATCATTGGCATCATTGTTCAAGTGGTCTGATTTGTATAGATCAGCATCGGTATAGTATGTATCGAGGCCTCGAAAGCGATTAATATCAGCAACTCTGCTTTAATAACCCTATTGGCCACGTACTTTATTTATTGATGGAGGGTGGAGGGCACGATCATATATTCTTGTATATACGAACGTCTTAACAAGACGTTGTAGGATATATCTATATCAATGACATAACAGTTCACCTCTGTTTGGAGATCACCTATCTGGTACTTTAGATGAATTTTTTCTTAAAGATAGCTTTTTTGACGTTGAAACCACTGATTGTCGTGTTGGGCGCAGTCAACCGGTGCATCGGTAAACCTAAAGTCTGGAATAAACTTCGAAAGATGATGCTGAAAGAAGAGCAATGGTCGATGTCATCGACCTTAATGGCTTCAACTTAACCTGTATACTACATGGGTCCGTTATGCCTATTATTTTTCAGCAATATGTCTTGCTAAGAGAAGGTGATGTTCTTGATCATCTCAACCACAATGTGGCAATATAGACAAGCCGTAGGATCTTCTTCAGGTTGCTGGACATGACTGAAAAAGTGTCGACGTGTTGTAATGCTTCACTAAGGCCATCTCGCATCTCCTTGGAAAGACGAAGAAGCTCAAAGAGCGACAGCCTGGCTGAAGTATTGCTAAGGTATATCAATATATCAAAGTTGTAGGGCTTGATTGCCCCTATCATTGAGTCTTTCATAAGTAGTTTATCAAAAAGAACCTTCTTCTACTTTGGTTTTCTACTGTAGGAGGTTGAGATGGACCTGCTTTCGAAGCATCGGGTATTATGGCTATAGCAGGCGGAGGTGCATCCTTCTTCTAACCAGAACTTCATCGATCATGGCAGAAACCATACGACACGATTTGTATTTTTTCCTCTTAGTAGAGCGCGTTGTGGGCTGTATCATGTCTGGATCAAGATCGGGGTAGACCCACATTACTTTGCCTCATGGTGTTATAAGAGGGATCAAGCCCTAAGAATTATTGCAGGTTGGTGGGAGGTTAACGACCTCCATTGTCGTCCTGGGGATCGGTACGACGCCGTCTTGGGCTTCCGCCTTCGGGAAGCTACCTAACTGGAGGGTCATTATGCTGGAAGTGGTCGTTTTTTCCTCGTAGTCAGGTGAGAGGCGTTTCCATTAATGAGCCTTGTATTTACTTTTTCAACATGTAATAGTCACATATTGAGTTATGGACGTATCGATGATAGTGACAGTACTTGGGATTGTCTACCTTGTCCACCTCGATGGGAAGCTTGGGAGGTAGGAGTTAAAGCTTCTCGCCCTTCATCAGCACGTTAAAGAGTTCAAGGACATCTTCGTCTTTGATGGAATAGTTTTCCTTTGATCTTGGTGCATCTGTCCGTCTGCCGGCTTTTGGCTTACAGATGTCGAACCTTTGGAAATGTTAACGGTTAGAGCTTGCTTGCCCTTTCCATTCTTACTGGTGTTGGCAGGGTTGCTGGACGGGCGCTTTCCTTTGTCGTCGAGTATAGTAAAGTTTACCCCAGCAAGCGTTCATCCCGAGAATTCCTTTTAGCGTTGTCAGCACTGATAATGAATGTCGTCCATTCTACGCACTGAGGAGCGTTATGCGAGAGTTTGA